>OX578154.1:20958904-21128904 GCA_951213105.1 Amaurobius ferox | reverse complement strand
GTACATATACTAAAACTAAAAATGTAGAAAAGTTGAAAGACCAATACTGACTTTACACCTAAACCTAAACAACGAGATTTACAATATCCAAACAGAAACTCAAAATACATTATAAATATCAAATATCTTGCACCAATATCAAGATAAACACCAATATCAAGACAAACAAGCCCCGCATACACTTCACCACTCTAACCTCCAAAAAGTAATAGACACATACTTTGTACAAATTGAACTCCATCAGACTGTTAAACAATGACATCCGCAATGCTGCGCATCTTCAGATCAGACTGAAAGTGTACTCCCATTTAAATACAAGTTGTAACTCTCAGTTACGGTTATGCTGAAAAATTGACATAATATGTCACTAAGAAAACGTAGAGGGTACCCCATTGCAATTGCTTCTTTTAGATAGCCCAGTTCACTTAAAAAACGATTTTCTGCACTGCTATTTAAACGTTTGCTTCTTGTTAAAAAATTTATAATAATGTTTCTGAAAACATTACGATGCAGACAAGAATGCCAATTAATTACGTAATTTATTTTAAAATTAAAGTCATTTCTTTTATCATATAATTTAAAACTTACTTTACCATTAGATTGTTTATATATAGTTAAATCTAAAAAATTAATACTATTATCTATGTTACGGGAAGTTTCTGTCAATGTCAAATTTGATTGAAAAAAAGTAAAATCCAAGTGATCCCGGTCATCGTGGCAGGCATATAATATGTCATCCACATAACGAATATATACAATCTCATTTAATATATGAGTTCCCTCTTTGTATTTGTTCATGTATATATCAGCAAGAATAGAGGAGCAAGCCCCTCCCATTGGAATGCCATTACGCTGTTTATAAAATTCAGTTCCATCATAAAGCACAGTTTCAAACAAGACCATTTCGATCAGACACTTGTAAATATGTATTTTAATGAGGTTTTGCATCTCATACTTTTCATACATCTCCATTAATATGCAAAACAGATCATTTATATCGATATTGCAAAAAAGGTCATTAAAATCACAACTCCTGTACTGTAAATCGTCAGAAATATTTTTAAGTTTCTCAATTACTTCACAACTATTATTTATAAAATAAACACCAGAATCTTTTATTTCTTTCAATATGTTCTTCAGAAATTTTAATAGTCTAGCATTGGCATAAGTTAAATATGTTTTATAACCATTAGTGACAGGTCTAAATTTTATGGGGGTTTTATGAAGTTTAGGTGTAAGTGTTATATATGGGAATTTGATGGAATTTATGTTGTAACTCAAAATTTTATATTTCGCCTTGATACGATTTTCAATTTCCGTTTTAGACTGATTTAACTTTAAATATGCATTTTTATCAAAGTAACTTGCCATGAGCTTTTTATTGTAAAATTGTTGGCAAGTGAAAGCATAATTTGAAGTAACTTTACCTACGTATGTTATCACAAAATCCTGTTGTAATTTGTCCAAATTTTTTATACTGTACTTCCCATATTTAACATATTTTTCCAAAACTCCATATTCAAACCCTACACTGTGTATTACACAAGATTTCCATTCATCAAATACTTGAATCGGTAGGCTGCATTTCACTGCACATTTATATATAAAATTCTCAATGTCATTCACAATACCATCTACAATATCACGAAAATCTTCGCTTCTGTATTTAGTACCTAATTCAAAAGTTTGTTTCAAATTATAATCATCTAACAGATTTAGATCACCGGTTGCAATATGGCCCAAATTAAGGTTTATAAAAGCCGGATATTTTTGACACGGGCATGTTTGTTCCGTCTTTATAACATTTTTACATACACTATTGTAATTGCATAATCTTCTTCCCAAAGGCAATGCATATTTATATGCTACTTTAACTTTCACCTCATTAATTGGAAATTTTATAACATGTTCACGTACAATACGTGATAAACCTATGTTATCAAAATACCTGTTTTTGTAATTTACAACCATGAATTCATTATTTATCTTTTTCGATATATTTTCACCCAGATTGATATTTAAAATTTTAGCTCTTAATTTTATGTAATCCAAAAAACATCCAACTTTTCCTCTGCCAGACCACATGAACCATAGAACAAACACCTCGTCATTACAATACTTCCAAATCCTTTTGATATAATGACATCTGAAACCAAATACCAAGTTTTTTATCCAGTTATTCGATAAATCGTGATTATTATTATGGATCTTAGTAAAATTCATTATATTTTCCAATGTTTCATCAAAATTGATTTTATGCCGTCTACCACCTCTAAATTTACGTGAAGGTCTATGTTTATAATACTTTTGATTTAAATATCCATTATCAATGACAATATCAAAATTAAATTTTTTTTATTTGATCTCTGTTATAATTAATATTATATCTTACAGAATTTAATCCGTAAGGATAAAGAGAATTATGTTGAGTTATATAATGATTTTCCCACCATAATCTTTCTTTTATATTAACAACAATGTCCAACAAGGTGATCTGCATAGCATCAATTCCATGATTAAACAAGAAAGATCAATCATGCGTAAAGCATTGATTATGAAACACTTACCAACTTCAATGCAATTTTATTTAAAAAAGTCGAAAATGCAATACATTCCTCGGTAATATTTTAACACTTATCACAATACAACATTGATTTATTATATTTGAAAACTTAAACCTTCATTGAAAAAAATGAACTTCATTCAAATGACGGCATTGAAATATAAATTGCCTGGTTTAAATATCTCTAAAATGCAATACATTCCACGGTAATATTTTTAAAACTATCATAATACTACGATAATTTATTATATTTGAAAACTTCATCGAAAACAACTGAAATAAATTCAAATGACGTCATAGAAAAAATAACACGCATGGATCTCTCTATAAAAGCAGGATTTCATTCATAACTTTCTCCCATTCATTTCATTCATCACAATACTATAATAATTTATTTTATTTAAAAATTAAGACCATGGAGCTACAATTCATAAACTCTATGCTTAAAACTTCATCGAAAAAAATCGTCCTTCTGTTTATAAAATCAATTAATATTTCATTCATATCAGCCATGCAGACTCCATGGACTGAATAATTTTGTGTTAAAGAAATACAGTACTTCTAATACAACTCATTCTACACATTTTGCTGTTTACATTTTACATAGGTGAAAAATAGGCTTAGTTGTAGAAATAATCAAATTTGAATGGGAATTTAAACTCAAATAAATTGTCATTGTGTTGTTTTAGTATGTAGATGCACAGAATTTAAGCAAAAATAAAGTAGTTTTAGGACGGATACAACACTCAATATGAATTAAAAAGAACTTTAAAAAATCACGATTTTGAAACATGATGGATGCCACATATCATTTTGAAGTGGGTCATGTGATCGTTTCATATCATGGTCACGTGATCGTTTCATATAAGATGTGTAATTATTATTTTAATTTTTATTTAAAAAACTACTAAATATATTTCGCTGATTTTTTTTTATATATTTTATGGAACAATTTGACTATTACCTAACATTTTCGAAGCAATTTGTGAATTTTAAATCCGCTTAAAAAATGTTTGAAAAATTAGGTCCCATAGGGCTCAATGTATTTCATTTTTTCAACCCGGGTTCAATCCAAAACTAATTGGGTGATATTATTCATTTATATTCCCATAGGTCCTACAGACCGTCTGAACAACATACTAAAATTTCATTTTGATTAAGTCATTTTTACGGCAGTTATCGTGCTAACGGACAGACAGACAGACAGACAGACAGAAAGAACAAAGTCATAAACACTTGTCAACTTTGTTGTAAAGTGTTAAAAAGTGTTTTATCTCCATCGTAGCTTCTGTAGAAGGGTTTTTATGTAACTTATATATATGACTACGATGTAAATTAATGCGAATATTTATACTATTTTGTGTCTGACCAATATATTTTAAACCGCATTTCAAACATGTTATACAATAAATGTTATTGAAAACTTTACAGAAAGTATATATATAGTTGATATTGGTGTAAGATATTTGATATTTACAATGTATTTTGAGTTTCTGTTTGGATGTTGTAAATCTCGTTGTTTAGGTTTAGGTGTAAAGTCAGTATTGGTCTTTCAACTTTTATACATTTTTAGTTTTAGTATATGTACTAGGTTTGCGACATTGTATCCGCTTCCGGGAGTGTCGTCATGACATGAAGCTGGCTAAACCAGGAAGTGGGGGTCACAATACCCCCCGGCGAAATTTTGATACATTGTCATTCTTCAATTTTCTATTTCTTTTGTAGTATATATATATGTATATTTCGAGAATTGTTGTTTTTTACAAATTTCTTCCATTCGCAATTTTGACAAAAATGCGCGTTGTAAGATCTCCTGAATACATTTCGAAAACTTACATAGATACATTGGAACTTGGCTAAGGTTACCACTACCTTTAGTACTGAGGAAATAGGTCACTTTTGAAACTGGTGGCAACCACGTTGGGATAAATCGGTCACTTTAGCCAGGCGGCCAGTATACCAAAGTAGTATTTTTACCAGGTTTCACTGTATATCGATCTATCTATCTGCTTACCTGTCCATCCACATATCCATCTTTCTATCTATCTAACTGACCGCCTGTCTGTCAAAACATAAATGGAATGTCTGCCAAAAGGTAAATGGTAAAAGTAGATGCATGTCGATTTGTTTATCTGTCCGTCTATGTCTCTCTCTCTCTCTCTCTCTCTGCCTGTCTATCTCTCTATTTATCTCTCTGTATCTTGGTTTCTCTCTTTCTCTCTCTTTCTCTTTTCTCTCTCTCTTTTTCTCTCTTTCTCTCTCTCTTTATTTGTCTTTCTCTCTCTCGCTCTCTCTGTGTCTATCTCTTTCTCTGCCAAGCTGCATCTCTCTCCTTCCATATCTCTGTTCCTGTATGTCTTTCTATATCTATCTTTACCCATGTTTCTTTATCTCGGTCACCCGGTTTCTATATCTTTCTATGTCTCTCTATCTTTAACCATGTTTATCTCTCTCTGTCTCTCTCTATGTCTGTTTCTCTATATTTTTCTATGTCTCTCTATCTTTATTCACATATCTCTGTTTCTCTATGTCTTTCTACATTTTCTTTCTTAGTCCACGTTTCTCTATCTCTGTCTCTTTCTATGTCTCTATCTTTGTTCATGTTTTTCAATCTCTGTGTCTCTGTTTTTCCGGTTCCGGACATAATCCCGACAGCCGACAAGCCAGAATCCCGACATGCCAAAATCCTGACAGGGTCGAAATCCCGACAAGTCAAAATCCCGACAAGGTCGAAATCCCGACAAGGTCGAAATCCCGACAAGGTCGAAATCCCGACAAGGTCGAAATCCCGACAAGGCCGAAACCCACTCTTGCACAGACTAATACAACACTAAGGCGGTCATCGCAGTGACGTCACTGGGGTTAGAATTTACTAATCAGCACCCCTCCTCCCCTGGCACATGCGCTGGACTCACGCTGAGCCCACGCACATGGCTGTCTACGCCTATATGTATAGCTTGATCAAAATTATCGACGTTTTTACATCTCTACATTTTACAAATTAATAGTTTTAATCACTAAATCATAACAATTATGCCATTACTGAAATAAATTTTGACAAATTGAAATGACAAAGATTAAAATGATATAACAGGTCGGTATAAGATTTAGGAAATTCATTTTATTAAAAAAGAAAAAAACACACATTCTGCATACGTTCAAATAGCATATTCAAATAGCATATGGCTATTGTCGTAGCAAGCGGATGGAGACAAGAGGGAGCGTGAGTCCAGCGCATGTGCGTGGGGAGGGGGGTGCTTAATAGTAAATTCTAACCCTAGTGACGTCACTGCGATTACCGCCTTAGTGTTGTATTAGTCTGTGCAAGAGTGGGTTTCGGCTGTCGGGATTTTGGCTTGTCGGGATTTCGACCTTGCCGGGATTTTGACTTGTCGGGATTTCGACCTTGTCGGGATTTTGACTTGTCGGGATTTCGACCCTGTCGGGATTTTGACATGTCGGGATTTCGGCTGTCGGGATTCTGGCTTGTCTTGATTTCAGCTGTCGGGATTACGACCCAGACCCCTGTTTTTCTACATCTTGCTATGCCTCTGTATGACCATTTTATTTTATCTCTGTCTCTCTCTCTCTCTGTCTCTCTATATCTTTCTATGTCTCTCTATCTTTATCCATGTTTCTCTATGTCTTTCTATGTCTCTCTATCTTTGTCCATATTTCTCTATGTCTATGTCTCTCTTTGCCCATGTTTCTCTATCTCTGGCTCTATGTTTCTCTATGTCTCTCTCTTTGTTCAAGTTTCTCTATCTACGGATCCTTCTATCTCTGTTTCTCTCTGTCTTTCTATATGTTTCTCTATCTTTGTTCATATTTCTCTATTTCAGTCTCTCTGTAACTCTAGGCCTATCTATCGACCTATCCATCTATCTAACCCTCTGCATGTATACACAACAACTTGATGATGAATGCATGCATCACCATAAAATTTTACACGAGGATGCATTATGTACAAAACAAGTACTACTGCGTGTCTAGGAAAATCCGTAAGAGAGGAAATTTCTCGAGAACGAAGAGAGTTATTTTTTTAATATAGCTGCATAGGAAGTCCTTATGGTGCTACACGATAAGACAACTTTGGGAGATTGACTTCCTTCTTATGGTGAATGGCAGTCTATCTCGTTCCTTTTAAGAGATAGAGAGAAAATTCAATTACAAAGGCGTTGAGCGTTGTCAAATTAGTATAAAAAGTGTCTGTCCAGCAAGAAAAAAATATCTGATGTGGGCAGCACATGACTTTCCCTTCAGATTTATATCCACGTTCTCTTTATTTTAATTAAATTTAATTCACTTTTAATTCTATTTTCGTTCTCATTTGGTAACTGGACTTATTTTCAAAGGTGGCGTAGAGAAAATACGAAAAAACTAAAATATCTCGAGAACGGCTAGTTCTAGTGTAATGGGGTTGGTTTTATTCTTCTCTTCGTTGAAAATCACGTATAAAACAAGCATTTAAGGGATATATTTGAGCATACGTAGTTTTTTATTTTAGATTTTGACGAGTAGTTTTGCTGGCCATTTAGCAAAAAAAGTAGGCTATTATTTTCCGAATCGTACCAAAATCTAAATTCATTCCGCCAAAACAGGCGGGTTCTGTTTTAACGAATCGTACCAAAAACTAATCAGCACCAGGGTCAAATACAAGTGACTTACCTACCAAATTTTATGAAATTCGGTCCATTAGTTTTTGAGTTAGAGTGGATACATACATTGCACAGATAGACAGACACAGAGACACACACACAGACGTCACGCTGAAAATAGTTTTTCGTATTCTAGAGATCTCGAAATGTGAAGATCCGTCGAAAACTCGAGTTGCGATTTTCGCCATGATTCCAATACTTTCCCTATACATTACCATGTATTACAGGGAAAGTAAAATGAAAAGAAGTCGGAAAACTAGGTAATACACTCTAAATCTAACAATATAAAACAGCGTTAACTCAAACGATTGGGATGCTTTCCATTGGAAAACGCATTCACATTAAATTTATGATATCGTTTCTTATACAACTGTCGCCGGATTTTTGGACAATTATTTGCAGCTCTTTCTGTCTGATAAACATACGTTTATACTAATTTGATAACGCTCTACAACTTTATGATTGACATTTTCTGTCTCCCTGTAAAAGGGAGCGAGATAACTGCCCGTCCGCCTGTTCACCCCCTCCCCTATAAGAAGGGGGTATCAGCCTCCCAAAGTTGTCTTGTCGTATAGACATAGGCAGACCCGGATTAAGCATATCTGTGGCCCCGGGCCAGAACTTAGATTGGGGGCCCCTGCTCACTGTAATTTTTTCAAATTTCTTTCTTCGCAATAATATACGTGCAGTAATAGTACTAACTTGTAAAACGTATACTTAAATATGTACAAATGGCTAAAATTGTTTTAATAATCACCAGTTAGATGATTCCAACGAATATTTAATTTGTTTTTGACACCAAATGTTTACATTCTTTACAATATATAAGGGGGGATATTAAAATATAAAAATGAGACTGTGACATAACGATTTGTTGAAAAACAAGTTACAAGAAGACTCAAGACACATTCTGGCTTACACAATATTTTTTCTTGACTTTTTAATAGCAAAATCATCAATTGTATCTTTAAAGTCCATTACTTTAAGTAACTCGTTTTCAATGCTTAAAATGCTTAGGTCGTTTAATTTCTCCTGCTTCATCACACTGCGTTTTTCGGATTTTACAGTTTTTGACTTCGAAAATGAACGTTCACCACTTGCATTGGAAACCATCATGCAACTATATATTCGCAACCCTATTTTTATGTTAGGGAAAGCAGATGAAATACCACTTTCATGCATATAGCTGTAAAGGTTTTGTAGGTTCAGTCTCCTTCTTTTCTCCTGTATGTATCTCATCTGGAACTCGATGGATCTGGAACCTGTTTCTCCCTCATCGTCTTCATCACTCTTCTCTTCTTCGTCATCAGCAGATATGTCCATCAAGAGCACTGCTGTCTCAGGATGGTCAAATCTCAAAGATGTTTCGGTAAGCTTTAGATTGAGCATCCACGTTATTGATTAAACTGTCTACCACAGGAAGGAAAGTTTCAATCTTCATCTTTTCTTTACCAGATAAAACAACATCTAGGGTGCCTTCCCTATCATAAAATGTCAATCTAGAACTTTGTTTTCTTGTTCGGATTATGGAATCCTGGTAATTAAGCTCTTTCTTTGATGTGGCCAAGGCTTCATACCAATCATAGCTTTCCCTCTTCTCCTGAATATACAATGTGAGAGATTCCAGGAGTTGCACGGCGACATGCAATGTTACAGTTGATTTTTGCAGAGAAGTATTGACTTTATTAATTTTTCTCAATAAATCACACCAAAAGTATGTGAGGAAGAGTGTCTCAAATCTCTTCATATACTGTTTTAGGCCTTCAGCTTTCAATCTCGTTTCAGATGATTCAAACAAGTCTGATGACATGGAATTTAATGTTGCCTCAATAGCTGGGTAGCTCTCTTTCAAGGCTATGGCTGCATCAGCTCTAGCAGACCACCAGGTATCAAATAAATTTTTCAGAATTTTCTTTTTTGAACCTCACATGGATGAGAGAATTTCCCATCGATGCGTTGAGGAATTAAAAAATATGTACGGATTCAGTACGAAGTCAAAAAATGCAGCAACTTCTCTGCAGCTTTCAGCTGCTCTGACACCCACAAGATTCAAGGCGTGAGCTGCACATGGCATGAATAATGCCAAAGAGTTTTCCACCTTGATTCTGGTCTGAAGTCTATTGCACCTGCCGCTCATGTTAGAGACGCGTTATCGTAAGATTGACCTCTGCATTTAGATAGGGAAATTTGGTTTTCCTTCAGAAGTCCAGTAACTGCATTGAAAAGATTTTTAGCACTATGTCCATAAATTGGTATGAACTTTAAAAACCTTTCCACAGAGACGTCACTTCTTACATATCTAATTACGAAAGTCAGTTGATCTATGCGAGATACATCAGGCGTAGAGTCCACAGATATCGAATAGTACTTTGCATGTTTCACTTCATCCACAATTGCTGCTAACAACTTCTGACCCATGACGTTAATGAACTCATCACAAATTGTTGACAAAAGATAGGACACGTTACCCTTTCCTGCCACTCCGTATTTTTTTATATGCTCATCTAAGAACGGGTCAAATTTGCTAACTAATTCCAAGGTTCCCGTGTAATTCCCATTTTTGCTGATCCAAATTTTCCCTCGTCACCTCTAAATGGTAAACCCGTCTATGCTAAAAATTTTATGACTTCGACCACTCTTCGCAATATTTCTCTCCAATAATCTCTTTCTTTGTTGATATTTCAAGTTTTGTGTCTATTCGTCCTTGTTCTCTGCATCGCCTCATGTACGTAAGCAGATTTTTCTATATTCGATGCTCGTTTCATGGCCTGAGAGGGATCGTGAAGCATGTTTCCAATCACTGTAACCCCCACAGCAGAATGTTCCAGTACACATCTGTTTAGGACAAAACAACATGCAAACGAAGCAGAACACTTCACCTTTGGATGGTGAATAGAGAAGCCAATCACGCTTAGTTTCTTCTCCATTTGGGAGTTTACGGTAAAAGAACGAAGGAAGAAATTTACGTGTTCTCATACTTTCTTGTCTGCTTCAGTGCACTCATATGCACGTTCTTGCACTCATATGCAAGTTAAATATGTAACACATCAACAATTGAAATAATAATAACAAAAACATTTGCTAGCCCATACAGGTCTATGTGCCCCTATAGGCCATTAGCCGTGGTGTAGATAAATTTTATTTCTGGGGGCCTACTCACCTTCAGCCTTAAAGCATAAGCTAGGTACTGAACTTTCGGAATTGTTATGATGCTTGTGTGACAGTGTAAACGAAGTAAGTCACATATGCCTTGTATACTCGACCAGTGTTGCCAGATTTTCAGAGTTTCTTTTCCCATTTCAGAGAAGAAAATTTCCTTTTTAAAGTTAAAATTTCTACGATACTGTGACCCCACCCTGCCACCTGTTGGACTTACTTTAAATCATAAATTAATGTGCAGTTGCCGTCACTTTATTTCGTTAGGTCTGACTCTGGCAGCTTATCAGACCACAAGAAGAAAAGGAGTTTTCAAATTTAGTGTTTCTTTATTAAAACTCGTTGCTAACTGACATCTTTTATTCCCACTATTTGTGCTACTCACTAAATTTTTTTCTACACTTTACAGTTAATAAAGTGTGTTTCGAAAGTTAATTCTGAAAAATATAAAAGATAAATTTTTATTTTGGAAGAAAAGCTACACGTTTATACCGTGGAAATTTAATTTATAAAATATTATATTTATATTATACATTTAATTTATATATAATATAAATTTCATGCCACTTGAGGGCCCCCCAGAGTCGGGGGCCCCGGGCCATGGCCCGGTTGGCCCCGTGGTTAATCCGGAACATGGATGACAATTAAGTGACTACAATTGTTTCAAGGGATTTATGTCTTCATTTCTGAAGGTTGGAAACTACTTGTAGTAATCGAAAGACAAAAAGCAACTGCAGTTGGTCTTTCGATTGGTAATAGAATAGAACAGTGGTAATAAAATGCAACGCCGTTTGCAATTAAATAGCATTTAGATCCTGATAAGCAGCTATTATGTCAAATGTAATTTAAAATAATAACACGATAAGATTTTACGGCAAATGTAATATATGAACATTTATATTTCCAATGTATGAACTCTGCTTATTCCTGAAACTAGAATCTCTTTGCTAATAAGTGCCTAATATGTGCCCAGTACTTACATAATACAGGAACAAGTAACATCTGCTTCCTTGCATAATGACCCACAAAAATCGTCGTGATTAAAATATAACAAGAAAGATCAATCACGCATAAAGCATTGATTATAAAACACTTTCCAACTTCAATGCAATTTTATATAAACATCTCTAAAATGCGATACATTCCTCAGTAATATTTTAAAAATTATCACAATACTACATTAATTTTTTATATTTGAAAACTTAAAACTTCATCGAAAAAAATGAACTTCATTCAAATGACGACATTGAAATATAAATTGCCTGGTTTAAACATCTATAAAAAGCGATACATTCCTCGGTAATATTTTTAAAGTTACCATAATACTAAAATAATTTATTATATTTGAAAACTTTATCGAAAACAACTGAAATTCATTCAAATGACGTCATAGAAAAAATAACACGCCTGGCTCTCTCTATAAAAGCAGCATTTCATTCAAAAACATTTTTCCATTCATTTCATTCATCACAATACTATAATAATTTATTTTATTTAAAAACTTGGACCATGGAGGTACAAGTAATTAAATTCTATGCTTAAAACTTCATCGAAAAAATCTTCTCTCTGTAAAATCAATGAATATTTCATTCATACCAGCTATATTGCAGACTCCATGAGCTAAATAATTTTGCGTTAAAGAAATGCAGCAATTCTTATACAACACATTCTACATGTTTTGCCGTTTACATTTTCCATAAGTAAAAACTAGTCATTGTTGTAGAAATAATAAAATTTGGATGATCATTTAAACTCAAATATATTATAATTGCGTTGTTTCAGTATGTAGTTGCACATAATTTAAGCAAAAATAAAGCGGTTTTAGGAAGAATACAGCACTAAATATGAATTTAAAATAAAACTAAAAATCACGATTTTGACACAAGATGGATGCCACATTTTATTTTGAAGTGGGTCACGTGATCTCTTCATATAATGGTGACGTGATCGCTTCATATAAAAGGTGTAATTATTATTTTAATTTTTATTTTAAAAACTACTGAATATATTTTGCTGAAATGTTTCTTATATACTTAATGGATAATTTGAATATTTCCTAAAACTTTCGAAGCAATTTGTGAATTTTAAATCCACTTAAAAAATGTTTGAAAAATTAGATCCCATAGGGTTCAATGTATTTCATTTTTTCAACCTCGGTTCAATCCAAAACTAATTGGGTGATATTATTCATTTATATTCCCATAGGTCCTACAGACAGTCTGAACAACATACTAAAATTTAATTTTGTTTAAGTCATTTTTACAGCAGTTATCGTGCTAACGGGCAGACAGACAGACAGACAGAATGCACACTTTTCAACTTTGTTGTAAATCTATATAAATAAAATTGAAAATCTGTCTGTCTGTCTGTCTGTCTGTTTATCCCATCATCACGGGAGAACGGCTGCACCGAATTTGATGAAAATTTGTGGGTAGCCTAGAAATAGCCCCACTTAAAATTTAGTCTATGGTTGGAATTCCTACGATCAGTGGTTCTCGAGATATTAGTAAAAAACGAAACTTTAGTTTGTCTCATCATCACGAGAGAACGGCTGAATCGAATTTAATGAAATTTTGTGGGTGGCTTTGAAATAGCCCCCCATAAATTTTGCCCAAGTTTCGAGATTCTGAGACTAGGGGTTGTCGAGATATTAATGAAAAACAGAACTTTTTTTATGGGAGTTCTACTCTCCAACTCCGTGGTTTATCCAAACGGAAAGGATAACAAGAAAGATCAATCATGCTTAAAGCATTGATTAAGAAACACTTTCCAAGTTCAATGCAATTTTATTTAAACATGTCTAAAATGCAATACATTCCTCGGTAATATTTTAAAACTTCTCACAATACTACATTGATTTATTATAGTTGAAAACTTAAACATTCATCCAAAAAAATGAACTTCATTCAAATGACGGCATTGAAATATAAATTGCCTGGTTTAAACATCTCTAAAATGTGATATATTACTCGGTAACAATTTTAGAATTATCATAATACCACGATAATATATTATATTTAAAAACTTCATCGAAAACAACTGAAATTCATTCAAATGACGTCATAGAAAAAATAACACGCCTGGCTCTCTCTAAAAAAGCAGCATTTCATTCATAAAAAATTTCCCATTCATATCATTTATCACAATACTATAATAATTTATTTTATTTAAAAATGAAGACCATGGAGCTATAAGTAATTTAACTCTATGCTTAAAACTACATCGCAAAAAATCGTCCTTCTCTCGGTAAAGTCAATAAATATTTCTTTCATATAAGCTATGCAGACTCCATGAGCTAAATTCTTTTGCATTAAAAAAATACAGCAATTCCTATACAACTCATCCTACATATTTTGCTGTTTACATTTCACATAAGTGAAAAATAGTCTTCGTTAGAGAAATAATCAAATTTGGATGCTCATTTAAACTCAAATATATTGTCATTGCGTTGTTTCAGTATGTAGATGCACAGAATTTAAGCGAAAATAAAGAGGTTTTACGGCGAATACAACACTCAATATGAATTAAAAAGAACTTTAAAAATGACGATTTTGAGACAAGATGGATGCCGTATTATATTTTGAAGTTGGTCACGTGATCGTTTCATATCATGGTCACGTGATCGCTTCATGTAAGAGGTGTAATTATTATTTTAATTTTTATTTAAAAAACTACTGAATATATTTCGCTGAATTTTTTTTATATGTTTTATGGAACAATTTAAATATTATCTAAAATTTTCGAAGCAATTTGTGAATTTTAAAAAATGTTTGAAAAATTTGGTCCCATTGGGTTCAATGTATTTCATTTTTTCAACCCGGGTTCAATCCAAAACTAATTGGGCGATATTATTTATTTATATTCCCATAGGTCCTACAGACCGTCTGAACAACATACTAAAATTTCATTTTGATTAAGTCATTTTTACGGCAGTTATCGGGCTAACGGACAGACAGACAGACAGACAGACAGAATGAACAAAGTCATAAACACTTTTCAACTTTGTTGTAAAGTGTTAAAAATCGTTTGTTTAAAGCGTCAAAGGGAATTAAAACTTTATTTTTGAGTTTGATGCAGGATTTTTGCATTAAATAGTCACTATCTGAAAGCATGAATTGTTTGAAACATGAATTCAAATGGAAAAATCTACCTCCATGTTTTATATTTCACAAGCTTTTACTCAACGATAAGATAAAAGTATAAAGAAATTAAAATGGTTATTTAATTTCGCATTTTATGAGGAAGATTCTATCTTATATCATATTGCTCGGCAAAGGAATGGAATTAAATGTGTTTGTTAATGATTATTATTATTTTTTCGATTTGAATAATAAATAAATGGATATTAAAATATATCTTATAAATGAACGGTTTGATTTTTTTAAATTATATTAATTGCGAACTGCATACATCACTTTCATGTATTTTAGCAAAGAGGTTTTAAGCTTATATATTGGGTTTAGCTAATAAACTCATATTCTGTTTACCCAATAAATCCATTTATCCAATTGTTCAAACAGAAAAAGAGTAGAATGGGTATATCTTCTAATAATATTTTAGTGTTTTCATTTAGTATATACAAACTGGATCGCGATATTTTATTCAGATCTGCGAATTTAGAGCTACGAATTTGGCTGGATATCGCTAACTTGGCAAATTTCCTAAAAGTTGCCAAATTGATTGAAATGTCCCCAAATTGATAAAAATGACGTAAATCAATGAATTTTTTTTTTGTTTTGTTAAAAGAAAGTACTGAAATGGTGTTTCGTTAGCATTTGTCTGTCAGTCCAACCGCCCTACTTAGTAACCCATTTAGCGAATTTTTAAAATGTCACCAAATTGATAAAAATATTTACAAATCCATAAAAATATTTTGAAATTGATAAATTGCCCTAAATAAACGAAATTGTGTTTTTTTTAGGGGATAATATTTTGATGATGGTTCGTCAATTTATCGCCAAGTGGAACTGTCAGTTCTACAGTCCCACTTGGCGATAAATTTGGCGATTTTTTAAAATGTCGCCAAACCTTCATTAGTGATATTCAGACGATATTTTGACCACCAATTTATTTGAAGCAAATCATAACATGTCGCTTAACAACGGATTTAAATTTAATGTGTTTATGAGGAAGAAGATTTTTATTAAATCTTTTCCGATTTTAATGATGAAGATATGTATATAAAATAAATTTCATTGCCATCGTATTTTTGACTGAATAATATCAATTACGATCTTCATGTTTAAACATTATTATTATTGATGTTTTTGGGGATTATTGATTCAGAGATTATTGATATTTTCAATTTCTTATGGCATTGTTTTATTGCGGCAAAAATTGTTGAAACTCATATATTGTACGTTGTACGAGTAATCTTCTACAAATGCACGGATATATCTTCTAATGTAAGAGAATATAAGTAGTACATGTATATTGGCATATATTGGAATCAAGCCTTCCGGTATGAAGATTACGGAGATTATTGATATTTTTAATTTATTAAGTAATCTGTTATATATTGGCAAAAATTTTTCAAACTAAATATTATAATACGGGTAATCTTTTACTAACACTAGGACATATCTTTTAATCTATGACATTATAAGTAGTACGGGTTTATCTTCCCATATAATTTTAGCACTTTTATTTGGGCACATATTGGAATTAATTACTGCCTACCGGTTTAAAGATTACGGATTTATTGATATTTTCAATTTATATATGTAATCTACTAATACAGGTTATATCTTCTAATATTCGCGTATATAAGTGGTGCGGGTCCCATACAATACGCTATTATTTTGCATATATTGATTCAATTCCATACTTTTTATAAATTTGCTTACAAAAAGGGAGAGGATATTTTATTCTTCAGATCCACCCGTGAAGATAATTTTGAATAACGAGAACAGCCATTCCTTAACTTCTTTTTAGGAGCATTATGTTAAATATATTAACAGAATATTTTGATTAAAAATGCCATTAAGTATACTATAGGAATTTGCACATGATTGTGAATTTTAAGTTTATTTATATTATATACTCCGTACGAAGAACGGGTATGCTGCTAGTTGTTAATAAAAATGCATATTCTTAACAATTCAAAGCCAAATATTAAACAACTAAATACTGATTGCAATGGGATTCTCAGATATTCACTACTACTGCCTTTAACATCTTGAAAAGACATAAAATATTCCGCAAATTTAAAGCTAAGTGAACTTGCATTCAAGCAGATAATTTATAATGCCCCCTTTGGTTAAAGTTTTATGAAATCCCACCCTTCTATCTATCTATCACTTGCAGAAGAGTTGTCGGTATCATTTGCAGCTGGAAGACAATGGAAAGATCTCAAATACTCCATCGAGAACAATGGTGGTGGTAGTCTTCTTTCTCTGTCTAAATCTAAAGATTAGGGTATTTATTTATTATACTTTTATTTTATAGGATTCTTTATTTTGTGGCTGTTGGTATTTGCAAATTAATCTGAAGCGAAAATTCAACGTAATATTTCTGAATAATTTATATTCGCAAAGTATTTTTGTTTTCTCATAATCTCGTATTGAGAAAGTAATTGTTTTCAAAAAAATTTTCGATTTCGAAAATGCCAATATATGTTTTAAGTATAATATATGTTTCAATGCCAATATATGTTTTAAGACCTCCTGAACACGTTTTGACTATTTTTGAAGTGATGTCCGTCTGTCTGATGTCTGTGGTCTACATTTTGTGTAAACGATAGCTGCCATAAATACTAATGGATATTTTCGAAAATTTAAATCCGTTTTTGTTTTCAAAAAATCTGGATCAGGATAGAATTTTTTTTAAATTCGCGAGACAAATAAAAAAGTTATTCGAAATTTTATATTTTGTTTACATGCCAGCACGGGAAATAATGTGACATAATCAAGCATAAGAGGGATATTTAACTCACAGTGATCAAGAGACTTAATAGTTTCAATTATTGTTGCAAAAAATAGCCGATATACAACTTCTTGTGTTCGTAAAATCATTAGCCCCATTGGAGGCAAATTTGACCTCCGGGGAGGGGTGGGGTGGGGGGTATGCTGTCAAGTATGATATCAGTCGAAAGATTTTCTCAAGTCCTTTAAAGTGAAAGGTAGCACTCTTTAATTGCAATCATTTCGACCCACGATACCAATGTTTCAAATTTTTTCTTGTAAAATTTGAATGAAAAATGAATTCTGGTATGTGAAATTTATGTTGACCCCTCCCCCCTCCCCTCCTATTAATTCCAGATGATAACATGGCACAAAATTATGAAGGTGTCAAAAATTGAATTAATTAAACTGGGTTCACATTTGTTTTAAATCAACAATTAACTAGAATCGCGCTCCTAGTGCAGACAGCAGAATCCAAAGACCAGAAGCTTACCCCCAAAATTTCTTATTCCGTGTTCATGACGTCACAACTAGGAAAGTGGCCGTTTTTATGGAAATGTCATACTTTAAATGCAGAGAGCAGGATAATTTCAGCTGTATGCTATCCATTTATACAGCCGTTATTAAATTTATTTTTGAAATTTTCTGTGCACATAGAAAAAGCTAAATACAGGTTTGGTAACTATTTAGAAAGAGAAACTTAAAGTTAGAATTTAGCTTAATTATCATTAACATATCTATTATATCTTAACATGGCCGTAAATTGCTCTTATTCGTGGACTTATTATTATTGTAGTACATTGCATTGTGCGCCGCTATTATCCTCCAATTATTTATCTTTCGCTTGAGTTCTGTAAAAGAATTATTAATTAATATAATACTAAATGGATTACACCATTTTAACTTACAATAAATTATTTATTAGCAACATAACACACTCAATTATTTAATTACAACAATTATTCTTATTATCTTATTACTAATTATTTCGGCTGGAGAAGATAATGTGAGACCACTTAAATTGCCTAAAATGTTTTGATGACCTGTAAATATTTGATGAACCTTCACTTTCGGCCTTGGCCATGGACCATAATGGCCGTAACTCTGGGTGTTCGGCTCCATCTCGTACTTCTGATCGTCGTGCACAAATCAATAAATCTAGCCATTATTTTGGAGCATCTACGGAACACTCTGCATCTCCAGTCGTCGTGCTGTATTCACCAAGTATCACCGTTCTTATTTTTAGTCAGTATTCTACCAAGACATTGGTCTTCTATATTTATCGAACTGTTAATCCACAAGTGTCGTTATCAATTCAAGTCATTGTATTTCTATTTGTAATGTCGCACAAGTTATTATTTTAGTGTCGTTCTTAAGTCACCGATTGTGGCTCTTTTGCCTCGGGACTGTCACTCCCCCTCTTCTCTGATTTGCAACATTCAGGGTAACGCAACAAGCACTTTCTCCATTGGCTTGCTTTTCCATCCAATGTCGTCCCTATTCATTTTCGTAAGAGTTTGCTCGATCCTCTCTGTCTTGACGCCCCTAAATTTATGGTTTTCTGACCTCTGAGTTCACGTGTCGTAAACCTTGGCGTCATTCAGACTGGAGGTATTGTCCGAAGTTTCATTTCAATAAATAATAGGCATAAAACTGTCTCACTAAAACACGTGTGAGATCTATTTCTGGTCTCATAGCAGGAATGACTTGTATTCGAAACAGACATTTCGGAAATTGAGTGGTGTTATCTATATATGTACGACTTACGCAGCGGGCGCTTATTTAGGACTCAGGTGATAGCTAGCAATTATTTATATCAACCTAAATAAAATTATCTGTAATCAATTTAACACTTTATTTCATTCTCTATAAATTATGCAAAATTGTCTAGCACCATGTACCTTATTTAGCATTAAACATTTGTAGACTTTCATAATTGTGCAAATTTCAGTACGATAAATAATAATTTAATTAACTTCTTATGCTATTTTTAACACTTTACAACAAAGTTGAAAAGTGTTTATGACTTTGTTCATTCTGTCTGTCTGTCTGTCTGTCTGTCTGTCCGTTAGCACGATAACTGCCGTAAAAATGAGTTTATCAAAATGAAATTTTAGTATGTTGTTCAGACGGTCTGCAGGACCTATGGGAATATAAATAAATAATATCACCCAATTAGTTTTTTATTGAACCCGGGTTGAAAAAATGAAATACATTGAACCCTATGGGACCTAATTTTTCAAACATTTTTTAAGTAAATTTAAAATTCACGAATTGCTTCGAAATTTTTAGGAAATATTCACATTATCCCATAGAATATATAAAAAAAAATTCAGTAAAATATTTTAAGTAGTTTTTTAATTAAAAAAATTATTTAATATAGGGAAAAAAAACAAATTCAATTAAATTCTGACTTTGGGATATCTTCCAGAAAGAAAAGAGAGAGATATTATATAATAAATATCTCTCCATTTGTTTAAACGTTTTGCATATGGGAGTGGCTTCATATTTTAAAATAAATTTGGTAGATAACTATTTTTCATTTTTTTTTTAAATTTTATATAACTCTTCATGATAAATTTAATTGATGGCATTTTAAATGCACTTTCCTACGTCCTAGAGAGTTAAAATTTGGTACACAGCTTAAATTTGTTGAACATTTTATTCGACAAAAATTTGATGGATCTTTAAATATAGATCATACATTTTTTTCGAAATGGCCTGAAAATAATCCCCGTTCACTTCTATAAATCATTGGTGTAATATTGTTAAAAATTCTGATGTGGACAGCACATGTCTTTCCCTGCAGACTCATATTCGTTCTCTTTATTTATTCAATGATAATTTGAGTTTATCTGCACAACATAAGTATTTTAAATGACATTGAATTTACACGTTAAACTTAAATTTGGTTCTCATTTGATAGCTGGACTTATTGTCAAAGGTGGCGTAGCGAAAACGCGAAAAATTTAGAATATCTCAAGAACGGCTAGTCCTAGAGTAATGGGGTTAGTCTTATTCTTTTTGTTGTCAAAAATCACATATAAAATAGGAATTTAATTGATATAATTGAGCACACGTAGTCTTTTATTTTTATATATAACGATTTTTGCTGGCCATTTCGCAAAAATAGCCCGTTCCTTTTTCCCGAATCGTAGTAGAATAACCTACAAATGATTTATATACAAAATTTTGTTAAATTTGGTATATAAATCACTTGTAGGTTATTGAAATATTATACTCCAAATTTTGTTAAATTTGGTTCATTAGTTTTTAGCTAGAGTGGATAAAGGCAATTTCTGCGGCCATTTCGCAAAGAAGGCAGATTCTTTTATTACGAATCGTACTATAATCTAATGAACATCAGGATTTCCCACAAAAAACATACCTACCAAATTGTATGAAATTCGGTCCATTAGTTTTTCAATTAGAGTGGATGTAATATCCACACAGACACACAGAAACATACACAGATACACCCTTACACACACAGACGTCTTCCTAAAAGAAGTTTTTTCGTGTTCTAGAAGTCCCAAAACGTGTAGATACTTTGAAAATTCGAGTTCCGATCTTCGGCACGATTCCAATACTTTGAGTACATACACATACACATATATATTATCTGTTTATTATCTGTGTATCTAAATTCCGTGCCTATGCAATTACAATAGTTGTGATTTTAAATGATCCCTAAACTTTTATTATTTCTTCAAGGAAGCCTAATTTTAACATATGCAGAATGCAAATATCTCAAGCGATTGTAAGATGAATTACATAAGAATTGCTGAATTTTTTTCACACAAAATTATTTAGCTCTGGAGTCTGGAATACAAGTTATATGAATGAAATATTCATTGATTTTGCATAAAGAATCAGATGATTTATATTTCGATACAGTTTTAAATATTTAAGTATAATAAATTACTGTAGTACTGTGATAATGTAAAAGATATTACCACTGAATGAATCACATTTTAGAAATTTTTAAATGAAATTACATTTCAGTTGGAAAGTGTTTCATAATCAATGCTTATGCATGATTGATCTTTCTTGTCTAATTTAAAACTGTTCATAGTTTTTCCGAAATGTAATTGTATTGAGATTGCCTTATAATATCCGTTTAAAATAATATAATTGGAAATCCCCTGGGAATATTAAGGTGGTATAAAAAAGTATATTAAAATGCCATAACTTATGGCTTTCTATATTTTTACTTTCCTTATATACATAATGTATAAGGAAAGTATTGTGACGGGGTTGAAAATTCGAATTCAAGTTTTAGACGGAAGAGCACGTTACAAGCATCCCTGATCACGAATCAAACATTTTTGAAGTGATGTCTGTGAGTGTGTGCGTTTGTGTGTGTGTGTGTGTGTGTGAAAGTATATGTGTCTGTGTGTGAAAATATGTGTGTGTATGTGCGTGCGTGAAAGTATGTGTGTGTGTGTGTGTGTGTGTCAGTGAGTCTGTGGAGAGGATGACTGACGAACGAATGGACCGATTCGAACGAAATTTGGTACAAAAATCACAATCTATTAACACTGGAAACCTATTGATTTTATACGCAATCGAATGTTCAAAAACCCCCTAAATTTTCGAGTGAAATTTTGAAAACATCGTCAAAAATTAAAACCGCTAATGCAGTTACGCAAATAGACATTTCTTATGTAACTTTTCATTAGAAAACGATTGACTTAAATTTTAGAACACTAACATGAACCGTTCTCGAGATATTGCACATTTTTCAAAAAAATTATCAAAAAGTTATATAAAATTAAAAAAAATATTTCCTATTGAGAAACATGTTCACTTTTCATATGTAATACCATGCTATAAACTAGGTGACATCATTCTCGTGAATCTAGCTCGTTCTATTCATGAAAAAATATACTTTGAGTAATACTTTTGTATTTGAACGCCAATAGTCATTTATCTGCTGTAAGAATAACTTATGTCTCCGTCCATAACGCTTGGCGAGATTTTGGCAACGAATTTGGCGGAATGTCGCCAACTTGGCGACATTTTTAATTGTTTCCAAATTAACTAAAATCTCGCCAAAAGAATAAAAATGACTCTAAATCAATGAAAATGACGACTAATTGAAGAAAATTCGATATGTTGGAAACAATATAAGTATCTACTATAAGAATAACATTTTTTTTAACTGTGAAAGTAGTAAATCCATTGCATTATATAAGGAAAGTCATGTGTTGCCCACATCAGATTTTTTTTTTAATTATATCCATTTCATACTGATTTGCATCTCAATAATTTTTTGCTGCTGAGATTTTAGAATTATATAAATGCACAATGTATTTGTATACTATGACAGATTTAATATAGAAAACCGCATATAATTATTTGTTGCAACAATATCCATGGTGGTATGCATAAAAAGTAAAAACAAAGACGACGAATATCAGTTAAACGCATTTAAAATTTTTTATATTCAATCTATATGAATAAAATTGAATATCCATATGTAGATCTATTTGTTTCATCATCACGGGAGAATGGCTGCACAGATTTTAATTGAGATTGTAATAGGTATCCTTGATGATGTCCCACTTAAAATTTAGGCGTTCAACTGCCCTTCTGTCAGTATGTCTTCATGTTGTCTGACTGTTTTCATACTTTGAGCGTTGCCCAATCATTTTGTAACGTATGTGAGGATTCTATTATTCATGATCATTGTATGCTAATTTTGCTTTTCATTATGCTAATTTATATACAAAAATCTCAACTCCGATTCCAAGAATCACGTACTCACGACTGGCCTGGACTATAAGAAAGGGCAGACGTTGGATAAGAAATAATTCGTATTAGGATTCGTTTTCATAGTCGAGAAGCATGAAATCGTGAGTCGTCGTCGTTCAGCTTCGGCTGCTGCCTTTCTACCGAGTTTGCGTGTGTGCTGTTCGGTTCATTCATAAAAGTTCGTATCGAAGTTATAGCCTCTACATGTTTGTGAGTATATATCTATGGTATAATAGTTTGATCATTATAGATTCAGTTCAGTAAGATGTTAAGGTTGAATTTCGGTATAGGTTATTATGTCAGCGGATTAAGATGTGGAATTGCTAGCTTTGTAAATATTCTGTATATGTAATTGTGTTTTGAGTTATCAGCAAAGTTAGCTGGAATAAATTATGTTGTTTGTTAATGTCGTCATTCCTGCGTTGAACACTAATCATTAGGTTATTGGATGTTTAAGTTAGAGTGAAGTAAATTACACTGGTGCATAAAAACAGTATGATTTTGGGAAGTAGTAGAAAAGTTCCTTACAAGTATTTTACACGTACTATGACCGGTCAAATGACCGGTTGTAAACTTATGATTAGAAAACTCGCATGTAATGTTGTCGCTTTTTTTCACTTGACTTCATGGCTTTTTATATTAAATGTATACAATCTGTTTCTCAATACAAGCGGCGCTCGACTTTCGCACAATTCGCTATTTTGCACATTTTTAAAATTTCAATTTTTTTAAAGCTTTTTGTCGATATTGCAAAAATCGTTCGCTTCCATGCAGTCACTCCCACGGAGGGCGGTAGCTCGTGCTCACTCACACATTGCCGCCTGGAGTAACGGACTTTCCGGAATCGTTGTGACGTCACTAGGGTTCCGAGCCGCGGTGGTGTTTTTGGGGGGAGCAAATGTCTACAATGTATTGAACAGGTTTAGTCTTGCGTTAGTAAGTGATAACTACAGTGATATGATAGCTACTTTTAAACGATATTATATGAGGACAATAATGAATCAGGCCATCAGGCCATCTGACAGGGAAGGTGGGCCTACATTAAAGATTTTTGGAAGAACTATAATATATGGAACTCAAAACAATTTTGAACACTCGTGGGCTGAAATAAAAGAGTCAACAGTAGTAGAGGAAGGACAGTTCAAGCCCCGCAGGAGGAGCAGAGGAGCACATTCCAATGTGATGACGTCATGATGACACGTTATCAGATGACGTCATCGGCTTATCTTATCAGATAAGCTTATCTTATCAGATGACGTCATCGGCTTATCTTATCGGATGACTCACTCGATGAGATTATCGGATGACGTCATGTACTGATACAGACAGTGAAGAAGACCTTGGCGGCCATCTTGGAAATTTTGGTGGCGCCCTCTATGGACAGGTTGGAGAACTGTGTTGGCTAAAAGGAAAGAATTGGTTCTGGACTGAGCTGGATTCGATCTGGGGACCCCTTGCACCGTAGGAGAGTGCTTTAACCAGTATACACTTTGAGACTTGTAGGCAGATGGTGAATGAATGATATCTTTCCTGCGAAAGGAGTTGGGTACTTAGAATATTTTCTGAACTTCTACGAGGCGATGGTGCGAATGAATTAAGATTTTAATTAATTTTTAATAAATAAATAAAATATATTATGAAAAAAAATGGAATATAGTCATAATTTAATTTTAATAAGGGGATTATTTTTTTAAATGATTGGGTAATTATTGTTTTTATGAAATGTTTTGGAAAATGCTTGAAGATATTTACAAAATTTTAGATGGCGGCCATCTTGGAAATTTTGGTGGCGCCCTCTATTGGCACTTGAATGAAATAATGAATGATGTGTTCCCTGCGAAAGGAGTTGGGTACTTAGAATATTTTCTGAATTTCTACGAGGGGTTGGTTCGAATGAATTAAAATTTTAATAAATGAATAAAATATATTATGAAAAAAAATGGAATATAGTCATGATTGAATTTTAATAAGGGGATTATTTTTTAATGATTGGGTAATTATTGTTTTTATGGAATGTTTAGGAAAGCGTTTGAAGATATTTACAAAATTTTAGATGGCGGCCATCTTGGAAATTTTGGTGGCGCCCTCTATTGGCACTTGAATGAAATAATGAATGATGTCTTCCCTGCGAAAGGAGTTGGGTACTTAGAATATTTTCTGAATTTCTACGAGGGGTTGGTTCGAATGAATTAAAATTTTAATAAATGAATAAAATATATTATGAAAAAAAATGGAATATAGTCATGATTGAATTTTAATAAGGGGATTATTTTTTTAATGATTGGGTAATTATTGTTTTTATGGAATGTTTAGGAAAGTGCTTGAAGACATTTACGAAAGTTTAGACGGTGATGGCGCCCTCTATTGGCACTTGAATGAAATACATGCGACGAATAATAATAGAATTAATTTCGAGTGAGGTTTTTGTGTTCTTTTAATTCGATAGTCGAACGATGCCTTAATAATTTTAGCTTCACGCTCATACATGTTTTAATGAAGATAATTTTTTTTTTTACGTTGACCGTTCATCAGTGATTTTTTAAGGACGGGGTGTATGTTATTGAATTTTATTAATTTTAATGAAATGATTTTTGGGATGTTTTTTGAATGGGGGACTCCATAGTGAACTAGAATATCCCATTTTTGATGTTAATAAATTTTTACCACAAGTTGGGAACGGGATTTGACCCTTTTAGAAGAGGTGTATCAGCCAAGATTTATGTTTTAAAAGCCTGTGAGATTTTAGGGATAGGTTATAATGCCGACTGAACACGTTTCGACAATTTTTATTTTACTAGAAATGCTGTTAGATTTTTTTTTAATGATATTCATAAAATTGTTAATTAATGCGAAACTTTAAATATTTTAATTCCGACAGAATGTCTATAAAAATATGTTTTAATTTTATTTTTATTGGACTGTAAAGTTTACTTTTGCGTCGGGATTCGAACCCTCGACTAAAAAGCGTCTATGGATCAGCTGCCGAACACCTAGCCAGCTGACCCATAGAAGCTCGGTGGGAACTCCCTATTTAACCTTCTCTATCATATTGAAAGCAGTAAGATGATCAGCGGCGCCATCTATTGGCAGAGATCTTTGTTATTTATTCAATCTTTTATTTTTTTTTTAATTTAGTGACATGAAGTGTGTGACTATAATACTTACTGACCATGACTCGACACTTTTCAGAATGATTGTGTCTGCCATGCGATTTTTTTTTATGACAAGTATCAAAACCTGCTGAATCCGTTTCGACCGTTTTTATCTATGAAAAATAGCTGTATTGATTTCTTTTCAAATATATGGGAAATTCAAGACTTTGCTATATTTAAGGACGTAGTTAAAATGAATAGGTGTACTGAATTATCAGTGAATGGAATAATTGGGAGATATTTTTAAAATGCAAAGTACTGAAAGCTTCACAAGCTAATGTTGTGCAAAGATGTGACTTGTATATGTATGGAGCAAATGTGTGTCATGGATGTTCTTACCAAAGTCTTCTAAAAAGGGAATCCATATTATTTTTAAGACTATACAGGATTACTTTAAAGAGTCATATAAAATGTTATGTATTAGAAAATAGCAAGATCCATTTCTATGTAGAAATAGTACATGCATGTCATACATTAAAAAAAAAAATGAGTGTATGCCAATTCTAGTTTAGAAAATAGGTTTTAACGATATTGTGCATTGTATACGATTTAACCATTTTTAAAGTGATGGATGTAATTTTAACACCGAAGTTTAGAATTTAACAAGCTAAGGAACACGAATCGAGCATTTTCACAGACATGAGTGTATCCATAAAAGTTTACTATTTTACCGAATTGTTTGCTTCTTAGCGAATGTTTGATGAACTAGGAGTGTTTTTTTTTTTTAATCTTACACAAGGCCTAAGACTCCTTTATCGCTTAAAATTATGGCATTTAAATTAAATTTAGCAAAAATTACTCGACACATAGTGCATGTACGAGGAATTAGAAGTAAGTGTTTTCGATATTCCATGAGGTCAAAGACCCTAAAATTTCATGAATTTAGTGAATTGTTTGGTTCTTAGCATATGTTTGGGGAACTAAGAATGAATTTTTTAATGTTACATAAGCCGTAAGACTCCTTTAGCGCTTAAAATTATGATTTTTTAATAAAATTTGCAAAAATTGCACAATACTTAGTGGATAATTACTGAATAAGAGATATGTTTTTAATGTTACAGCAACATCTAAAGCTCTTAAATTGGTATATTTTTAAAACTGTCATGAATTTTAGGGGAATAGAATATCACTTAACGATTTTTTTAAGGACATGCGATTGTCAACATTGAATTTAAATGAAAGACTGACCCTCTAGGCCAAGTGTAGTACATTGTAATAATATTAAAATATGAAAGATATGCATTTAACTCTTTAAAAGAAACATGTAATGAGTTTTGATATCTTAATACGAGACATTATTGACATACAAATAGGAGTATCATGATCTCGCGGCTGTAGGTGCACCATAAAATCATTCAATTCATAATGAATGGCCACATTTGAATGTACATATTTAACAACACCTGGAAAATGATAGGGCGAAACTGAGACAAAATTTTACACTTCCTACGAAATAAACCCCAACTTCGTAGACTTTTAGGAAACTAGGGCTGAATTTTCACCTATTCTTAGAGATTGAAAGGCCCAGACCACCCGACCAACCCTAAAGCTTACGGTAACTAACTCTGTGGCCGACCTATTCTTAGAGATTGAAACACCACATTCTTTATAAATCTTCATACTTTTAGAAAATGGAACATAACTTAGCATTTATTTTTAGTGAATAAGGGTATATAATTTCAGAATTTTAACACTGAATATAAATTTTATAAATTAATCTCTGTAAAGTGCAAATATCGTTCATTACGAAACTCACACTGTAAACATTTTATATGATTCGAATAAATTTATTTTTAATTTTTTTTTTGTATTTTATTTTAAAAAGCGATATTAGTAAACCTGTTATACTTGAATGTATAGATACATAACCTACGAGCACATAGCATTTTTAAATAAAACATGTTAAAAATGAGTTGATGAACGTAAATAAGGAGTTCAGTTTGAAAGATAAAAATCTGTTTAATGAATCTATTCTTCATAAAATACACATTAAGCATTATTTGTTGCACATTTAAACAAACAAGTTAAAATAATTTCCTTATCGCACATTCATAGTCCTCTGATTTAAATGACTTGAAAAAATTTCGATCATACCAGTAAAAGACTTCTTCACCACGCAACAAAACTTTCTTTGCTATGTTATTAATGTCAAGATTTAGAAGTACCTGTTCAGCCACTCTGTTGTACATTTCTAATGGAGTGCTGTAAAGACATTCGTGGTAACTTTGATCTTCAATTTGACAAACACAGCCAACACATTTGAAAAGTTTTCTTACATGATACATCATGCTCTCATGAATACAAGAGATTAATTGTTCGAATGCAAAATTTTTGTCACAATTAACTGATGGTAGAAAGGTTATCGTGTCCTTTATTTTTAATATTTGAGCAGGAAGCCACTCTAGAAATATACTTTCTCGAAGTTCCATACTAATGTTGTTGACATAATTCAGTAAACATGCTATTTGATTTTTATCTAAGGTAATATGACACTGCGTTAGACAAAATTTTGAATCATATAATTGAATTATCTTCTGTAAATGAAGTTTTCCATTGTCATTGAAACAGAACAACTCATTGCGACTGACGAAAGAGGTATCCGCATATAGACTATTGAACGACCACAATTTTTGTGAAAATTCACTCCAAGTAGCAGGTGACAATGTAACCCATTCACGCGTAGGCACTAGTTCATTTCGTTCGTTAGAGATATATCTCCATATATACACTTTTAGCTTCTCATGGCGAAGTTTCAAATATACATAGACACCAGAACCTAAATGCCAACGACGGAGCGCATCTTGCACGGAATCTGAAGAAGTAGATTCAGTCGAAACAGATTCTGTAGTGGCGGTTAACACTCCGCTGTGTGTTAGAGCACAAGAAAGCAGATCTTGAGATGGGTTTCCGACCTCGGTGAGGACTTGTGAATCGGCAGTGGTGGATGTTTCTTCTGGGGGTATGGAAGACATAAGATAGGTGTCTAACCAATCCACCACGAAGTTTGATGAAGGTGAATTAATCACATTTGAGACGATATCCACAGATTTTGTTTCATCTAGGACAGGAACCGACAACTCCACACTATTTCCACTAGAAATTAACTGTTCGAGTGATGGCATACTTTGAATTTTAGACATTACTTGCAGATAGTATCATCCAAGTACCACATTCACAGTATAAGATTTATTTTTAAAACACTAAGATCTTAAAATACTATAAATTTGTCACAGCTATGAACGAACCGAACCTATCCACGCAGCACCCAAGGTTGAAATGACTGATCAGGTTACGTCATAAGACTAATCACGTGACCTAAATCGAGTGTCGTGTGCAAATAGATTACATAAGATAAGACATGAAGGGGTTAGAACTTGTAATTTTCAATGAATCGCACAACATCGATTTGTGCCAAGCGCAATTGTTATCTACGTGGGAGACTGACTACATTATTTTATTCATCTTCGAAACCATAAAGTGGAAATATGTACCAAAATTAGTTAAAATTCATAATTTTTAATCACACTATCATTAAATACATAGGAAAATTTTGTATATTTTTATATCTTTAGCGGATATGCTTACCACATCGCACAGAATATACAAGAATAGTTAGCAAAAACATGAAAATAAACTTACAGAATGAGATCTTCACCAGCCGTCATCCATCCAAACTAGAAATGAACGATACTGCAATATTAAAATGAGAGCTTATCTTATCTAAGATCTAACATATGATGACATGCAAAAGTGTCACGTGACATTTTTTGACCAATCAGGTGCCGTTTCGTGCTATGTCACGTGACATTTTTTAACCAATCAGGTGCGTGATCTTTGCGTGATCTTTTAAGTGCCATTTCGCAGTGCATAGAACGTGCTTATTTTTTTAATTACTCACTATTTTTAATTACTCCCTATTTTTATAATTATGAATAGGTGATCATAAGTAATTAAAAATAGTGAGTAATTAAAAAAATAAGCACGTTCTATGCACTGCGAAATGGCACTTAAAAGATCACGTGATAGTCGAAACAACACCTGATTGGTTAAAAAATGTCACGTGACATAGCACGAAACGGCACCTGATTGGTCAAAAAATGTCACGTGACACTTTTGCATGTCATCATATGTTAGATCTTAGATAAGATAAGCTCTCATTTTAATATTGCAGTATCGTTCATTTCTAGTTTGGATGGATGACGGCTGGTGAAGATCTCATTCTGTAAGTTTATTTTCATGTTTTTGCTAACTATTCTTGTATATTCTGTGCGATGTGGTAAGCATATCCGCTAAAGATATAAAAATATACAAAATTTTCCTATGTATTTAATGATAGTGTGATTAAAAATTATGAATTTTAACTAATTTTGGTACATATTTCCACTTTATGGTTTCGAAGATGAATAAAATAATGTAGTCAGTCTCCCACGTAGATAACAATTGCGCTTGGCACAAATCGATGTTGTGCGATTCATTGAAAATTACAAGTTCTAACCCCTTCATGTCTTATCTTATGTAATCTATTTGCACACGACACTCGATTTAGGTCACGTGATTAGTCTTATGACGTAACCTGATCAGTCATTTCAACCTTGGGTGCTGCGTGGATAGGTTCGGTTCGTTCATAGCTGTGACAAATTTATAGTATTTTAAGATCTTAGTGTTTTAAAAATAAATCTTATACTGTGAATGTGGTACTTGGATGATACTATCTGCAAGTAATGTCTAAAATTCAAAGTATGCCATCACTCGAACAGTTAATTTCTAGTGGAAATAGTGTGGAGTTGTCGGTTCCTGTCCTAGATGAAACAAAATCTGTGGATATCGTCTCAAATGTGATTAATTCACCTTCATCAAACTTCGTGGTGGATTGGTTAGACACCTATCTTATGTCTTCCATACCCCCAGCAGAAACATCCACCACTGCCGATTCACAAGTCCTCACCGAGGTCGGAAACCCATCTCAAGATCTGCTTTCTTGTGCTCTAACACACAGCGGAGTGTTAACCGCCACTACAGAATCTGTTTCGACTGAATCTACTTCTTCAGATTCCGTGCAAGATGCGCTCCGTCGTTGGCATTTAGGTTCTGGTGTCTATGTATATTTGAAACTTCGCCATGAGAAGCTAAAAGTGTATATATGGAGATATATCTCTAACGAACGAAATGAACTAGTGCCTACGCGTGAATGGGTTACATTGTCACCTGCTACTTGGAGTGAATTTTCACAAAAATTGTGGTCGTTCAATAGTCTATATGCGGATACCTCTTTCGTCAGTCGCAATGAGTTGTTCTGTTTCAATGACAATGGAAAACTTCATTTACAGAAGATAATTCAATTATATGATTCAAAATTTTGTCTAACGCAGTGTCATATTACCTTAGATAAAAATCAAATAGCATGTTTACTGAATTATGTCAACAACATTAGTATGGAACTTCGAGAAAGTATATTTCTAGAGTGGCTTCCTGCTCAAATATTAAAAATAAAGGACACGATAACCTTTCTACCATCAGTTATTTGTGACAAAAATTTTGCATTCGAACAATTAATCTCTTGTATTCATGAGAGCATGATGTATCATGTAAGAAAACTTTTCAAATGTGTTGGCTGTGTTTGTCAAATTGAAGAACAAAGTTACCACGAATGTCTTTACAGTACTCCATTAGAAATGTACAACAGAGTGGCTGAACAGGTACTTCTAAATCTTGACATTAATAACATAGCAAAGAAAGTTTTGTTGCGTGGTGAAGAAGTCTTTTACTGGTATGATCGAAATTTTTTCAAGTCATTTAAATCAGAGGACTATGAATGTGCGATAAGGAAATTATTTTAACTTGTTTGTTTAAATGTGCAACAAATAATGCTTAATGTGTATTTTATGAAGAATAGATTCATTAAACAGATTTTTATCTTTCAAACTGAACTCCTTATTTACGTTCATCAACTCATTTTTAACATGTTTTATTTAAAAATGCTATGTGCTCGTAGGTTATGTATCTATACATTCAAGTATAACAGGTTTACTAATATCGCTTTTTAAAATAAAATACAAAAAAAAAATTTAAAATAAATTTATTCGAATCATATAAAATGTTTACAGTGTGAGTTTCGTAATGAACGATATTTGCACTTTACAGAGATTAATTTATAAAATTTATATTCAGTGTTAAAATTCTGAAATTATATACCCTTATTCACTAAAAATAAATGCTAAGTTATGTTCCATTTTCTAAAAGTATGAAGATTTATAAAGAATGTGGTGTTTCAATCTCTAAGAATAGGTCGGCCACAGAGTTAGTTACCGTAAGCTTTAGGGTTGGTCGGGTGGTCTGGGCCTTTCAATCTCTAAGAATAGGTGAAAATTCAGCCCTAGTTTCCTAAAAGTCTACGAAGTTGGGGTTTATTTCGTAGGAAGTGTAAAATTTTGTCTCAGTTTCGCCCTATCATTTTCCAGGTGTTGTTAAATATGTACATTCAAATGTGGCCATTCATTATGAATTGAATGATTTTATGGTGCACCTACAGCCGCGAGATCATGATACTCCTATTTGTATGTCAATAATGTCTCGTATTAAGATATCAAAACTCATTACATGTTTCTTTTAAAGAGTTAAATGCATATCTTTCATATTTTAATATTATTACAATGTACTACACTTGGCCTAGAGGGTCAGTCTTTCATTTAAATTCAATGTTGACAATCGCATGTCCTTAAAAAAATCGTTAAGTGATATTCTATTCCCCTAAAATTCATGACAGTTTTAAAAATATACCGATTTAAGAGCTTTAGATGTTGCTGTAACATTAAAAACATATCTCTTATTCAGTAATTATCCACTAAGTATTGTGCAATTTTTGCAAATTTTATTAAAAAATCATAATTTTAAGCGCTAAAGGAGTCTTACGGCTTATGTAACATTAAAAAATTCATTCTTAGTTCCCCAAACATATGCTAAGAACCAAACAATTCACTAAATTCATGAAATTTTAGGGTCTTTGACCTCATGGAATATCGAAAACACTTACTTCTAATTCCTCGTACATGCACTATGTGTCGAGTAATTTTTGCTAAATTTAATTTAAATGCCATAATTTTAAGCGATAAAGGAGTCTTAGGCCTTGTGTAAGATTAAAAAAAAAAAAACTCCTAGTTCATCAAACATTCGCTAAGAAGCAAACAATTCGGTAAAATAGTAAACTTTTATGGATACACTCATGTCTGTGAAAATGCTCGATTCGTGTTCCTTAGCTTGTTAAATTCTAAACTTCGGTGTTAAAATTACATCCATCACTTTAAAAATGGTTAAATCGTATACAATGCACAATATCGTTAAAACCTATTTTCTAAACTAGAATTGGCAAACACTCATTTTTTTTTTTAATGTATGACATGCATGTACTATTTCTACATAGAAATGGATCTTGCTATTTTCTAATACATAACATTTTATATGACTCTTTAAAGTAATCCTGTATAGTCTTAAAAATAATATGGATTCCCTTTTTAGAAGACTTTGGTAAGAACATCCATGACACACATTTGCTCCATACATATACAAGTCACATCTTTGCACAACATTAGCTTGTGAAGCTTTCAGTACTTTGCATTTTAAAAATATCTCCCAATTATTCCATTCACTGATAATTCAGTACACCTATTCATTTTAACTACGTCCTTAAATATAGCAAAGTCTTGAATTTCCCATATATTTGAAAAGAAATCAATACAGCTATTTTTCATAGATAAAAACGGTCGAAACGGATTCAGCAGGTTTTGATACTTGTCATAAAAAAAAATCGCATGGCAGACACAATCATTCTGAAAAGTGTCGAGTCATGGTCAGTAAGTATTATAGTCACACACTTCATGTCACTAAATTAAAAAAAAAATAAAAGATTGAATAAATAACAAAGATCTCTGCCAATAGATGGCGCCGCTGATCATCTTACTGCTTTCAATATGATAGAGAAGGTTAAATAGGGAGTTCCCACCGAGCTTCTATGGGTCAGCTGGCTAGGTGTTCGGCAGCTGATCCATAGACGCTTTTTAGTCGAGGGTTCGAATCCCGACGCAAAAGTAAACTTTACAGTCCAATAAAAATAAAATTAAAACATATTTTTATAGACATTCTGTCGGAATTAAAATATTTAAAGTTTCGCATTAATTAACAATTTTATGAATATCATTAAAAAAAAATCTAACAGCATTTCTAGTAAAATAAAAATTGTCGAAACGTGTTCAGTCGGCATTATAACCTATCCCTAAAATCTCACAGGCTTTTAAAACATAAATCTTGGCTGATACACCTCTTCTAAAAGGGTCAAATCCCGTTCCCAACTTGTGGTAAAAATTTATTAACATCAAAAATGGGATATTCTAGTTCACTATGGAGTCCCCCATTCAAAAAACATCCCAAAAATCATTTCATTAAAATTAATAAAATTCAATAACATACACCCCGTCCTTAAAAAATCACTGATGAACGGTCAACGTAAAAAAAAAAATTATCTTCATTAAAACATGTATGAGCGTGAAGCTAAAATTATTAAGGCATCGTTCGACTATCGAATTAAAAGAACACAAAAACCTCACTCGAAATTAATTCTATTATTATTCGTCGCATGTATTTCATTCAAGTGCCAATAGAGGGCGCCATCACCGTCTAAACTTTCGTAAATGTCTTCAAGCACTTTCCTAAACATTCCATAAAAACAATAATTACCCAATCATTAAAAAAATAATCCCCTTATTAAAATTCAATCATGACTATATTCCATTTTTTTTCATAATATATTTTATTCATTTATTAAAATTTTAATTCATTCAAACCAACCCCTCGTAGAAATTCAGAAAATATTCTAAGTACCCAACTCCTTTCGCAGGGAAGACATCATTCATTATTTCATTCAAGTGCCAATAGAGGGCGCCACCAAAATTTCCAAGATGGTCGCCATCTAAAATTTTGTAAATATCTTCAAACGCTTTCCTAAACATTCCATAAAAACAATAATTACCCAATCATTAAAAAATAATCCCCTTATTAAAATTCAATCATGACTATATTCCATTTTTTTTCATAATATATTTTATTCATTTATTAAAATTTTAATTCATTCGAACCAACCCCTCGTAGAAATTCAGAAAATATTCTAAGTACCCAACTCCTTTCGCAGGGAACACATCATTCATTATTTCATTCAAGTGCCAATAGAGGGCGCCACCAAAATTTCCAAGATGGCCGCCATCTAAAATTTTGTAAATATCTTCAAGCATTTTCCAAAACATTTCATAAAAACAATAATTACCCAATCATTTAAAAAAATAATCCCCTTATTAAAATTAAATTATGACTATATTCCATTTTTTTTCATAATATATTTTATTTATTTATTAAAAATTAATTAAAATCTTAATTCATTCGCACCATCGCCTCGTAGAAGTTCAGAAAATATTCTAAGTACCCAACTCCTTTCGCAGGAAAGATATCATTCATTCACCATCTGCCTACAAGTCTCAAAGTGTATACTGGTTAAAGCACTCTTCTACGGTGCAAGGGGTCCCCAGATCGAATCCAGCTCAGTCCAGAACCAATTCTTTCCTTTTAGCCAACACAGTTCTCCAACCTGTCCATAGAGGGCGCCACCAAAATTTCCAAGATGGCCGCCAAGGTCTTCTTCACTGTCTGTATCAGTACATGACGTCATCCGATAATCTCATCGAGTGAGTCATCCGATAAGATAAGCCAATGACGTCATCTGATAAGATAAGCTTATCTGATAAGATAAGCCGATGACGTCATCTGATAAGATAAGCTTATCTGATAAGATAAGCCGATGACGTCATCTGATAATGTGTCATCATGACGTCATCACATTGGAATGTGCTCCTCTGCTCCTCCTGCGGGGCTTGAACTGTCCTTCCTCTACTACTGTCAACAATGAAAGGTTCCTGGAAACAATTATGCCCACAAATGATGAGGGATTTTATAAATTCTGAAGACACTGCGGAAACTATCACAGATGAAATAGTTATCCTAATGAATGAACTAAACTTGGACTTCAGCAACGAAGATGTGAATGAGTTGATTGAATCTCACTCAGTACCTCTGTCAAATGAATACTTAATTGAGCAACAGGAATTAAATGAAATACACAATGAAAGTGAGGAAGAAGAAGCTGATAAAATCGTCAAGACTTTGACAATCAGAAATATGAATGAAGCCTTCATGCATTTTGACAAATTTTTGACTATCATGGAAGAACGTGATTCCAATAAAGAACGTATATATCAAGTACGTAGGGTGATTGAGAAAGACACAGCATGTTATAGAACTCTTTATCAAGAAAAGAAAGAAATAGGGTGGTATTCAACTAATTCTGGACAAGTTCATAAAGAAAACACCTGAAAGCACTTCATCACGCCCCGTTAACTTAATTATGTATATTGATAAATAAATACTATTATTATTGATAAATAGATGATTTAAAATACAATTTTTGATGGGGTTTTTTTACATCCCTCTACTTTCGAACATTCAACATTCGCACACATTTTCAGGAGCAAATTATGTGCGAAAGTCGAGGGCCGCCTATATTTATTTTTCTTCTTTTTACTTTCCTTATATACATAATGTATAAGGAAAGTATTGTGACGGGGTCGAAAATTCGAATTCGAGTTTTCGACGGGAGAGCACGTTTCAAGCATCCCTGATCACGAATCAAACATTTTTGAAGTGATGTCTTTGTGTGTGTGAAAGTATGTGTGTGTGTGTGTCAGTGAGACTGTGGAGACGACAACTGACGAACGAATGGTCCGATTCGAGCCAAATTTGGTACAAAAATCACAATCCGTAAACACTGGAAGCCTATTGTTTTTATATGCAATCGAATGTCCAGAACCCCCCTAAATTTTCGAATGAAATTTAGAAAAAATCGTCAAAAAATCAAAACCACTAATAAAGTTACGCAAATAGACATTTCTTATGTAATTTTTCATTAGAAAACGATTGACATAAATTTTAGAACGCTAACATGAACCGTTCTTGAGATATTGTGCATTTTTCAAAAAAATTATCAAAAAGTCATATAAAATAAAAAAAAAATATTTCCTATTGAGGAACATGTTCACATTTCATATATAATATCATGCGATAAATTGGGTGACATCATTCTCGTGGATCTAGCTAGTTCCCTTCATGAAAAAAGATACTTTGGGTAATACTTTTGTATTTGAACGCCAATAGTCATTTATCTGCTGTAAGAATAATTTATTTCTTAGTGCATAACGCTTGGCGAGATTTTGGCGACGAATTTGGCGGAATGTCGTCAACTTGGCGAATTTTTTAAATGTTGCCAGATTAACGAAAATCTCGCCAAATGTATAAAAATGACGCTAAATCAATGAAAATGACGACTAATTGTCGAAAATTCAATATCATGGAAAGAAAATTAGTATCTACTATAAGAAAAACCTATTTTTTTACTGTAAAAGTAGTAAATTCATAACATTATATAAGGAAAGTCATGTGTTGCCCACATCAGATTTCTTTGTTTATATGATAAAGATACATAGTCAACCTTTATCTACCACGACAGGTCATTTAAACGGGAGATAAATTTATTGCCTTATAAGGTTATTGATAAATAGATGATTATTGATAAATAGATAGAATATTGATAATAGGTTCAGAAAATGGGATGTATATGTACATTCTACACATTTTCATCAGTTTAGTGCACATTTCTACAAGGACTGCGGGGTAATAAGTTCAGTTTAAAATAATTGTATATTAAAATTTCAATAAAGTGAGTAAAATTTCAAGATGTAAGAAAAAGTGACAAGAATTAAAAATATTACTAGTTAGCGAAAATTAAGCACACATCCACAACAGAAGGTCTTTATTTTAGTTCCTATAAGACGTACAAAAGTTTTAAAAAAAAGGCTGGAGCGCTTTCGAGCATAAGTACGCTCTTCATCAGTGGCTACACGGAAATAAAATTGCATCGTTCATATATAGACCAGATATAGCGACAAAATTTGCATAAATACAATTTACAAAAGAATCAACGTTTAAACAAGGATAAACCGTAAACTATTTTTTTAGAGTTTCAAAAATTTTAACAACAAAGGAGCAGCATATTAAATTACAATTTAATTACAGAAATCGAAAAAAGGAGGGTGGCAATCAAGCATAATCCCAAAGATAAAGACGTCAAAGATAACTTTGCAGAGACTTGAATTGCATGGAGTCGAGAATGAGTCGCCAAGCGTAACTCAAATTCATAACAGGGTCAAAATTACAAACGGACTCGCCGTAGTTATAAATAAAAAGAGATTCAAAAAGGAGAATTTCACGAGGGTTATTACAACGCAGCAAAAGGAAAGTCTTTTCAAAAAGAGGCTGAAAATTACCTTTAACAACAAATTGAGCAAGAGCCGTAGAAAGTTTACTGTCCCTGACATCCTGGGGATTACTAGTTAGTTTATATTTCTCTTTACAGCGCTTCTCCATTCCTAATCTTCACCCTGAAAAAATGTCGAAATATTCAAGACACACTAAGTTCTTAGAAGAAATAAATAACATACTCGAAGAGTTTTCGGAAATTGATGCTGAACTTTCTGAAAGTGAAGTTATATTATTCGAAAATGGTAATGATCTATTAGACGCTGAGTGTGAGTCTACAGATGCCGACGATGAAAAGGAGAATATTGTGAATATAATACGCAGAGGACTAAAAATAATGAGATTTGTCTTAAGTTCTGAAGATGAGGATCAAAAAATGAGCAGTATATTTCGATTGATGGCACTGTTTGGTAAAAAATGCAAATTGGTGCTACATCTGGGAGAGCAGCACTTAATAACATTTTCAGGGAATAATCAGGTGCAGCGGGATATGCAAAACGTATATTATAAAGGGTAACGTGAAGACTGCATTTTCGACGATAATAACCTCCGTATTATGAAATATATAAGAACATGCACAATAGAAGAAACCAATCAAGTTTTAGGAACGGAATGGAGTCTATTACCATAAAGTTACTTTGTTTAATATTTCTTTACTAAAATCAGTATTACCTGCATTCAATCAGAAAGAATAAAGTTTTAATCTAAAAAATCTGATGCGGGCAGCACATGACTTTCCCTGAAGATTTATATTCACGTTCTCTTTATTTTAATTAAATTTAATTGACGTTTAATTCAATTTTCATTCTTATTTGGTAACTGAACTTATTTTCAAAGGTGGCGTAGAGAAAATACGAAAAAAAACTAAAATATCTCAAGAACGGCTAGTCCTGCGGTAATGGGGCTGGTTTTATTCTTTTCTTCGTTAAAACTTACGTATTAAAAAAGTAGCATTTAATTGATATATTTGAGCATACGTAGTTTTTTATTTTAGATTTTGGCGATTTTTGCGGGCCATTTTCCAAAAAAAGGCAGGTTATTGTTTACCGCATCTTACTAAATTCTAATCAGCACCAGGATGACCCACAAGTGACTTATCAACCGAATTTTGTGAAATTCGGTTCATTAGTTTTTCAGCTAGCGTAGATACAAGCTTTTGCGGGCCATTTCGCATAAAAAGACGGAATCTTTGATTCCGAATCGTACCCAAAACTATTCAGCACCAGATTCGCCCACAAGTGACATACCAAATTTTATGAAATTCGGTCGATTAGCTTTTTAGTTAGAGTGTATACAAAATCTGCACACACAGACACACACACAGATGTCACTTTAAAAATGGTTTTTTCGTATTCTAAAGGTCTCGAAGCGTGTAGATTCGTCGAAAACTCTACTTGTGATTTTCGGTATGATTACAATAATTTCCCTATACATTACCATGTATTGCAGGGAAAGTACAAATCTGATGTGGACAACACATGACTTTCCCTGCAGACTCAAATTCATATTTTCTTTATTTCTTTAACAATTCGTTAGATTGAGTTTTATTGCACCAAATAACAATAAATTTGCATTTTTAATCCAATTTTTTTTTTATTTGGCAATTGGACATTTTAACGAAATCGGCGTAACAAAAATGCAAGAAATCTCAAACATCTTGAGAACGGTTAGTCCTAAAGTATAATGGAGTGTGTTATATTATTTTCCTCGTCAAAAATTGCGTATAAAATAAAAAATTCATTTGATATATTCGAGCATATATAGACTTTTTTTCGATTTTGGCGATTTTTGCGGGCCATTTCGTAAAATAAAGTACGTTGTTCTCCTCCGAATTGTACAAAAATCTAATCAGCACCAGAGTATACCACAAGTAACTTATCTACCAATTTTTGTGAAATTGGGTCAATTAGTATATTAGATAGTGTGGATACTTGAAATTTTTGAGGGCCATTTCCTAAAACAGGCAGTTTGTTCCTTCCCGAATCGTACCAAAATCTAATCAGCACCAGGGTCGACCACAAATGGCTTATCTACCAAATTTTATGAAATTTAGTCGATTAGTTGAGTTAGAGTGAAAATATAATTTTTCTGCGGGCCATTTCGTATAAAAAGGCAGGTTGTTTTTTCTCCGAATCGTACCAAAATCTAACCAGCACCAGGGTCGACCACAAGTGACTTATCTACCAAATTTTATGAAATATAGTCGATTAGTTGAGTTAGAGTGGAAATATAAATGTTTTGCGGGCCATTTCGTAAAAAAGGCAGGTTGTTCTTTTCCGAGTCATATCAAAATTTAATCAGCACCAGGGTGACTGACCTACAAGTGACTTATGTAATAAATTTTGTAAAATTTGATCAATTAGTTTTTCAGTTACCGTCGATAAAGATAATTTTTGACGACCATTTCTCAAAAAAGGCGGGTTGGTTTATTCCGAATAGTATCCAAAACTAATCAGCACCAGGGTCACATACACGTGACTTACATACCAAATTTTATGAAATTCGGTAGATTAGTTTTTGAGTTAGAGTGTATACATTCATTGTACAGACAGACAGATACACACACAGACGTCATGCTAAACATAGTTTTTTCGTATTCTAGAGGTATCGAAACGTGTAGATCCGTCGAAAACTCGAGTTGTGATTTTCGACATGATTCCAATACTTTCCCTATACATTACCATGTCTTGCAGGGAAAGTAAAAATCTGATGTGGGCAGCACATGACTTTCCCTGCAGACTTATATCCACGTTCTTTTTATTTTATTTAAATTTAATTCACTTTTAATTCAATTTTCGTTCTCATTTGGTAACTGAACCTATTTTCAAAAGAGGCGTAGAGAAAATACGAAAAAACTAAAATATCTCGAGAACGGTTAGTCCTAGTGTAATGGAGTTAGTCTTATTCTTTTCTTCATTAAAAATTACGTATAAAACAAGTATTTAATGGATATATTTGAGCATACGTAGATTTTTATTTTAGATTTGGGCGATTTTTGCGGACCATTTCGTAAAAAAAGGCAGGTTGTTCTTTTCCGAATCGTACCAAAATCTAATCAGCACCAGATCATCCTACAAGTAACTTATCTACCAAATTTTGTGAAATTTGGTCAATTAGTATTTTAGCTAGAATGGATAGATTAAATTTTCATGAACCATTTCGCAAAAAAAGGCTGGTTCTATTTTTACAAATCCTACCAAAATCTAATCAGCACCAGGGTCTCGCGCAAGCGAATTACATACCAAATTTTGTGAAATTCGGTCCATTAGTTTTTTAGTTAGAGTGGATACATACATTGCACAGACAGACACACAGACAGACACACAGACACACACACAGACGTCATGTTAAAAATAGTTTTTTCGTATTCTAGAGGTCTCGAAACTTGTAGATCCGTCGAAAACTCGAGTTGCGATTTTCGGTATGATTCCAATACTTTCCTTATACATTACCATGTATTGCAGGGAAAGTAAAAATGATCATTTGACCGGTTACAGTACTAAAAATCTGATGTGGGCAGGACATGACTTTCCCTGCAGTCTTTAATTCATATTTCTTTATTTCTTTAATAATTCATTAGATTGAGTTTAAAAGCACCAAATAACACTAAATATGCATTTTTAATTAAATTTTTGTGCTTATTTGGTAATCGGACATTTTTCCGACAGCAGCGTAACAAAAATGTAAGAAATCTCAAATATCTTGAGAACGGTTAGTCCTAATGTATAATGGAGTGTGTTATATACTTTTCCTCGTCAAAAATTGCTTATAAAACAAGAATTTAATTGATGCATTTGAGCATACGTAGTCTTTTTTTTTTGACGATTTTTGTTTGTCATTTCATAAAAAAAGGCAGGTTGTTATTTTCCGAATCGTATCAAAATCGAATCGGCACCAGAGTGTCCCACAAGTAACTTATCTACCAAATATTGTGAAATTTGGTCAATTAGTATTTTAGCTAGGGCGGATAAATTAAATTTTTGCGGACCATTTCGTAAAAAAAGGCGGGTTCTTCTTTTCCGAATCGTACCAAATTCAAATCAGAACGAGAGTGTCCAACAAGTAACTTATCTACCAAATTTTGTGAAATTTGGTAAATTGGTATTTTAGCTAGAGTGGATAAATGAAATTTTTACTTGCCATTTCGCAAAAAATGGCGGGTTCTGTTTTTACGAATCATACTAAAAACTAATCAGCACCAGGATCACATCCAAGTGACTGACCTACAAAATTTTATGAAATTCAGTCCATTAGTTTTTGGGTTAGAGTGGATACATACATTGCTCAGACGACAGACACACAGAAAGACAGACAGACAGACAGAAAGACAGATAGACACACACACACAGATGCCACGCTAAAAATAGTTTTATCGTAATCTAGAGGTCTCGAAACGTGTAGATCCGCGGATGTGGGCAGCACATGACTTTCGCTGCAGACCCAAATTCATATTTTCTTTATTTCTTTAATAATTCCTTAGATTGAGTTTTATTGCACCAAATAACACTAAATTTGCATTTAATTAATTCAATTTTTGTTTTTATTTGGTAATTGGACATTTTCCCGAAATCGGAGTAACAAAAATGCAAGAAATCTCAAGTATCTTGAGAACGGTTAGTCTTAAAGTATAATGAAGTGTGTTATATTCTTTTCCTCTTCAAAAATTGGGTATGAAACAAAAATTCATTTGATATATTTGAGCATATATAGTCTTTTTGCTTCGATTTTAGCGATTTTTGTGAGCCATTTCGTAAAAAAAGGCAGGTAAAAAGGCAGGTCTTCTCAGAATTGTACCAAAATCTAATCAGCATTAGAGTATCTCATAAGTAACTTATCTGCCAATTTTTATGAAATTGGTTCGATTAGTATTTTAGTTAGGGTGGATACATGAAATTTTTGCGGGCGATTTCGTAAAAAAAGGCAGGTTCTGTTTTTACGAATCCTACCAAAAACTAATCAGCACCAGGATCTCACCCAAGTGACTTACGTGTAATATTCGAACGTGTAATATTTCCTGATTATCGTCTCCCGTCCTGTCTTTTTATCTTTTTCGCAGGCCAACTGACTCCATCGGGGAGTTTTCTCCAAAAGACAGCGGTACTGGCATTTTTACCCATGATGTCATTTGTATGATTGCCAGAATTTCGAACTTCGGAGAAGAGTTGCCAGAATTAGCGATTTAATGGAGATTTATCGCAAATTTGGCGACATTAGACCCGATCTTCCAGAAGCATCTCGATAGAACGATTATTCTTTGAGATATAGAGATTTCCAGAAATTTCTACAGAGGCTATAAAAGGACTCATCCCTCCGTAACAGTGGAGCTGACGAATGGACGTGACACGAGCTACAATGGGCGGCGATTTTTGTCAATGTTTTGAGAATAGTAGCGGCTGTTTCGTGAAATTATTTTCGTCAGTATTTTGAGAATAATATAACTTATTCTGTGAAATCGGTGGAGCATTTATGTGCTGTGTGATTGTATATTGTTTCTGTTTACTTTGTGCTTGTAAGTAAACGTGTTTAGTTATCATGAAACTTGTACTCGTTCTTGTACCCTGAATATACACACACGAATCTAGAGGATACGTTCGTAACTGTGGGAAAGGAATTAAAGTTAGGCATTTAGCTTAATTATTATTAACATATAATATATCCTTACATGGCCGTAAATTCGTACATAGTGGACTTACTATTATTGTAGTACATTTCATTATGTTCGCTATTAACTCCCCAATTGTTTACCTTTTGCGCGAGTTTTGTAAAGGAATAATTGATTAATATAGTACTAAATGGATCACACCATTTTAACTTTAACAATAAAACATTTATTAACAACATAAAATACATAATTATTTAATTACAACAATTATTCTTCTTATTAATTATTTCGGCAGACAGACCATGTGAGACCACTTAAATTGCCTAAAATATGTATTAGACCTGGTTTTTCAATGGTCACATACCTTCAAGTCTGTTTTGAACATAGACCATAATGCTTGCATCAGTAACTTGTACCGGCCATAACTCAGGGAGTTTGGCTCCGTCTCGTACTTCTGATTTGCACTGCACACATCAATAGATCTAGCCATTATTTTGGAACATCTACAGAACACACTACATCTCTAGTCGTCATGCTATATTTTCCAAGTATCAACGTTCTTATTTTTAAGTCATCGTGCTTCTATTTGCAATGTCGAACTGTTATTCTGGAAAATTCGACAAGTGTCGTTCTTAAGTCACAGGCTGTGGCTTTTTTCCTCGGGGCTGTTACGCCCCCTTTTATTTCATTTGCAGCATTTATAGTGACGCAACCAGCACCTTTTCCATTGGTTAATCTTTTATCCAATGTCGTTACTTCCATTTTCGTAAGGGTCGGCTCCCTCTGTCTTGATACTCCTGGTTTAAGATTTTATCTGACCTTTGGGTTCACATGCTGCAAAACCTGGCGTCATTCAGACTGGAAGTATTGTTTGCCGTTTCAGACACAATAAATAATGTACATAAAACTGTCTCACCAAAGTGTGAGATCTATTTCTGGTCTCACAGTAACAATATATAAAACACAAATATTCTAAACTGTGAAAGGTTACAGTTATCTGTCCTTTAGTAGTCGGAAATTCATCTACTCATAAAGAAGCTGAAAGTTTTTAGAAGCGAATTATTAATATAAAATAAGCCTTCTGCAAATGTGTCTAGCTTTTTCTTCGACCCAGACCGTCCGACCTACCCGAAGGTATAAAGTACATGTTTGAACGGCCGGAAAATACCACCCAATATAGACCTGAAAACAGTGGGGGAGGAATCCACATGGAAAGTACCCTTCTTCCCTTATCATCAACCTCTCGGAAGGACTTACGGACCCCTTGTCAGATACGGGAATTGTCCGAGTGCAATCCCCGAATGCTATCCACTGGGTTGTCGCACCCCAATGTGCCCAGCTTGAACACATTGACAGAATCGATTTGGCAACAATTTGGTAGACTTAACGACAACATTTGCTAACATCGCCAACTTGGCAAAAATGTCGCCAAATTGGCAACATTATTTCGGATTCAATATATTTTAGTAATCCAGCTCATGAATAATGGTATGATTAATATTAGAAAATTTCTAGATAATAAAATGTCTGCTTTTATGAAATTTTGAAAATCTCTTATTAAGAGTTTTCTTGTCTTAAAAATCATTATGTTTCCTGAATCAAAACTACTGACTTTTCAAACTTTTTTTTTTATCAGAAAGTAAAAGAAAAGACAATCACAAGAAAGCGTAAAAATGGTGGTCAAAGCGCAACTGAAAAGCTTCAGTCCCCTTTACGTTGGAAGCGATTTGATTTACAAGAAAATCGTTGAACTATATCGTTTTCGAGTATGACCTCTTAATCGATGCTAAGTTGAAATCGATAGAAAAATTGTTGAGCTTTCGCTTTAAAAAGACGTTATCGAAATTTCAAAGCATTTCCAATTCCTCGGCTCTTTCAGCATCGAATTTGTCATTCAGTGAAAACTGTGCAAAGTTACCTGTTATTAATTTCATACTCTCGCTTGCTAAACCATGGAATTAGAGAGAAGTAGAAAAACTCTTATGGATAAATGTCTTAAAAATTCCATTTATTTCCATCGGCCAGACACTTTGCAAAAATAATTCACCTATAGCGGAAGAAGCGGAAGCCATTTTACCGCTATACGACGTTGTCCGGAACACCGCAAAGAGCAGATCATACTGCACCCATTAGCCACCGAATTTGTGACCAGAACTCAGTGGGGATGACATCTACAGGGACCGCACCTTGCCATCAATATCTCGGAAGGACTTTCGGACCAACATATTTAACGTGCCCGTACTCGCGTAGACACGGAGATAGTTTGGGCAGCTCCAGGAATCGAAATCGGATCCTCCGAATGCAATTCTGTGCCTTGGCAACTGGGCTATCCCACCATTTTAAAAATACTATAAAGTTTTGAGAATTATATATAGATGTCGCTAGTATTAGTACAGTCCCATCTATTTATTGTAACTATTGTAAAGTCCCATCTGTTCTCATTTGACACTTAAAGGCGAAGTGTGCAAAATATTTCTTTCTGATTTCTTTTAAATCAATGCTCGCTAATTATGAGTAGAAGCAATCAGGGCTTTTCAAAGTTTTTTAACAGGGTGCAGTATATATAAGAAGACAGAAATAAAGGGAACTCTAATATAAATCTGAATACGTAGGAATATTCTTTATTGTTTGAGATCTAATTTGCAATGAACTGATTATTTTTACATTCTTATGCTATAAAATATAGTATAGAGAAAGTATTGTTTCGAAAGTTCTATTGAAAGTTCGATTTTGAGATTTTGATACCAATATATGTTTTAAAACTTCTTGAACATATTTTGACAATTTTTACAGTTTTGTCTGTCGGTATGTCTATCTGTGATCGATTTCTTGTGTGTACAATATTAATGAATTTTCGTGAAACTTTATATTCGACTTTGTTATCAAAAAATCTAGAATTATATAGAATTTTTGAAATGCGAGCAAAATTTCAAAAAGTTTTCGAAATTGTATATGGTCTTTGTGGTGAGGTGGATTTTACACATAAATACAATAAATATTAAACACTTAAATACATTACCGCTACTCACCAAATAGTTCCACCAGGCTCAACCGTGTTAAAGTATAGTGGGGTCCGATTGGACCAAGTACATTGCATTTACTAAGACTAAATAATTAATCACTCCCTTTTTGTGGCCAACTAACAATTTATTTATAGAACACATGAAATCTCAATTTTAAACATTAATATACAAAAATACACAATTACAAATGAGTTCCAAATTTACCTAACTTGACCTCGGGGTGCACAGTTTGTTTTGCATTAATTTGCATATTTATAAAACCCAAACTCGTAATTAATTACTTTTTGTTAAGAACACAATATATATATTCAATTTTGCAAAAACTCCCATTTAGCATAACCTTGCCCTTACACTATTGGATCACATCAGTTACTTAACATTCATATACACATTTTAAAATCAATATATAATTTCCATACCTTCATACATAGGACTCTCACTGAGTGCTGTAGCTGACCTCTGCACGTAGGAAAGGGTTTCACAATTAATTGAATGTTTAGTTCATTGATTCTGAAATGTTCATGGAAAACACTACCAGTCTGCGAACACTGTTGCGTATCATCAGGTGACGAAAATTTTTGCCAAGTATTATTTTGGAGATGGGCACACGGTCCACTTTCCTTCTCCTCCTCTTAATTTCGGCTTAAGTCCCAGCGGCTCTTGAGTGAGCATGCGTACAGGCCCTTGCCTAAAGAGTGGAGATCAGATACTTTATTTGTAGAGATTGGCTGAAAATAGTCGAAACCGTTCTAAAATAGCTGTGACCCAGCCCTGTCACAACTGCAAATAAAATAGAAAGCTGTTTCTGGAAAATATGTATGCTACTCTAGAGTATGTTACCCCTCGTTAGGTAACATGCGCCGGTTCAGTGAAACTTGTAGAAACTGCCGCACGATAAGTGCCGCCTACTTCGTTGCACGGATGCGTTCCTCGCACAGGTGCTCAAAAGAATCCAGGAGACCTTTCTCCATCAAACATCAGATTGCGTCTGCCGCTTTTTTCTACATTTCTAAAACTTTTTTAGAATTTTACAAACAAGGGGAACGACAAAAACAGGGAGGAAATCCCACCAACTCTCATTCGCTGTTCCCAAACGCTATAAAAAAGAGGAGGTCCAAAAATGCTTCACCATTGGTCTTTGAAGCGACGCTCATTTTTTATGCGTTCCACTAAAATACAAGAACCAGAGGGCATTCTCGCCAACCGGGTGGTCCCAAGGACGTATCCCGACGCGAGCCACACCTGACAGGGCTATAAATTTTCAAAGATTTGTAGCTCAACTTTGACATTTTGCTGCAATTAAATCTCTGAATATTTACAATCCATGTCAGTGCGAACACAACCCAAAGGCGCCAAAAAATCCCAATTCCGTCTGTGCAAAGGCCTAGCTATAAACATAAATAAAAAAAACATAGTATACATTTCAATATATTTACACCATTCCCTTTTTCCAGGGTTACGTATCAAGATATGTGATTACAGTATCACAGTCTTTACAAAAATGTGACAATTATGCATAAAAAGGTTATTTATGGCTCAAGATCACGAAACGTAACAGTTTCAATCATTGTAGTAAAAACCAGACGTGATACAATTTTTCTGTACGTGACGTCATTAGACCCCCAAGGGGATACATTGTCAAGATTTGTATCAATCGAAACACAATTACCAAGCCCTTGAAAATGAAGGGTAACATGCTATAATTAGAATCATTCAGACCAACGATTTTTCAAATTTTTTCTTGTAAGATTTGTAAGATTTGCCATTTTATCAAAACAATTTTTATAATATTTTCCTTGTCGATTTTTAAAATCCTGTGGGTTTTCCCTTATTAGTTCACCCCGAAAATCAATGCTTCTCTGATAAACATTACATGAAATAATCGAATCAAATATCATTCATGGACAGATCATTGACATAGACACACAGACCGACAGACAGACTGATACTCTGTGCGGCATGAAGACATCACACAATAAATGGTCGATTCTTATTCAGAGCTTCTAAAAATACAGGGTGATCCAAAAGTCCTTGACACATTTTAAAACTGAATATAAACTCAAGTAATTGCCGTACGACAGTGAGGTTTGGACTAAAATGCTTTTCACGTTGAAAAGTTTTGGTTCTGCAAATAAAAAATTAGTTCCAAACTTTGCCCATAGATTGTGCTATTTGTTCAAATGTTTGTTTATCTCCTTTTTTTTTTTTTTTTTTTCCAGATTCGTTTTGACACTATCACTGAGAAGTAAGAAATGACAACTTTATAGATTGGTACTTTGAAACTATATCCATCATTACAGTTAAGTTTTATGCCTTCTTTTGCTATTTTTAAGGTACAGCGCCATCTATGGGAAAAGTTTGCAACTAATTTTTTTTATCTGTTTAACCAAAACTTTTCAACGTGGAAAGCAATTTAGACCAACCCTCACTATCGTACGGCAATTACTTGAGTTTATATTCAATTTTAAAATGTGTCAAGGACTTTTGGATCACCCTGTATATCAAACAGTAAAATCCGAAGATTTGATATTTGGCCATGTACAAATATTTTCCCTTTGCTATGTATTGTAAAAAAAGTAAATATCGCAAATTAATTTTGCAATTAATTTGCGAAATAATAGAATTTTCGTATTCATAGAATTTGAACAATAATTTACATTTAAAAATCTACTTTGAGGTATAAAGCTATTTCAGGAATTCTGTCCATGTGTATATAATTTAATATCTGCTTTTGATAAATATATAATAAATTCATCGGGTATTTAATTTGCATTAATGATTTGAAATAATTAAATTCAAACTCTCATTCGGAGTCTTAAGAGATATAGTAAAAGTCAAAGAATTTCAAGAATAGGTATTTAAATGCAATTTTTCTTCATGCATTAAATTTTAAATTTTATTTGCAGCCCCAAATATTACAGTAGCGGTATTTTAATATTTTATCTAAACTAGCAAAATGTCTTGCTATGGATGGATGAACTGACGCATATGAAGTATAGCGAGATGTGAAAGATTTTAAATTAAAAGTGAATGTAACACATAATTATGAAATTGAAAGTATAAAAAAATTAATTTCAATTTTGGAGAATCCTGACACGAAAGAGCATATAAGTTACACATAGATTAAAATCCAGCGCGCTTTCGAGCATTATTATACCCTTCCTCAGTGGCATTATATCAAAATCGCACCAACAAGCTTAAATACTATCCACTTTGGTAGACAACATTTGCATAAACAATGTGGATAATATTTGAGTTTGTTGGTGCGATTTTCATAAAATGCCACTGAGGAAGGGTATAATGATATTCGAAAGCGCTCTGGCTTTTAATCTATGTGTACGTCTATAGGATGTTTATTAAATGACTTTTAGAATATAAAGATTTCATCTTTAATTTATTTAAATCAATTTACAATTATAACGTATTACCACTCTAGGTATTAAGAGCATATAAGTGTTTAGAATTTGAATATTAAATTAAACAAATTAGAATATGGTAAAACAATGAAATCAAAGTAAGACATTTAAATCGCAAAAACGTATTTAATATACATCAGAACGTTTAAATTACAATGCATGCAAATGCACAAGCTTTGAGTTGTCTGCCCTTCACGTGTTATTTGTAGGATGCGTTGTGAGCATGCGCGGTTTATAAATGAGAGTTTCGTCCTGTTACAGTTCATTTTAAAAATTGAAATTCTGATTCTGCAAATCTGCATGCAATTTCATGCATGTATGCAAAATTTCATCTTTCTACCTATAGGGTGTATATAAACTGATAGTCAGAACTGTGATGGGTTATAGAACTCACCAAAACAAACAACTTTCACAATACAATGTGGGGTCGGAAAGCAACCGGCGAGCCGCGAGAGGGCGCTTTCTCTGTAGTGGATGAAACGTCCCGTCAAAATGGAGAGCACAGTAAATCCGCATGCTACATATTCCAGATGCCACCAGCAAAGGTTCTCCGTAAATGTGTGGACAAAGATTATCCACGACCAATTAATTGGCCCATATCTGTTACTAGACCGCCTAGACGGACAAAAGTGCCTCACCATCCTCCAGCAGGTGCCGCCAGATTTACTATGTGTTGAACCAGCAAATCATCGAGTGATTAAGTGGTTCCAGCACGACGGAGCCCCAGCACATTACACCAGGATTGTGCGGAAGTACCTGGACATTGCCTTTCCGAACAGATGGATTGGCTGGGCCGTGGTGATTCCGTTACGTAGCCTCCCAGATCTCCCATCTGTCCTGCCTGGATATTTTCCTTTGGGGACAGCTAAAAAACGTCGTTTACGAGACGCCCTTCGAGTCAGCAGAGGACCTTGTCGCCCGAATTAGCGTCGCAGCTGCAGGCGTTAGTGAAATGCTAGGAATCTTCCAAAGTGTACGCGATTCAGTCTGTCGCCGCTGTGACACCTGTCTCACAGTTGGTGGTCGTTCATTTGAGCATTTGTTCTAAACATTATGTTAATAAATTTCCATTATTCGTCTTCACTGTATTCGTCTTCACTTCACTCCATTTTGACGCCACGTTTCATCCACTCCCAGAGAAAGCGTCCTCTCGCGGCTCGCCGGTTGTTTTCCGACCCCCCATTGTTTTGTGACAGTTGTTTGTTTTTGTGACTTCTATAACCCCTTACAGTTCTGACCATCAGTTTATATACACCCTGTATAGAAGTTTTTGAGCAAAAGGGATTTCAAAATTCAGGCAAATGTTGATTTTGCTGCGTTAAGAATGGAAAGTGGACTACGCTTTGCACGTCTAACGGCAGTTATCGTGCTAACGGACAGACAGACAGACAGACAGACAGAATGTACAAAGTCATAAACACTTTTCAACTTTGTTGTAAAGTGTTAAAAAGTGGTAAAAGTTTTAGACTATTTGCAACCGAAGTTGATTTGTGGATGCCCCCTTATTTCCCAATGAAAATTTTAATTAATGATATCTATGTCAAATTAGATTGTATTGCATCCAATTTTTTTCAGTTTGGCTAAATACGGTATGAAAAATATTCATGTAATTTGACATTTTTACTTTCCTTATATACATAATGTATAAGGAAAGTATTGTGACGGGGTCGATAATTCGAATTCGAGTTTTCGACGTGAGAGCAAGTTTCAAGCATCCCTGATCACGAATAAAACATTTTTGAAGTGATGTCTGCGTGTGTGTGTGTGTGTGCGTGTGTGTGTGTGTGTGTGTGTGTGTGTCAGTGAGGCTGTGGAGACGATATCTCACGAACGAATAGAGCGATTCGAATAAAATTTGGTACAAAAATCACAATCCGTCCGTGAGTACTGGAAGCCTATTGTTTTTAAACGTAATCGAATATACAAAATCCCCCTAAGTTTTCGAGTGAAATTTTGAAAAAATCATCAAAAATTCAAAACCTTTAATAAAGTTACGCAAATAGACATATCTTATGTAATTTTTCCTTAGAAAACGATTGACATAAACTTTAGAACGGTAGCATGAACCGTTCTCGAGATATTGCACATTTTTCAAATAAATTTATCACAAAATCCCATAAATTAAAAAAAATATTAACTGTTAAGAAACATGTTCACTTTTCATATGTAATATCATGCGATACATTGGGTGACATCATTCTCGTGGATCTAGCTCGTTCCATCCATGAGAAATGATACTTTGAGTAATACTTTTGCATTTGAACGTCAATAGTCATTTATCTGCTATAAGAATAACTTATTCTCCGTCCATAAAGATTAGCGAAATTTTGGCGACGAATTTGGCGGAATGCCGCCAACTTAGCGACTTTTTTAAATATTGCCAAATTAACGAAAATCTCGGCAAATGGATAAAAATGACGCTAAATCAATGAAAATGACGACTAATTGTCGAAAATTCAATATCTTGGAAAGAATATAAGTATCTACTACAAGAAAAACCTATTTTTTTTACTGTAAAAGTAGTAAATTCATTGTATTATATAAGGAAAGTCATGTGTTGCCCACATCAGAATTTAAATTACTATTTCAAAACTTCCTTATTTAAACATTTTTGCAATTAGAACTATGGGTCTATAACCAACTGCTCAAAAATTCTTCCACTGTTAACTTCTCGTGGGACACTATGTATATTTTCGAATAAATATTTGCATATTTTCGAATAAATATTTATATGTTTTAAACTTTCAAAAATCAAGCTCCCCGAATGTGTAATATAAAAAGTACATTCAACTTAGCTCCAGAATAAATATTTCAGCAACGAGGATCTCATATAATCCCTTGACTATTTATCAAAGAATCTACTTTTAAAATACTTCTTTGGCGAGTTTATAAAGTTCCCGGAATCCATTTCAAGATAGAAAAAAAAATAGAAATGGAATGGTTGATATTTACTTAACCCGATCTTTGATATTTGCATATTTCTCAATCTGTGTGAGAGTAAAGTTTCGCAAGGAATTAATTATGTCTTAGAAAATAAACTAACCTTTCTGCAGTTGCTTATAAACGAGAGATGTTGATACTCAACTGACATTAATAAAACTGTTGGAACGCCAATTATATCCTTCAGTATAATAAATTGAGCTGATTTTCGATAATAAAATCTAGGATTAGGATATTTGTATCAGCAGGTGTGGACTAACCATAGATGTCCATAGATGTAACCATAGATGTAAGATGTTATCACCGGGTTGTATGGGAGAGTGTTAAAAGCAAACTTTCTCTTTTTGAGGAGATTAACTATGGATGAAAGCAAGAGGTTTAGCGATATAATTAGTAATAAGATACTTTTACTATTTCTCAAAGAAACTACTTTTAAAACACTTATTTGGCGAGTTCATAAAGTTCAAGGAATCTATCCCAAGATAGAAAAAAAACATAAATGGAATGGTTGGGAATTACTTAACCTGATCCTTGATATTTGCAGATTTCTCAATCTGTGTGAGAGTAAAATTTCGCAAGAAATTAATTATGTCTTCAAAAATAAACTAATATTTTTTGCAGTTGTGTATAAACGAGACATGTTGACACTCAACTGACATTAACTGCTGGACTGCCAATTATATCCTTCAGTATAATAAATTGAGCTGATTTTCAACAATAAAATATAGGATTACGATATTTCTATCAGCAGGGATGGATTGACCATAGACATGATAATCAACGAGTTGAATGAAAGAGTGTTGAAAGCAAACTTTCTTATTTTGAGGTTATTAACTATGGATAAAAATTATAGGTTTGGCGATCTAATTAGTAATTAGATACGCTTACCATTTTTCTATAAAATTTTCTTAATCATCGCATAATAAAGCAATTCGAATAAAAAAATCCAACAATAAAACAACATAAACCAACAATTAATGTTAAAAAGAATTATTATTTATGTTTAAAAGAATAAAATTAAGTGCAGCTTATTCAAATTAGAAAAATAATAAGAATTTATAATTAGTGATTAGCAACTCTTACTATTTATCTACAAAATTTTCTTAATCGTCACATAATCAAGCAATTCGAACAAAAAAATCTAACAATAACAATATAAACCAGCAATTAATGTCAGAAAGAGAAATATTTTTTTTAAATGCAGCTTAATTCTAATTAGTGACCAATTAAGCCTGTTTCAGATGCAAAAAGAAAAACGTACTTCTGCAGGCTGAAATAATAGAGCAATGGCTGTAAGAACAGTAAGCAGGCATATATCAAAAACTAGTTGCATCATGTGACCCAGGAAGGAATTCGTTGCCAAACAAAAATTAGAAAATATTTAAAGATAAAACCTTAGGAGGAAGGAAAAGGATTAGTAGAATAATTCAAAATATTGTGGTTCATAACTTTAGTGCCACATGATAAAATAAATAGAAAACTTACTGGTTTTTTAATCTAAATGCATAACATCATTAAGTAACTTAAATCGTGTGCAAAAGATTATTGTAAAAATCCTTGGATATAAGAATGCGAAATTATGCAGTATTTAACAGAATTGAAAGATACAAACTATTTTCAAGATAAATGAACTATCTTCATTAAAAAAGCATAATTGTATAAAAATCATAAATATATTCAATAAAGCCCGAATTGAATTACTGTAAAATTACCATTTATAAAAGAGTAAGAAAATTAATAAAGTAAGAAAAATAATGGTCTTCGTAAGCTTCATCATTCAAATTTAAATTACATTCGATCAAATTACTTTTTAAAAAGCCAATGAATAAAAAATTGCTGAATAATAAGCAACACAGTAAAACCAAATAAAACAACCAGTTTACTTTTAATATTAAAATAATGGAAGTATGTGGCCATGCGCTGGGGTTTAATCCACGGATCATATTTCAATTAAATGGTTCCAATCCGGGTTATGAACAAGCTTAAAAAAATCGGGAGGGATGTATTATATAATGTTGGATAAATTTAAAAATGAAAATAATCCAGTTGGTAACACGTCTAATTAAACTTGAATAAAACTAAAGGACACAACACTTAAAATATGAAGATCATTTATTGAACTTCCTAAAATACGTACAAAATAGTTACAAAAGCTAGAGCGCTTTCAAGCGTATAAACGCCCTTCAGCAGTAGCAACAGAGCCTGCTTGCAGCAACCATTGCTGGGAGCACCTTTACACAGTAGTATCCGTTCAGTGCAGGTGGAGGTCTATTACTCGGTATGACCAGCCAGCTTCACGCATCCCGACTATACGGCCACGTTCGAACTCGTCTAATTGCTTATAAAGTCTTCGGCAAATTCGTAACCGCATTACTGGTTGTGTCTCCAAGGAACCTCAACACCAATAACGAGCAAAGACAAACCATTCACTTTTAACCTGTTTTATAGGATGCCAGTTACGTAGTAGAAACGCGCGTTATGAACGAAGTTAACACTCATTGGCCTTGCAAATTTAATCATTTGCATACTTGGTATAAAGGGATGTGCATGTGAAATTTCGAGATGATCGGATTACTTTTTAGGGGTGCTTCGTTTTTTGTTTTTTTTTTGCAAAAGAGTGTAGAATCGTCTGTTCCCTCTGTACAATCAATGAATGTTTAGATTCATATCAGCTTCATTGCAGACTCCAGAGCTAAATAATTTTGCATTAAAGAAATTCAGAAATTCTTATACAACTCATTTTACAGCTGATGTGTTTACATTCTGCATAGGTGAAAATTAGGCTTCGTTGCAGAAATAATCAAAGTTTGATGATCATTTAAACTTCAAAATATTGTAATTGCGTTGGCACAGTATATAGACGCACAGAAAAAAAAATAAAAAATAAATCGGTTTTAGGACGGATGCAACAGTAAATATAAATTAGAAAAACTTTAAAAATCACGATTTTGACACAAGATGGATGCTATATTTTATTTTGAAATGAGTCACGTGATCTCTTCATATCACATGGGTGCAATTATTATTTTAATTTTTATTTAAAAAACTACCGAACCTATTTTGCTGAAATTTTTTTATAGATTTTTTGAGATAATTTGTCCATTTCCTAAAATTGACGAAGCAATTTGTGAATTTTAAATTCGCTTTAAAAATGTTTGAAAAATTAGGTGCCAGAGGATTCAATGTACTTCATTTTTTCAACTCGCTTTCAATCCAAAACAGTTCTTGTGATATTCTTCATTTGCATTCCCATATGTCCCCCAGACTGGCTCAGCAACATACTAAAATTTCATTTTGATAAAGTCTTTTTCACGGCAGGTATCGTGCGAACGGACAGACAGACAGACAGAATGAACAAAGTCATAAACACTTTTCAAGTATGTTGTAAAGTATTAAAAACAAACTTATGACTCAATACCAAAAATCTCTCTATTCGAACCACAACAACTTTTTTTTTAGGGAAAATTGTTTGTGGGGGGGGGGAGGCAACCAGATGTGTAGCATGGGCCTCCAAAGGGCCAGCCATGCTTGTGAATACAATATAATTATTAGGCCGGATGAAACTCTATAATCACCGAGCAGGTTAAATAGTCCCAGATCCCCCATGGCATTAATAACACTAAGATGCTCCTTAACACATTTAGATTTCTGAAAAGTAAAGTTTCAACTATACCAACCTATAATTTATAGTATCATATACTTGAGAATGACTAAGTGATGAATTTACAAACCAAACTGTTGAAGGTAGAGACTTGAAACTTTAAACTGGGGACTTGCTCTATAAGTATAGAAGAATCTAAAGTCTTGAAATTTTTCTTCGAAAAATATTTAAATCCCGGATTTTTTGTTCGAACGTTCTTCCAGATTTAATTCGAGAATGGCTAGACCCGCAAAAAATTTTATGTTGTTCCATCATACGCAAAAAATATACACTAAATTTTCTTAATTCCCTCTATTCACACACAACGCACCGCTCTTGATATAATTTAATTTATTGTTTATAGCAGACGATTTTCCTTCATATTTTATAATTCATTTCTAACACTTTCCTAGTTGAAAAGTGTTTATGACTTTGTTTAATCTGTCTGTCTGTCCGTTCCCAGGATAACTGCCGTAAACTTGACTTTATCAAAATAAAATTTCAGTATGTTGTTGAGACTGAATGTGGGACATACGGGAATGTAATGGAATAATACCACCCAATTAGTTTCGGATTGAATCCGGATTGAAAAAGTGACATTCAACCCTATGAGAGCTAATTTTTCAAGCATTTTTTAATCGAAATTAGAATTCACATATTGCTTTGAAAATTTTAGATAATATTCAAATTATTACTTAAAATGTGTAAAACAAATTCATCAAAATATGTTAAGTAGTGTTTTAAAAAAAAATTTAAATAATAATTATGCCTATATTATATGAAGAGATCAAATGACTCATTGCGAAATTAAATATGGCATTCGTTTTTTTTTTCCGATTAGTGAAAATCATGATTTTCAAGGACCGCTTATATTTATATTTAGTGTTGCATCCGCTCTAAAACCGCTTTATTTTTGCCTATTTTCTATGCATTTATATTCGGCACCAACGCAATTACAATATTTTTTAGTTTAAATGATCATCAACATTTGATTATTTCTATAACGAAACTTAATTTTAATGGATGCAGAATATAAGCAACTGATTGTAAATGAGGTGAACAAAAATTGCTGATTTTCTTTTCACGCAAAATTATTTAATTCAGGAGTCTGGAATAAAAGTGATATGAATGAAACATCCATTGTTTTCACATAGAGAGCCAGATAATTTTTCATTCGATGACGTCATTTGAATAAAGTTCACTGTCTTCAATGAAGTTTCAAGTTTTCAAATATAATAAATTATTTTAGTACTGTGATAATTGAAAATATGTCAGCGCTGAATATATCGCATTCTAGAGATGTTTAAATAAAATTGCATTTCAGTTGGAGAGTGTTTCATAATCAATGCTTTATATGCTGATATGATTCAATATGATATGATTCAATATATACCTATACTGACGGAGTTTCGCTTTAAATTAAGAAATCGTATGCTAACTGTCTTCAGAATTCTTCTCATCAAATTATTAAAAATGCTTTTTATTAATGACAAGCAGCATACCCGTTCTTCGTACAGAGTATATAATAGAAAGAAATTTATAATTCACAATCATGTGCAAACTCTGTTAAAATATTAAATTTATTGCTCATAAAGAGAAGTTTAAGAATATCTGTTCTCACTATGCAAAATTATCATCACGGGCAGATCTGAAGAATAAAACAACCTGGTTCCTTTTGTAAGCAAATTTACAAAAAAAAGGAATTTAATCAATATATGCAATAGTACTATTTATATTGTCACAGATTAGAAAATATGCCAGTGTGTTAGTAGAAGATTACCCTTATTATAATATGAATCTCAAAAATATTTGCTAAAATAAAAGAAATGACGTAATAAATTGAAAATATCAATAATTCCCGTACTCTTTATACCAGAAGGTCGAAATATTGATTCAAATGTATGCCAATATATATCAAAACATATGCTAATATACCTGTACTACTTATATTCTCTTTCATTAGAAGATATACACGTGTATTTGTAGAAGATTACTCCTACAACGTACAATATATGAGTTTAAACAATTTTTGTCATAATAAAATAATTGCATAATAACATGAAAATATCAATAATCCCTGAATCAATAATCCCCGGAAATATCAATAATAATAACGTTTAAACCTGAAGACCGTAATTGATATTATCCAGTCAAAAGTGCTATAAGAAAAATCAAATCGTTCTTTTCTAAAACATTTTTTATATACATTTATTTATTATTTCAACCGAGAAAAATAATAATTAAAATTAACAGACAGATTTAATTTAATTGCGTTTCTGATCAACATAAGATAGAATCTTCCTCATGAACTGCGAAATTAAATAACCATTTTTATTTCAGTATACTTTTCATTAGTCAGTAAAATCTTGTGAAATATAAAGCATGGAGATAGATTTCCCATTTAAATCATGTTTCAAACAATTCATGTTTTCAGAAAGTGACTACTTAGTGCAAAAAATCTCCCATCAAACTCAAAGATAAAGTTTTAATTCGTTTTCAAACGATTTTCAAGCATTTCGTTCGGATTAACCACGGAGTTAGAGAGTAGAACTCCTAGGAAAATGTTTCGTTTTTCATTATTATCTCGACAACCCCTAGTCGTAGATACTCGAAACTTGAGCTAAATTTATGGGAGGCTATTTCAAGGCTATCCACAAAATTTCATCAAATTCGGTTGGGCCGTTCTTCCGTGATACCGGGACAAACATACAGACAGACAGACTAACAGATTTTCAATTTTATTTATATAGATTTATTATTAGATTAAAATGTCTGAAAACGCAATCTACAGTGATGGAAGATGAAACATTGTTTAACATACCGCAATTCCTATCTTAACGGAATTATAAAGTGTCTCTTTTTATGGCATTCATTTGAAACAGAGCATTTTTCCAATTGGCGTCCCTTGCCAATTTCGCTTTCCTACCGAGTTTGTTATCCTAATTTTTAATTATCCACTAGAGGCGCTACAATTACCTTTTTTCGAGCTGGAAGGATCCCTCTACTGTAGATAAATCTAGCATATACATTCATAGACATTTCCTTACAGCGGAGACTTGAGCTGTAAGTAGCGAAAAAATCTGAAGTTATTAGAGTGCATAAAGACTTTCCTCGAAGGTGCTTAGGATCCATCAATAACAGGATCTCACACGCTAAATACAAATATAAAAATCTGATGTGGACAGCATATGACTTTTCTTATATAATGCAATGAATTTACTACTTTTACAGTAAAAAAAATAGATTATTTTTATAGTAGTTATTTATATTCTTTCCAAGATATTGAATTTTCGACAATTAGTCGTCATTTTCATTAATTTAGCGTCATTTTTATCCATTTGCCGAGATTTTCGCTAATTTGGCAATATTTAAAAAAGTCGCCAAGTTGGCGACATTCCACCAAATTCGTCGCCGAAATCTCACCAAGTGTTATGGACGAAGAAATAAGTTATTCTTACAGCAGACAAATGACTATTGGCGTTCAAATAAAAAAGTACTACTCAAAGTATCTTTTTTCATGAATGGAACGAGCTAGATCCACGAGAATGATGTGATCAAATTTATCGCATGGTACATATGAAAAGTGAACATGTTTCTCAATAAGAAATATTTTCTTTTTACTTTATATAACTTTTTGATAATTTTTTTTAAAAATGTGCAATATCTCGAGAACGGTTTATGTTAGCGTTCTAAAATTTATGTCAATCGTTTTCTAATAAAAAATTACATGAGAAATGTCTATTTGCGTAACTTTATTAAAGGTTTTGATTTTTTGACGATTTTTTCAAAATTTCACTCGAAAATTTAGGGGGGTTCTGAACATTCGATTGCATATAAAAACAATAAGCTTCCAGTGTTTATAACTTCTGATTTTTGTACCAAATTTCGTTCGAATCGGTCCCTTCGTTCGTCAGTTATCGTCTTCACAGACTCACTGACACACACACGCATGCACACATACTTTCCCACACACACACACGCACACATACTTTCACACACACACACATACTTTCACACACACAGACATCACTTCAAAAATATTTGATTCGTAATCAGGGATGCTTGAAACGTGCTCTCCCGTCGAAAACTCGATTTCGAATTTTCGACTCCGTCACAATACTTTCCTTATACATTATGTATATAAGGAAAGTAAAAAGTACTCCTGCACTGGGTAAGCTAACAGTAAAACACACAGACGATATATTACTCGTTCAACGATCTTGCTAATCCCCTATTTCATACGCTTGCTACAATACTTGACTATATCTCATTATTACATCCACACATGATACGTGAGTTCGGCGCATTAGCGGCCGATTTGACGATGTCTTCAAAAAACTAAAACGGCAATATACATAAAACGCACATTGGACAAAACAGATAAAACAGACAGAGGGACACAATTTTTTGTCAATACAATTCTAAAAATGTTCTGTCTAGTGCAGAACAACAAGATATGTTCCAGGATCTCCTTATCCACAAAATAAAGAACGCAATTGCTAGAGTCCGCTAGGCGAAAGCTATTCAAATAGGTAACGATGTGACCTATCCTAGCCTTAGAAGCAAAAGTGACAACGATTCTAGTGATTTTTACTTTCTTTATATACATAATGTATAAGGAAAGTATTGTGACGGGGTCGAAAATCCAAATTCGAGTTTTCGACGGGAGAGCACGTTTCAAGCACTCCTGATCACGAATCAAACATTTTTGAGGTGATGTCTCTGTGTGTGTGTGTGTGTGTGTGGTGTGAAAGTATGTGTGTGTGTGTGTTTGTGTGTGTGTGTGAGTGTGTGTGTCAGTGGGCCTATGGAGACGATAACTGACGAACGAATGAACCGATTTGAACCAAATTTGGTACAAAAATCACAATCTGTAAACACTGGAAGCCTATTGCTTTTATACGCAATCGAATGTTCAGAACCCCCTAAATTTTCAAATGAAATTTTGAAAAAATTGTCCAAAAATCAAAACCACTAATAAAGTTTCGCAAATAGACATTTCTTATGTAATTTTTCATTAGAAAACGATTGACATAAATTTTAAAACGCTAACATGAACCATTCTCGAGATATTGCGCATTTTTCAAAAAAATTATCAAAAAGTTATATAAAATAAAAAAAAAATATTTCCTATTAAGAAACATGTTCACTTTTCATATGTAATACCATGCGGTAAATTTGGTGATATCATTCTCGTCGATCTAGCTCGCTCGTTCTATTCAAGAAAAAAAATATTTTGAGTAATACTTTTGTATTTGAACGCCAATAGTCATTTATCTGCTGTAAGAATAACTTATTTCTCCGTCCATAACGCTTGGCGAGATTTTGGCGACGAATTTGGCAAAATGTCGCCAACTTGGCGACATTTTTAATTGTTGCCAAATTAACAAAAATCTCGCCAAATTAATAGAAATGACGCTAAATCAATGAAAATTACGACTCATTAAAGAAAATTTAATATATTGGAAAGAATATAAGTATCTACTATAACTACAGTATCTACAGTTTTGTTAACTATAAATGTAGTAAATACATTGCATTATATATGGAAAATCATGTGTTGACTACATCAGATTTTTTAAACACGAGGCATTAAAATATAATTCATTATAAAATACAAATTACAATAAAAGGAAAAGGTTCATAAATTAAATTAAATGATAACCAATAGGAATATCGTCAAAAAACGAAACAACACAACTGCTAAATTTTCAGGAAATCGTATAAAGGTTTGACACGTATTGAGATTTTAATAAAAGACTTTTAAACCTATTTTTCGGTTGTCATTGATTTTAATGTATTAATTAGTTGAGGTGTTTCGATACTGTTTTTTTTAAAATAGATACAATTTATAATTCTTTCTCTAATGGCTAGACACTTGATCGTCAATTCATTCATTCGCCTATTCAGAAGCCGAATAATGAGCATTTAGCCGTCACATGGCGTTACTCGGGTGCACAAGATAGGACGGAACACTCTATGTCCATAGAGAACACCACAATATCCGTGCCTGCAGGCGGGACTGAAGACCACAACCCGACAGCTGAGAGCGCACGAAAAAACACTTGCCTTAGGTCTTTCAGCTACCGCGTCGACATTTATAAATTATAAAACTTTGTTAAAGGAAGAAAAAATGCCATCAATATTACTGTCAATGTCGTACATTATCCCAAGCAATTTTAATCAATATCACTGACGCTACTACCTAAAGAAACTGCATTTTATCAAGTGGAACCATTTATATAAAGAGATGTAAAAGTTTATAAGTTATAGAACTCAATTACTCAAAGTAAAAAATAATCTAACCCACTGCTTTCACTGTAAATGAAGTAGAACTCTTTATCAAGCTTGGCTAACTAAAGGAAATTGGAGGAATAGAAAAGATTATAAATTATAAAGCCTGATTATACAAAATAAAAAAATCCGAACTGGGTAGTATGTGACTTTCCTCACAGATTCAAATTAAGTTTCTCCTTCTTTCTTTAATAATTCATTAAATTGAATTTATATTAAAAAATAACATGGACATTTATTTGAAATGACGCTAAATTTGAACCATCAAAACAAACAGCATTTTATCAAGTGGAACCATTTATATAAAAAAATCTGATGTGGGCAACACATGACTTTCCTTATATAATGCAATGAATTTACTAAGTTTACAGTTTAAAAAAATGTTATTCTTATAGTAGATACTTATATTCTTTCCAAGATATTGAATTTTTGACAATTAGTTGTCATTTTCATCGATTCAGCGTCATTTTGGTCCATTTGGTGAGATTTTCGTTAATTTGACAACATTTCAAAAAGTCGCCAAGTTGGCGACATTCCGCCAAATTCGTCGCCAAAATCTTGCCAAGCGTTATGGACGAAGGAATAAGTTATTCTTACAGTAGATAAATGACTATTGGCGTTCAAATACAAAAGTATTACTTAAAGTATATTTTTCATGAATGGAACGAGCTAGATCCACGAGAATGAAGTCACCCAATTTATCGCATGGTATTACGTATGAAAAGTGAACATGTTTCTCAATAGGAAATGTTTTTTTTTATTTTATATGACTTTTTGATATTTTTTTTGAAAAATGTACAATATCTCGAGAACAGTTCATGTTAGCGTTCTAAAATTTATGCCAATCGTTTTCTAATGAAAAATTACATAAGAAATGTCTATTTGCGCAACTTTATTAGCGGTTTTGATTTTTTAACGATTTTTTCAAAATTTCATTCAAAAATTTAGGGGGGTTCTGAAAATTCGATTGCGTATAAAAACAATAGGCGTCCAGTGTTTACAGATTGTGATTTTTGTACCAAATTTTGTTCGAATCGGTCCATTCGTTCGTCAGTTATCGTCTCCACAGATCCACTGACACACACACATATACACATACTTTCACACACACATACTTTCACACACACATACTTTCACACACACATACTTTCACACACACACACACACACACACACACGCACGCACAGACATCACTTCAAAAATGTTTGATTCGTGATCAGGGATGCTTGAAACGTGCTCTCCCGTCGAAAACTCGAATTCGAATTTTCGACCCCGTCACAATACTTTCCTTATACATTATGTACATAAGGAATGTAATAAGGAGATGAGGAAGTGTATAAGTTATAAAACTCAATTACTCAGAGTAAAAAGTAATCTAATCCACTACCTTCACTGTAAATGAAGCACAACACTTTATCAAGTTTGGCTAATTAAAAGAAATTGGAACAATAGAAAAGTTTATACGCTATAAAGCCTGATTATTCAAAGTAAAAACATCTGATGTGGGCAGTACGTGATCCTTTGCTACAGGCTGAAATTAATTTTCTATTTATTTAATAATGCATTAAACAAAGTTTAATTGCACAAAATAGGATGGACATTTATTTAAAATCACACTGAAGTTGCAATTTTAATTCAATTTTAAGTTAATTTGGCAACTGAACTGATTTTCAAATAACGTCGTTGAGGAAATGAAAATTTTTGGTTATCTCTATAACAGTTCATTATGGAGTTGTGAAGTTTGTATTATTACTTTCCTTATATACATAATGTATAAGGAATGTATTATTACGGGGTCGAAAATTCGAATTCGAGTTTTCGACGGGAGAGCACGTTTCAAGCATCCCTGATCACGAATCAAGCATTTTTGATGTGATGTCTCTCTCTCTCTCTGTGTGTGTGTGTGTGTGTGAAAGTATGTGTGTGTGCGTGTGTGTGTGTGTGTGTGTGTGTGTGTCAGTGAGTCTGTGGAGACGATAACTGACGAACAAATGGACCGATTCGAACCAAATTCGGAACAAAAATCATAATCCGTAAACACTGGAAGCCTATTGTTTTTATACGTAATCGAATGTTCAGAACCCACCTAAATTTTCGAATAAAATTTGGAAAAAATCGTCAAAAATTCAAAACCACTAATAAAGCTACGCAAATTGACATTTCTTATGTAATTTTTCATTAGAAAACGATTGACATAAAGTTTAGAACGCTAACATGAACCGTTCTCGAGATATTACAAATTTTTCAAAAAAATTATCAAAAAGTCATATAAAATGAAAAAAAATATTTTCTATTGAGAAACATGTTCACTTTTCATGTGTAATACCATGCGATAAATTGAGTAACATCATTCTGGTGGATCTAGCTCCTTCCATTCATGAGAAAAGATACTTTGAGTAATACTTTTGTAATTGAACGGCAATAGTAATTTTTCTGTTGTGTGAACAACTTATTTCTTCGTCCATAACGCTTGGCGAGATTTTGGCGACCAATTTGGCGGAATGTCGCCAACTTGGCGACTTTTTGAAATGTTACCAATTTAATTAAAATCTCGCCAAATGGATAAAAATGACGCTAAATCAATGAAAATTACAAGTAATTGTCGAAAATTCAATATCTTGAAAAGAATATTAGTATCTACTATAAGAAAAATCTATTTTTTTACTGTAAAAGTAGTAAATTCATTACATTATATAAGGAAAGTCATGTGTTACCCACATCAGATTTTTTTTGGTGACAAAGATTTCGTATAAAACTAACATTTAATCAATATATTTAAATCTATTTAGTATTTTATTTCAAATTTTAAAGATTTTTTAGGATCGTTTTTCAAATGAAAGCATGTCCTATTTTACAAAATTATACCGAAATCTAATCAGCTCCTCTATAATCCACAAGCAATATACCTACCAAATTTGGTGATATTCCGTCAAACAGATGTCGAGTTAGAGTGGATACAGACATTGCACTAGTAGCACACACACATTAAAAATAGGATTTTGTGATCTAGGGTGCTCGAAACATGTATATCCGTCGAAAACTCAAATTCTAATTTTCTGCACGATTCCAATACTTCCCTTATACATTATTACAACGTATTGTTCGTTCCTTCGTTACTATTTCCCCCGTGGTGAAGAGGTGCCTACGCACCACGTCCACAAGACCCCCTCCCTAGTTGTCCCATGGCGAAGGGGAGGAGATTTGCAGCTTCACCTTTATAGAGGCTCCCCGAAGAGCGGAAGTCTGACTTGACCTCGACATGACAACATCCTTGCCCGCTTGCGGGATTCGAACCCACAACCCGCAATTCAGCGACCAGACGGAAACGCATGCCCCTGACCGCTCGACCACCGGATCAGCACAACGTATTGTAATGAATATAAAAGTTATCAATATCACTGTCGATATCCCGCAATCAATGTCACTGATTACTCGAAATACAAAGTAATCGATTTCTTACTCGCGTATTATGAAGTCAGTTTACAAATATACTAAATGATATTTTCAGTTTTAAAAATCACGTAAACTTTCCTAAACTTTCTTGTCTAGAGTTACTAAATGTTTAAAATTTCTTTTAAATAGCAATAATTGGAGAAATAAATGTAAATGGATATAAAATTGAAGTCAAATCATAACATAAGGAGTACAATTTTGTAATAAACATACGAATGTTCACATAAGAATGTTCATACGAATGTTCACACGGTACAGCAATAACTATGTAAGGAAATGTTCTATGAGTGTGCACGTCAGATCTGTCTATAGTAAATTGACCATGCCGGATGGAAACAAAGTGATTGCAGCTCCCTTTGTGGAGAATTTAAATAGTTAGGATAACGAATTCGGCTACGACACCGAGATGGGCAATAAAAGTCTTACAAAGTTGTACAGCATTGTCTAACGACTAGGAATCGTATATACAACTTTTACAGAGGGCATTGTTTTACGCATAATAAGACTATTGGTGAATGGCTATTTTATTTAGGAAAGTTAAAATAATATATTCTTATGCACAGATATCTAACATTCAGGGCACAGGAATCCGTAACAGTGTGAATTTAAATTCGAGGAAGTCCATTGCCGTGAATTTTGACAAGCATTGCAGACTTCACTATATTACAACATCTACTGATATAGTATGACGATTATTTATTGTCTTCCATGTACCCGTTTAGTGCGTTTATGGTACCGATTGTCACTGATTTGACAATGCTCTACAACTCAGCAATAGATACTTTTTACTTATTCATACGCGTTCTATTGTTTCCGGAAGAATTTTCGATTTCTACATTTTGATGTCAGTATATGTTTTAAGACCTCTTCAACACGTTTTGACAAATTTTAGAGTGACTTCCGTCAGTTTTCCGTGTGGCTCTCTGATGTCTGTGGTCTATTCCGTGTGCACACGATGGCTGCAACAAGTACTATTGGATTTTCACAAAAATTTATATCCGGTTTTGTAATAAAAAAAATTTAGAACTAGATGGAATTTCTTTTTAATTCGATAGGAAACTGTATTCAAAATTTTGTATATATTTTTTAATATAGCAATATAGGAAAACATTCGATATAATCATGCATAAAAAGGATTTTTTATGTCTCAATGATCATAAGACTTCAGAGTTGTAATCATTGTTGTTAAAAATAGCCATCATACAATTTTCGTGTTCATGACGTCATTGGTCCCCTCTGGGGGCAAGTTACACCCCTATGGGGGTAATTGTCAAGTATGGTATCACTCGAAAGATTATGTCAAGCCATTTAAAGTGAAAGGTAACACGCTATAATTGTAATCATTTGGATACCGATTTTTCAACGATACCGATTTTTCAAAGATACCGATTTTTCAAAAATTTATAAAATTTGAAAAAAAAATGCTGAAAAATGGATGCTGGTATGAAAAAGTCGATTTGGGCCACATTTCAGTTCATTTTCTATCTTGCTTTATTTCCCAGTTGATGTTACTAATTTCTTCAATTCTCCGCTGAGGCCGCTGCAATCACTTTTATTCGAGGCAACATATAATCATTTTTTTTATAAGAATACTTAACGCGTACATATAGAGGCCTTTCATTTAAAGTTCTGTATATTAGAATGAGTTTTATTTTTTGTTTAAAAAAAGTCCTCTCTCAGAATTCGTAATTAAAAAAAAAACTTCAACATAGATCCAATGTAAATATTTCAAACACATCTTCCTGCTTTTCATTTGGTCCCCCAGATTTTTTTTTTATCTTTTTTTTTATCTTTTGCAAATCTAGTTATACTGAGTGAAATAGTTTCTAAAGTTTCTGGAATCAATTCCGGGTTAGAAAAAATACAGATGGCATGATTAATATTTACTTAACCCGAGTCTTAATATTTGCAGATATCTCCCAATCTAGAAGGATTCCGGAACTTCGTCTGTGTGGGAGTTTAAATTCGCAGCACCTCTGTAAAAAGTTAGCAGAAATTAATTGTAATTATTTCAAAAATATGTGGTTATTACTTTCTCCGCAATACATGGTAATGTATAGGGAATGTATTGGAATCATGCCGAAAATCGCAACTCGTGTTTTCGACGGTTCTACACGATTTGAGACCAATAGAACACGAAAATACTATTTTTGCCGTGACGCCTGTGTGTATGTGTGTGTGTGTTTGTGTGTGTTTGTGTATGTGTGTGTGTGTGTAATGAATGTTACACTCTAATTCAAAAACTAATTTCATTAAATTTTATAGGCAAAGTACCTATGAGTGACCCTGATGTTGATCAAATTTGGGTACATTTCAGGATTAAAGAACTTGCCTTTTTTTTGTAGCATGGCCAGCAAAAATTATATGTATCCACTCCAGTTGAAACACTAATTGACCAAATTTCCCAAAATTTGGTAAATAAGTTACTTGTAGGTTACCTTTTCACTGATTAGATATTGATACTATTCGGGAAAAATAAGCTGCTTTTCTTACGAAATTACCTGCAAAATTGCCAAAATCTAAAATAGATGAGTAAGTATTCTCAAATGGAACCATTAAATGATTGTTTTATACGTAATGTCTAACGGTGAAAAGAATAAGACTAACCCCATCACTCTTGGATTAGCCGTTCTCGCGATATTTAGTATTTCGTATTTTAGACGCCGATGAAATTACATCCAGTTACCAAATAAAAACAAAAATTGAATTAAAAATGCAAATTTAGCGTCATTTCAAATAATTATTTGTTTTATTTTGCGCAGTTAAACTCAATTTAATGAATTATTAAAGAAATAAAGAGAAAATTAATTTGAACCTGTAGAGAAAGATATGTGCTGCCAACATCATATTTTTTTACTTTATAATACACGAAATCGAATTACAAAGCGTTGTTTGAGTCCTAAATAAGCATCCGCTATTTAAATAATACAGATACCACCGCATTCAATTTCCAAATCGTATTTTGAAATCCACTCTCCGTTTTTTCCACGCAAAACCATGCCAATTATACAACACGAGCGTAATACTCTCCTTTAATACTCCCTAAATAAGCTCTTCTTTTTGCCCCTTGAACAATGACGTGACAAATAAAAGAAAACACTTTCAATGGCGTAAAAAAAATATTATTTTACTCCAGATGTAAAATTTAAAACAAAGTGTACCTCAGCGACTTTTCATCTAATAGAAGTCAAATTTTTAGAGAACACTTGTAATATTGAAATTACTATATAACAAAAAAAATCTGATGTGGGCAAGACATGACTTTCCTTATATAATGCAATGAATTTACTACTTTTACAGTTAAAAAAATGATGTTACTCTTATAGTAGATACTAATATTCTTTCCAAGATATTGAATTTTCTTCAATTCGTCGTCATTTTCTTTGATTTAGCGTCATTCTTATCCTTTTGGCGAGATTTTTGTTAATTTGGCAACAATTAAAAATGTCGCCAAGTTGGCAACATTCTGCCAAATTCGTCGCCAAAATCTCGCCAAGCGTTATAGACGGAGAAATAAGTTATTCTTACAGCAGATAAATGATTATTGGCGTTCAATTGCAAAAGTATTACTCAATGTATCATTTTTTCTGAATGGAACGAGCTAGTTCCACGAGAATGATGTCACCTAATTTATCGCATGGTATTACGTATGAAAAGTGAACATGATTCTCAATAGGAAATATTTTTTTATTTTATATGACTTTTTGAAATTTTTTTTGAAAAATGTGCAATATAAGTAGGGAATAAGGAGAGTTCTAAGCCATTTGGAGGCGGTGGAACCCTATACTTTAACATGAGGCCCCTCTGAGGCCAGAAAAATGAATGCTTCAACAGAGGCGGTGGTAAAGCCCCCTTCCCCCCCCCCCCATGCTTTAACATAGGGATTCTCAGAAGTCGGTGTGGCGCAGCACAGTTTCGTAATATGACGTCACAGAAGAGGGAGGAGATTAGAACGTATAAAGTATTGCTGTTGTTATTTATTTATTTTTATATTTTCAAACTTGTGTCATTTTTAGCGTTTTTTCACGAAAAGTTTCAAAAACGTTAAAAAACAACAAAAATGTACGTTTTTTTAATAAGTTGAAGTTTTCATATTGTTTGATTTATCAATGGGAAATAACATGGGTTTTCACATTTTTATGTCTTTTTTAGAAAAAAAAAATGTGCGTTTTTGCAAAAGTGTTACCAAAAATGCGTTTTTTGAACAATGTGACATTTTGCGATTTTTTTCAAAAACATACTTTTTACTTGTAAAAACTAAGAAAAACACGTTTTTAAAGTAATAGAATGGCATGAATGCCTCTATTCGATGAATGCCTCTATTCGATGAATGACTCTATTCGATGAATGCCTCTATTCGATGAATGACTCTATTCGATGAATGACTCTATTCGATGAATGCCTCTATTCGATGAATGACTCTGTTGTAGGGAGGGGGGTGTATCTCAAAAATCATAGATACCTGTTTCCAACTATCTAAATGCAGTATAAGAAATCAGATGCTGTTAGAAAAATATATTATTTTTTTAATTGTGGGCCCACCTCCACCCGGTGTATAGGATACACCGCCACAATCTCTATTTTGTTTCCTTCTTTTTCTTTTTTTTCCCTTTTTTTTATTTTTTTATTTTAAAGTGTCCGTATTTTTTTATTTTAATGTCGTCCTTAAGCAATTATCTTTTATCATCAATGGGTGACAAAGCCGCCTTGTTCTGGCATACAGTGAATAGTTTATGATAGCTGCTATCAATTCTAATCTGTTCTTCCATGGTAGGTCTAACACTCAACAGGAATTGTCTAAGTCATTGTGTGTAATTTTCCGTGCAACCACATGTGTAGAAACACCTTTAGCTCTTTTCTTTTCTCCAGCAGATGATAGAATAGAGTACATTTTAGGTCTAAGTCCTATAAACTCTTGAATGGGGGTTGAATTCAGTTCATCTTTAATATATCCAATACGTTTTTTATTGTCTTCACTGAAGAGGGGATGATCCTTAGGATAGTCAGAAAAATCATACAGTTGTTTACACTGGTTCATATCTTCATAAATATCAGCAGTTTGAATTTCATAAGCCAATGAATCAGTATCTGTGAAGAGAAGCGAAGCTTTTTCACCATATTGGCTTTTAATATGTTTATAATGAAGCTCATACATCAGGAGATTAGAAAAATCCAAGATAGCAAAGCCAGCGTGTATAAGCCGATTCATTAAAATGCAACACTTACACGTTCAACACCCACCAGATCTTCCCAAAAAATCCTGCTAGCTCTATTAGCTGGGGATGCCACCACCTTCAGGGCCCGTTTAGGAATTCACTAACACTATATTCACTGGATTTCGAAGATTCTCCATCGTTTTTCCAAACACTGCATTATTAAGTAATTTAAAGAAATCTTTCTCAAAATTAGTCTTTGCCTTCTTTCTTTCTTCTGTGTTAAATTGGATGTACTTCTCCAACCAAGATTTCTGATAAAATTTTAAGGTCTTGTGAATTTTCTTGAGTCTTTAACCGAACTATAGGTATAGTTGAAGGATACGATAGTGAACAATATAATGTTTCTTGTCATGAAGATTAGGTACCAATTTCTTAGTACTAACGAAATGTCCATGATGTAACTGTTGAACTAGTCGTTCAGCATAGAGGGACAGCATTTCTCGTTCAATCTTCACCCTTTCAGGGGCAAGAGGGTATTCATTATGGTAATCATGTAAGGATTCAGGTTACTCCAGGTCTACTTAAAATATATATCCCTCTTGAGCATTATCCTCTAGACTCATTATTCAGGATTCATTCAAATTTTCTGTAGATATCCACTCAAAACCACCATAGGGCAGTGGTTGAGACATGGCCCAACCATATGGTTTATTAGCATCAAGATAGATAATGTGCTTATCGGGCTTAGTAGAAATGTAATTTCCCAAATAACGATTATTAGCCTCGGATCTACGCTGGCTAATCATACATATGCCACCGTGGATTCCACGTTCTAAAAACATTAGCATATTTTCATATGAAAGCAGTTCAAGAGTTTGCTCAATCATTTTTAAAGAGGCCTGCCAAGCCAGTCCAGGGGCGGTCATCATATTAGCGGCGTCTAAATCATAGTTCTTATTACAAATTTTTCGAAAATTCTCAAATACATCGGCTAATAGTAGCACATCTGTTTTCACATACAGGTCATGATATGCTCCCAAATTCATTAAAAGTATCCCATACAGTTTGGGCATGTTTATAAACTTAATATCTTCGCCTTTAATATCATTATGAAGTGCAGAAGGGGGAGGGAGTACATCTTCATCACATTTTTGAAAGGATGTCATATAGCTATAGGGATATACTCCTTTTCTAATAAGAGCATTCTGTTGTACTATATCAGGGAAATGTTCACTAAGAATATGAAATTCACTCGAGTCTAAATTGGAAACTAGCTTTTCCAGGGAAGCATTCAGAAACTGTAGGCTATCAATAAATTGTAAATAGACACGGGGCCCCTCTTTCTTTGAAATCTTAAAAGATATGTATTTTTCAATATTAGTGGCAATCATATCAATTTTATGATCTTGCAATTTCCCAAAACTCAGCATAATATGATGAGAGTCATAATTTTTTAAATTATGAAACACTACAGGAATATTAATAGTTTGCTTATAGTAAAGATTACAGACATTATACAGGGCACCTCTATAGGCTCCAGTCACGCGATGGTGATCACGCACACGATCTGTTTTCAGTTCACGATGTCACACGTTACAATGGGTAGCTCTTTCAAAGTCAATTACATTCTGCTTAGTCATTCGCAGTGGTTTAATGTAACGTAATTTCTCTCCAAGATACTGTTTATCCATTATCAAGTTGTTAAGGAAATGATTCACAGGGTCGATACCTCGATACACCGTAGCTTGTTTCAGACACTTTCCATCAGATCCTATGATAACATAGGCACAAGGCTCATAATCCACAAGGCTCATGAATTGCTAGTCTATGCGTGTAAGATCTAATATTCGAGGGTTTAGTAGTGCCTTCTTTAACGATCAGGGCTTCAAAGTCAGCATATATTATTAAAGGGATGGAATGCTGATACTGTTTGTTCGTGGGTTGGAGATATTTCTGATCTTCCGAGGGCATTTTAATGCGCTGAGGTGAATGCTCTTTGCAATATTGAGCATGATCTTGTAAAAGATCGTGTCTACTGTAACGATGCAAGCATCTATAACACACATATTGGGCTCCATTGTGTTTAATTATATATCCCAGCAAGCGAGACATATTCCTAATCAGTGTATAGTGTTGTTTATCTTCATCACTCATCAGCAGTAAATTAACGCAGTCTTCATCTTCACGTTTGGATATATGAAAAGGAAAAATTTCTTCGTCTTCATATCCATATACGTTTATCCGTATATTGTTCAATTTTTCAATCTGAGGAATCTTCACAACTGGGATAGGGTATTGAATATCTCCAAGTTTAATATCATTCTCAAAACTTTGGTAATGTATCACTCGATAAGGATGATCTTCACGAGATATATAGTATTTGTGAGCGAGTAGGCACCACACCAGACATTTCTCGTCTTCATTTCGAATATTTAGTAAAGCTTTCTTGGCTGCAAGTTTTGTTGGCAAGGGTATATAGCTAGAAGCTGCAAGGGGCTTGTACTTTGCACAGAAAACATCTATCTTTCGCATCCTTTGTAAAGTCCATCCCGAGCCTCGGCTAACAAACTCTTCGAATAACTTCTTCAACAACTCTTTAAAAAAGCTTCTTAACTCTTCGAAAAAGCTTCTTCAACATCGTCGGGAAGGGTATCATCACGAAGTTCTGTCACAACATCTGTTCTAAAATATGAGCTTGATACCTCTTGGCCATTTGCAATGTCACGAATAAATTGCACATCCGCAATAAGATACCACTTAATAGATCTATATTCACCAACTTCATCTTTTAATATCTTCAATAGCTGAGGGCGAATCTCATCAAAACATAGCATGAGATCCTCCTCTACACTTTCAGTGAGTTCCAAAGTGTGTTCAGAAAATACATCTAAGCCCTTCTTCGCTGTAATCTTGGGACGTTTATTAGAAGCTGAGGCTAAAGCAGGAGCTTTTCTCTTAACCATGTTCAATACGCTGATGGCGCAGGGCATCACTTTTCTTGCTGAATATAAGTTCGCAATGCTTGACATTTTATACCATCCTTTAGATGAAGTATCAGATGGCGCTTCAGGCTATCCCGTCTGGTAAACTGTATGGAACATTGAGTGCATTCAAACACTTTAACGGGAGAATGCGTATTCGCATGTCTAGACAAGTCTTCCTTACGAACAAATGCACGTTCGCACACTTTACATCGATAATTCAAAGCATCATCATCAGAATGAATCTTCATATGTCTTGCTAAGGCACCTTTTCTAGAAAAATGCTAATGACAAGTAACACATACCTGCAAAGGATAAAAAAAAAATACAAGACTTTAGTATAAACTCACTATTTTCGGTAACAATGTAATACATTTCTCAAGATGTATATAAAGTAATCATGAATCCATTATACTATCCCCATCCAAAATAATAAAATTAGCAAGTTAAAGACTATATCCAGATGTCCATTCTATGAACCCCTGTAAAGTGCGTTTTCTTGTAAAAATACCGGTGTCTGCGTTAAATTACGGAGGTATTTGAATGTACGTTGGGGGCGAAGGTGAATGTTTTATTATGGATTCTGGTTGCTATGGATTACGTTTAGCGTGTGGGCAAGTAATGGCGATGAGTGTTGGTGTCTCGGAGAGGGAGGGGGAGAAAAGGGTATATGTTTAGATTGCTAAACATAACAAACACTGACATCATTGCACCGTCGAGACCAACCTGCTTCTCAGCTGCCAATGGCTCATTCACAGACTTTGTCCTAACGAGAAACAAAGAATACGCTCACACAATTGATACCCTGGATAAATTCGACTCGGATCATCTACCGGTATTGGTGACATTCGATTTCAACACTCCCCTTCCAGCCTCTCTGGGACAAGAGAGGGTGAACTGGAACGTATTCAAAAGAGCACTCTTCGAGCCGCACTTAGCAGTACCCAACATTATGAGCACGGCGGATATTGACTCTGCCACGCACACACTCACAACAGAAATCAGGAGAGCTATTGCATCTGCAACAACACATCGTGAGTCATCAAAAATGCCAACACTTTCCCACCATGTCAAACAGTTAGTTAAACAGAGAAATAGAATGCGTAAGACATGGCAGGCTAACAGAGACCCTACCCTTAAAAGGGAGCTTAATAGACTCACGTGTAAAGGCAGTGAAAAAATTGTCGCAGAAAAGCAGCAACAGTATAAAGAATTAATCGAATCCCTTAGCCAGGAAGACGTATCGCTCTGGCAATTCGCTAAAAGACTCAGAAAGCCTCAAATTAAACTCCCGCCACTAATAGATGGCGTTAAAATCGCGTACTCAGACGAAGAAAAGGCAGAGGCGCTTTCTAGGCATTATGAAAAGCAATTTGAACCAAATCACGATCTAATGTGTCAGGACACCCTAAGAATGGTTAGGAAAACTCTAAACAATTTCAGGAACTCCCCGGTCACGGCTGAGATTAACCCAGCCACCCCGCAAGAGATAGTAGAGATTATCAAAAACCTTAAAAACCGTAAAAGCCCAGGGCACGACAAAATCAGGAATATCGCGGTAAAAAACCTACCCTTAAATATAATATTTTACTTGACCATCTTAATAAATAAAATACTAGAACTTAATTATTTCCCCAAAGAATGGAAGGAAGACATAATTATAACGATCCATAAACCTGGTGAGGATGCCTCAATTCCAGCCAACTACAGACCAATCAGTTTGTTACCGACACTTAGTAAAATTACTGAGAAAATAATTCTTAAGAGACTGAACACGCATCTTAGTGAGAATGACATTATCATTCCGGAGCAGTTTGGATTTCGGCCAAAACACTCCACCACTCATCAATTGCTGAGAGTGGTAGAATACATTTCTTCTGGTTTTAATAATAAGACACCCACAGCTGCGATTTTTCTTGACATACAAAAAGCCTTTGATAAAGTGTGGCTCTGTGGATTAGCGTACAAATTGATCACTCTAAAAGTCCCTGACGCACTTGTCAAACTTTTAATTTCATACTTAAATAACAGACACTTTCAAAGTCAGAGTAAAAAATAACTTATCTACACCCAAGCTCATTAAAAGTAGTGTACCGCAAGGATCCATCCTGGGCCCGACACTCTTTAACATATATCTAAATGACATTCCCAGGACCCCAGACACGGAGCTGGCACTCTATACAGACGACAGCGCGATACTTGCAAAACACCCTTACGTCTCAGTAATGCACAGACAGCTACAACAACACTTAGACATACCCAAACATGGCTGGAAAAATGGCGAATAAAATTAAATCCCAATAAATGTCATTGGATTTATTTCTCAAGAAAACGTAAACCTCCGCCTCCTCTGTACATAAACAACCATGCCCTAAAAGCGGAAAAATCTACTAAATACCTAGGTGTAACGATAGACTCCCACCTAACTTGGAAACTGCACGTAACAAACATAATCAAAAAAGCGTATATAACCATAGGAGCCTTATACCCAATGATAGGAAACGGAAATCTAAGTTATCAAAATAAACTCCTAATTTATAAATCGGTCATCCGCCCGGGAATGCTGTATGCAGCACCCGTATGGGGATATGCCTGTAAAACTACCATAGACTTATTAGAGACAAGACAAAACAAAACCCTAAGGATTATAAGGAAAGCCCCTAGATACTTAAGAAACTCGGTAATTAGGAAAGACTTCAAAATGAAAACTGTTAGAGCCCAAATCAAAAAGCTGGCGCTTTAATTCTACAAAAATCTGCCATCTGTCCCAAATGAACTATTATTTAATCTGCATGACTATGATCATCGCAAGGCCAAATCTCGTAAGAGACCCCGCTCGGTACTTAACTTTGAAATTCGGTACTAGGAACGTCCCACCTTAATCAGTTGATATTAAAGAAAACTCGCGATCTTTGGTTTTCTACAAAATGTTTAAAATCCTAAACTGCTAAAAGGCTAGGTTACCCTCAGATCTGCATCAAACCCCCAAACTGCTTAAACTCTTAATGTGCAACAAACTGCCACACTAGGAGCTAGGACAAATAATAAAAACAGTAAATCAAAAACCTCGAACCTCCAACTATGGACCAATGAAATAATTTCACAGTATGAAGATAAGATCCACACCTAGAGATTGGAGATTAAAGGCGCTTCGCGCCTGGTGCTCTGTTCTGGACGAAATTCTATGAGATATATCCTCTTGACATTCAGCATTATGGCTTACCTCACAGCCATAACCTGCATGGCTCAGAACCTGCATGGCTTCATCGCCGGTTCGATTCCTACATGAGAGGGTGAGCATTTTCATGGCTGGGTGTGGTGTTGTCTTGTGTGTGTGTGTGTGTATTTATTCAATTTATAGCAATACGAGTTTTCACCCTTCAATACAGTAGCAGAATTACGCTGATTAGGTTGCATCTATACAGCACTGTTTATACAAAGTTTTTATTAAAACTGGGTAAAAATAAATGCCCGTTTTCTTAAATAAAGATTAACTTATAATTTATATAACGTTTTCAAATTAGTCATCTTTTTAAAAATAATATACGACCCCTAAGATCATCGTAATGCTGAATATTTAAACATTTTGAAAGAACTAGAGGGAGGAAACACCTGGAATTTTACATAAACATATAAAATATCTTTGTGAATCGATTTTTATCAAAACATGTCCAGGTTTGTATTCATATTTTTTCGATGATTGATTTCATAATTAATATTTCATTAAACAATTATTTCCACAAAAATAAAATCCCGTAAATATCTTTGGGTTGTTTAGTAGTAACGTCTTACAAATAATCAGCATGAGCAGATAATTATTACGGAAGATATGAATGAAAGTCTTGGAAACTAATTTAATATTAGGAGCTCAAAAGCTTATATACTCATAATTCTGAAACGCTTCATCCAAATAACTTAAAACTTAATATCCGAGATTAATTTTTAGTGTTATATTCGAAATAGTGCTTCAAACTTGGGTATTGCCTTGGAAAATTTCAAAGTTTGGGCACGTTTAGATATGAAGACGACCCATTATGAAAATTTTGCGCACATTAATTTGTAGAGGATGTTATTCCTAATCGAATGGTATCTTTCAATTATCTCTACGATGAACGATGCTCGATTAACAGAGGGTGGGGCGTTTTTTTTCCCCGCAGCTGCACCTTGTACCATTATCACACAAAAGCCCACATCATCCTTTTCTAATTCAAAATATGTGAAAAAGCGTGAAGCTTCACATCAATCTATAACGAATAGCAGAGTTACTCAATATTTTTTTTCTTGTTTTAAAGCAATATCTCACTCATGACTTTAGAAAAAATAATCGAAAAAAATTAAATTAAAAGCAGTTCAAAGAAAGTTTGAAAAAAAATTAAAATAAGAGTACTAAAAAAAGCATTTTGTTCAAATTGCAAAGAATTGCAGATACTGTGTTATAAAAATAAGCATATATAATGTTCATGCCTATTTCTATCGATTTCGAATTAGCATCGATTAATAAAGCTACTCTGAGGAGGAAACATCGAAACTATTTTAGTGACATGTATATCTTTTTACAGTAATCCTGTTAAAATATTCTTATTGATCCTTCATCTATTTTAAAACGTTAGTACTCAATTTGAAAGCGAAAACCAAAATTCTCTTATAAATATAATGATGTTTCTTGTATGTATGTGAAATTCAGTCAAGAAACACAGGCTCAAAATTTTTTAAACAATTATACAACATACTGATTACTAAGATCATAATAGGATGATATATCTAGTGTGTGTGTGTTTGTACGTTTTTCACATCATCACGAATTTCAAGAAATTTTGTGAATAGACGTGAAATAGTACCACATGAGATTCAGTTTCGAGTACCACTTGAGATTCAGTTTCATGTTTCGAGTTTATAGGGCCAGAGGTTCATTAGATATTAATTAAAAACACACAGTTAGACCTTCCAACATAGCATTATGCAGACAATATTTTCCCAGTAAATTTATATGAAGAAAATGATATCATGTCCCTTAGCAACATCCAATGTGTTTATACGGCAGACGATTTTTATTAAATCTTTTCTGATATACATAAAAGAGAAATGTACATAAAATAAATTTTATCTAACTTGTATTTTTGACTAGATTATGTCAATTGAGGACTTCGGATTTAAAGATTACGGGACAATTAATGGTATTTTCAATCAATTTCTCACGTCATCTGTTTTATTTTAGCAAATAGTTTTCAAACACATATGTCGTGTTTAATACATATGTGTGGTTTAGCGAGAATTTTATAGCGAGAATATATATTTCTAAACTTTTTAGGAGAAATAAATTATATACTTAATTAAATGTTCTGAGTAACAATATCAAATCAATACTATGAGAACATGTATATATATATATATATATATATATATATATATATATATATATATATATATATATATATATATATATATATATATATATAATTGAAGATAATGATTTTTACTTGTAATATATACCCGAAAATTACCATTAGAAAAATGGTGTATATAAAAATGTGAAATGAAATATGACGGAAGTGTTTACAAAAACACTATACTACAAGCTGGTGTATCATGTATGAGAGCATGTAAGAAAGAAATTTAACTCATATTTAATGCAGTTACCTAAGGTACTATTCCCCGGGTACCCTACATAAGTATGCAAGGTGTAAATACAGAAGTTAAAATATGAAAAAGTGCAAATCAGAAACAAAGTGTAGCACGATGAGCTAGGCTTTTCTAGCTCCCAAAAAGTATGGAAATTGAATAAAAGGATTAAAATGAATATGATAGAGAATAAAATGAATATGAAAAGCATTTCTGAAACCATGTACGTTATCAAGGGCCATACATGTTTCATTAATGCTGATTCTACGTTTCTGTGTACACAACTGTAAAATGTATTACAGAAATAATGTACATGGCCCGACGTAGAAGAAAGTACAAAGTGGATCAATTACATAAGGAAATCAAGTAAGTAAACAATATATTCTTTTACACCAGCTTGTAGCTAATTATTTAAATGAGGATACAATGTAATTTAAAGGAAAATCAAAAGAATATAACGAATATATATCTACCCCTTGTACTGTTCAACTTCAGAATATGCATGAAACTGACCAATCATCTCAGAACCGGTTACAGTGAATTTTTGTGACTGACTAAGCAGTTTTTTTTTATGCTGGTTATAGTTAACTATACGAAGCGTTTAACTTGTGAGAATATAACATGAAGATGATGAATTATTTAGAAATGTTTGAGTATGATCCGTCAATATGTTGCTGTAATTGTTGCAAGTTCTTGAATTTAAATTTAAAATGTGTTTTAATAAACGAAAAAATAAAGTGGGACGGGTAGTTATTTTTGATAGTGGTGTTTATGAATTTATGAAGATGTTCTTTGTAGTAACATGGTATACTTAACATTTTAATTCTTAATAACTGGTTATTAATAATATTTCTATATACAGATTTTAAAAGATTGGAAGAGAAATGTTGAAGTTTATTTACTTTGAAGTTATAAATTTCTGTTTTGTCATTGATTTTAAATTTTAGTTTGTCTGTATTTTGAATTTTTAAACTAACGTCTAGAAAATTGATCCAGTTGAATATATATACATTTTCAATAAGTTGTAGATTAGATGGATAGAAATCAAAGTTTATTTCATTGGCCTCATTAGTAATTCCAATAATAATGAGATCATCAATATATCTGTACATTATATGACTGTTTAAAGTGTTCTGAATTTCGTAAAAATGTAGATAAAGGTTGGCCAGTGTAGTGGATGATTTACCTCCCTGTGGCATTCCCTTGTTTAATTTGTATATGCATTTTCCTTGAAGTATATACTGTTTGAACAAAATGAATTTTAATAAAGTTTTGAATTTGAGAAATGAGATGTTTTTTGCTTGAGTGAATTGTTCATATAAATATAGTATGACTTTCTATAAATCATTAATGTCTATATTATTGAAAAGGTCTTTGAAATCAAAAGTTTTTATATCAGGTATGTAAGGGATGAGCTTTATTTTATTAATTAGTTCTAAACTATTTTTGATTAAATGTGTTTTTTGTGTAGTAAAATAATCATAAATTTGATTTAGTATGATAAGAAGTTGTTTGTCAGCAGCATTGGTATATGAATTAAATCCTATAGTGACTGTTCTAAAAGAAATAGGTGTAAAGAAAAAGAAAAAGAAAAAGAAAAAGAATAGGTGTAAAGAAAAAGAAAAAGAAATAGGATTCCTAGGGGTCGGTGGAAGATGAAAACAATCCCTTAAACTCAAAAACATCAAAAAAGGATTTCAAATTTTGTTCTAAAAAACAAATTTTGCAAAATCAATGCCTACATGACGAGGTTTGTGTTGGTATTGTTTAGAGTTGTTTTAGAGTTCTCGCCTCTTTAGCCAATTCATCTGCTGCCTCATTACCCTCAATTCCGATATGTGCAGGAATCCATTGCAAAATGCATGCCTTTCCCATCAGGTCTATAGAATCTAGTTGTCGGTGAATATCTTGAGTGAGTCTTGAGCGTCCTAGTAAAATTGCCTCAAGGGCAGCTTTTGAGTCACTGTGGATTTCAAGTCCCTTTGCCCTGTTTATTTCAGTTAGATGGATGTATTCTCCCAAGGCCTCCCGGATCGCTATGAATTCACATGTAAAGTTAGACGCGATATTGCTTGCTCCATAACTTTGCAGTTGAGTTGTTCCATCTGGTAGGGCAATATGAATGCCGACTCCTCCCTTAAGGATAGTCTCGTCTGATAAACCGTCTGTGTATACTTGTACCAAATCGGCTCTCGAATAGGCCTGGATTGTTCTATATCCCTTAGCCCTGATAGCAGTTTCAATTTCCTTTTTTGTGCATTGTTCCACAAGATCCAGTTCTACCTTGATGTTCTTGAGGATACAGGAGGATAGGTTGGGCTCCTGGAGAACAATATGAAAATCGTGCCTGAGGTCAAGAACTTCTCTGATTTCACCATCATATTTCAGAGTAGACCTCTTAAGTCTTGACCTATTGCTCCAACCTTCAAAAGTTCTTCTGGAGATGTGCTCCAAATCTCTGCTCCTGGCCTTATTCGTGAACTTAATTGTAAGATATTTTCTTCTCTGTAAGAGAGTCGAGAGTCCACACTCCCATTCTGTCTTTATATATATATATATATATATATATATATGTATATATATTTTCCAAAAAGAGTACCTAAGTACAGAAAAGCAAAAGATGAATGGGAAAAACGAAAAGTATCACAAGTGACCGGGGGGAGTTGTGACCCCCACTCTCCGGTTAAGCAATGCTTTATGCCATGGCGACACTCCCGGAAGCCGATAGTTATACATGGAATGGCCTTAATACCATCAATTACCGAACAGCAAAAACCCACAGCAAAAATTCAAAAAAAAATATATATATATATGTATATATATATATATATATATATATATATATATATATATATATATATATATATATATATATATATATATATATATAGAGAGAGAGAGAGAGAGAGAGAGAGAGAGAGAGAGAGATATCATTAAATAAATTATAATATATTCAAATTAAAATAATAATAGCAGGAGTGCAGGACTGCAAATCAGTAATCAGTCTTCACTGGCTCCGCAGCATACTGCTCGCACGTGTATCCACCATGCTTGAACACTAAGTCCTTCCAGGCTTGAAATCCCTTTGCTTCCACTGGCGAAATGAACAAATCCTCCACACTCGTAATAATCCTATGCACATCCATCACAAAAATACTTAGCCCGATGCGGTTTACTAAAACTTAGTACTCTCACCCCCAAGCCAAAGTAAGAAGAGAAATCCACCAGGTAACTGCGACGAGCGTCTCATCTTCTCTTATTTCGTGTATACACTTTTTCGGAGCGCCTAGCACAGAGTGCTGTATCTCCTGGCTGTTATTTAGGTTGATGCTCCTATTACATGAACTTGCCAAAGGCAATAGCTGATATGGGGAAAAGTGCTTCATAATAATTACAGTACTCTGAGAACCCTAACTAGAGGTGGGGGAGGAAGTAGGAAAAGATGGCAAATAAAAAATAACTTCATACCAATGTAGCAACAGCATTACGGAGCTCTATTCCCATAGAGTCTGTATTGCATTGAAAATCAGAGAGATGCATTCAAGTGGGTCTTTTGCCCCTGGGAGTTTTATTTTCAAAAATTTTGTAAAGTTGATAATTTTGTTTAGGTTGATGCCTTCCATCAGTTGTTTAATTTCTTCGAGTAATTTAAAATAGTCATTTATTTTGGACGAGTCCCCTGCCGCCTGCCCTTGACGGGGGGGGGGGGGGGGTCTGTAATTTTTCCTTTCAACTGTGACAGATGCGTAAGTGGGATTTCTAGTATGCTCATGGTTTACATTGTCGACAGAGTTGTCTTTTGCTTTGATATCATATGTAATCTCCTCCTCCTCCGACTTGGTCATCTGGGGGGGGGGGGGTCAATTTAGGTTTTTTTGGGAATTTTAGTTCTACGAGGTCTATTAGCTGGGTTTGCCGGGCATTGCCGGAAGTTGGCCGGATGATCTCCACGGCAATTGCAGCAGACCACAGGTAAATCCCTTGGCAGCTTGCAATCGCGAGTGTGATGCATCTTGGCACATTTCAGGCATCTGCTCGGAAAACTGCAACATTCGGATGAATGTCCGTGTCTCTGACAATTATAGCATAATTTAATTGCGGTAGATTTAAACGGAGAGATTTTAATTCTCAGATGCATCATAGTATTAATTTCCATGAAGTCTTTCACATCCCCATTATGTGGATAAAGGACAAGGAAAGTCGGCTTGGGAGTTCTGGTCGACCTATCCATAAATTGGGTAATTCTGGTGACTTGATGTCCCACGGCAGTAATTTCGTCAGAAATGTCCGCTATTTTCGTATTAGCAGGGAGTCCGCGTATGATGAATTTCAGGGGTTTCTCATTTTTTAAGTTAATTGAACTGAAAGGAACTTTCCTTTCAGTCAATATGGATTGCAGCAAGCGATAATCTTCAATGCTATTGGGCTGAAGCCTGATCATTTCATTGCTAAGGGATCCAAAAATCGGAGAGTTAAGTTTAAGGTTTATTATCTTAACAAGTTCCTGCCAGTTTGAGCAAGGGTGGATGAAGAAGGGTTTCGGTTTCGGTGATTTAATAGCATTTGCTTCAGTTTCTTGGTTAGTATCCATCTCTTCAATTTCAAGAGATTGGAAGGAATTCCTGGTGGGGATGGGGGTCACATTCTTTTTACTGGGAGATTTACAAACTTTTTTGGGACTCGGTGAGATGAATCCATCATTAATTTCATTATCTTTGCTATTGAAGCTCACATCAAAACTCAGGTTTTTGGTCTTTTGCCATTCCGATAATCTGCTTTTTTTGTTATTCCAATCAGAAATGACATCTTCTTTATTAAGTTTTCCTACCTGCTCCAAAGAGGGGTGAGGTGAGAGACATGCAGATTCGGGGTCAGCATTAGAATTATTTTTAGACTTATTAGGTTCCTCTACCACTTCCAAATCCGGAGGGGGGGGGGGGACTAGAGTTTATAACTTTGTACAGTCTCCGCTTTAGTTTGTTAAATATCAAAACTACATCATCTTCATACACTTCCTCAATACAAATGCAATTTGGGAGGGGTCCTGAGGGGTTCTCAAACTTTCTATATAATTGACTATTTTGGCTTTTTTTACTGGTAGTTAAGTAAGTATATTTTGAATTTCAGCGTTTTCAATCTTTACCATAAATAGACAATGGAAACAGATATTTTGATTAATGGGCTATGTTTTAACTGGACTATGTTTAAATGGACTATGTGTTAATTGGTTATAAATATTATAAAATTTAAAAACAAAAAATTACATTTGACCTTGTTTAAAAAAAAAACACTATAAAATCAGTAAAAAACAAGATAAAATAAGGGTACGTAAAATGGATCTTTACCGAAAAATCATGCTTGCGTATCGATATATTTTTGAACGAGAGACCCATAGATTTCTTGTTTGCTCTAGCAGACAGAAATTCCAAAAAAGTCGATAATTTCCTTTCAACAGATTTTTGAAAGAGTGAAATCTGTTATTTCATTAAATGTGGTAATTGTCCGGTGTTTTTCACTCAAAACTGTGGCATACACATGCCAAAATAAACAAATTGGGATTCCTCAATTACCCAAAATAATCATTATTTAGACAGTATCTTCTAGATATGTATAAATTGTGTGCGCCCTCGTTAGTTCGCGTCCATTTTTAGCATTTGGAGTTTTCTTAGGGCATTGTAATAGTGTTTATGTGCAGTAAATATAAAAGAGTGGGGTAAAACTTCATGTGGATGGTTTCATTATAATTCAGTATTACAGAGAATGATGAAATAATCAAGTAAAAATGAAAAAAAATTAAATAAATTTTCTGTCTGGAGTTCATATTTGTACAAATATTACCTTTTCTGGTCTAAATTTAATTTTTTATTTATAGCTGGAAAGTTCGTAGCTAAATTTTTTCAGCAACAGGCATTCGTACAGCCTTTGGAATAAGGATATCCGTTTTAAGCTTAACTTTTTCAATACAGAGTTAAGATGGCGAAAAATCAAAAATTGAATTTTTTGTAGATACCACTAAAATTTCAATAGAATATGTTATATAAAAATGATTCCGTTTAATTGAGTACAGTCGGTAATCGTAATTAATTTCAATCCAGGAAGCTGCGACAGCAGTGAATTAATAACACAAGACCAATAGAAGTCCCACCTGTGCGCGAGACCTTAGTCCAAGAAGCTGCGACAGCAGTGAATTAATAACACAAGACCAATAGAAGCCCCGCCTGTGCACGAGACCTTAGTTTAGATTACGATCTCATCATTACTTACCTGTTACAGTTACTATTATATTAATTTGTTCAATCTATTAATTAATATTACTAGATAGTTTACGATCTCAGCATTACTTATCTGTCAAAGTTACTATTATATTAATTTGTTCAATCTATTAATTAATATTATTAGATAGTTTAGATTATTAAATTCTAAATTATAGCTGATTCTTAAAATGAACTGCGCCTGTGCAAGAAGAATTTTATTTTAAATTACGAACTCAGTATAACTCAATTAGTATTATTCAAGACGATTTAAATATATTTAAATCTCCTTCCTAATATTGGATTGCATAGAGTATTACACTCTATTAAACTAATTTAAAGATATTAAACAAATAACTAAAGAATATTGAACTAATTTAAAGTTATAATGGATGGCTAGATTTGATATAGATATATTTTAATCATTTTGAGAGCAATTGCTGGTAGAATTAAGATATGATAAAAAATGTTATGTGTTTTAATTTATAATGACATTTTGAACTTGCTTCGACAATGTAAATTTTAATATTATAATGGAGAGTTAACTAGAAGTAGTGATTGGAAATAGATTAAGATTTATCTGAAAAGTCCAGAACGTTTAAAAATAGAATGAGACGTAATATTATGATTAAAAACAAACTTCTAAATTCCAAATATATTTTAGAAAATTCAAATAAAATAGTAGACCAGAGGGGTTAAAAAATAGAAATAGAAAGTCAGATGTCAATGGCACCTATTCATGTTTCCTCATTTGAAAAAATGTTCTACTTGGATGCAGTTTTAAAATTATTTGTTTTGTTTATATTATGCATCACACAAAATAAACATATTTTATTTCTTCCATATCAGGAACCGTTTGCAAATGATTACAAAACTCATTTAACTTCAGTGCTGTAAAATTACAATTTTTTTTTTTTTTGCAAACATAATTGGTTTTTTCATTAGCAACTGCTGCTTTTTTGTTGAATCTGTAAAAAATAGATTTACTCGAAAAATGTCTTTTGGCACTGCCACATTTTAGAAAACTTTTCGTTTTTCTTTTTTGTACGTTTTTTGCTTCTGAAGCTTTTGGTCCATCGATAGGTTCTCCATCAATATTCATAATTTTTAAATGTAGATAAAAAAAATTGACAAAACTATCATCGTCAGTAGTGGTTCCTCATTGGTCGAATCGAAGTGGGTCTTGTGCTATTTACCGCTCGTCGAATTGAAATAGATATGATGACATAAAGCTATCGATTATCCATCACTCCTATTCAAACAACATTGGCTGAAAACTTTGTGCATGGCATGAAAATCTATTAGGTGAGATTGCTTAAAATTTCGCCAATGTTAATTTGGAGCACTTGTGCTTGACTTCGCTATACTGTAAAGACCGATTAATATTCTATATTCCATATGGTACTTGGGTCTGATTTAATACTAAATTATATTGGCTATTAGATGTTAATACCAATATATGTTTTAGGACTTCCTGAACACGTTTTGACTATTTTTGGAGTGAAGTTTGTGGTCGATTTCTGGTGTACACGATAGCTGCTACAAATATTATGTGATTTACTCGAATCTTTATATCTGGCTTTGCTACCCAAAAATTTAGAACTAGATACATTTTTCTTTTAATTCGAGCGAAAACTTCGAAATTAAAAAATAAATTATATTTTTTTTCACATCTCAGAATAGGTCAGAATTTGACATAGTCATTCATAAAAGGAATTATTTATGGCTCAATGAACACGAGATTCAATAGTTTCTATCATTGTTACCAAAAATAGAGGAGATACAATTTTTGTGTTCGGACGTCATTGACCAACATCGGGAGGGGGCTTGACTAAGGGTTAAAGTTTTGTACGAAATAAGTTGTTAAAACTTCCGGTTGAAAATTATTTTAATACCTAAATAAGGTAAATAAAACAGATTACAGTGATTTTGCCGATCAGGCACATATTTTACTGACAAAATCTATGGAATTGTAAGCACACCTATTAGGTTTTGAAATCAATTAGAATTATGTAAAAAGACTATTTTCAGTAGACTCAAACGTTTCTAGCACATTTTCCACCAGAATGACCGCCCTTTTGGATGGATCCCGGTAAGAACTCTAGCAGGTGGTACAGCAGGTGGCGGCTTTGGATAGGCTGCGGAAGTTATTCGATTATCATAACCGGTCATTCCCATATATATAGGACGAGAAATAGGATAAAATATTTATTTCACCATTTTCCGTTAGTACTCGTTGTCTTCCAGAACCATATCGGCCATGAAACGAACCTATTGATTGCAATCGACATACCAGCCACAGAATAAAAATGGATGCCTGCTTTATGGAAACAACTATAGTATTCCTTCACTGCGTCACTAGGAGATCGTTTACAGTTGCTGTAAATCAAAATCATCCCACAGAGTTCTACATTACTGAACAGTCTCCGTCGTTCAAACTTTAGTTAGGTAGTATAGTTACTTGAATGCTTAAATGCAGATTGTGAATCGATATAATAGTGATATAATAGCATTATGTGCATAAAATAAATTTTAAAAAAGTGGTAAAAGTTTTAAATTATTTACATCGGAAGTTGATTTGTGGATGACCCCTTATTTCCCGATAAAAATTTTAATTAATGATAACTATTTCAAATTGAATCGCAGCCAACTTTTTTCAGTTTTACTAAATACAGTGTTGACTTTTTAGTTACAGCGACTGTAAAAATTTCAGTAACTATTTGCGACCGAAATTGATTTGTGGATGCACCCTTAGTTCCCAATGAAAATTTAAGTGAAGATAACTAAGTCAAATTGAATAGAATTACAGACAATTTTTTTCAGTTATACTAAATACGGTGTTGACACTTTTTGATACAGCGACTGTATAAAAAGTTTAATTTTCTTATTATGAATTTTTATGCGACCCCCTTAGACAAATTTGGTCAATCAGGAAATGTTTATTTTTAATGCAACAGGATAAAAAATCGCATATCTGTATCTTTAAAATCAACTGATAAAGGAAAAAAATCTGACTGATGACACTTTTCCGAAACATGTGAAAGGCTGCTTCATTGGTGAAAATGGGGATCATAAACAAATTGACAATGGAAATTGTTTAGATCAAAAATACTTTAATATGTGTCAAAAATTTTTATCACAAATGCATCTAAATAAAGCATTACACAGACAGAGATCATATAAAGCTGTGGAACTCACTACGCGGTTGGGTATCCTGTGTATTAGCATCCTGTTTTATCTTTTTTTTTAAATGTCAGAAATTTACATTTCTGATTTGATTTAGGGTCCCCATTCACAATGTTCAATTTTCAATTAAATTTAACTCGCTCAATTTTAAAGAAACAGATATGTGGGTTTTTTTCATGATCTTGTTGCATTAAGAATAAAAATTTTCTGATTGACCAAATTTGTCCAAGGGACTCGTATAAAAATTTAAAAAGTGAAACTTTTTGAAAACTAATAGGAGGATTATTTCTTAACGTAGTCTTATTTCCTTCCTTACTTTCAACATTTTTGCAATTTGCATTGCTCACTTATCTCTAACAGGTAAAGAATTAAAGCGAGTTTCAATCTTTTTGGGACACCCTGTATATACACTAATAACTGAATTAATACCTAACAGCAAGCAACAATGAAGAAACACTATAAACAAAAGTTAACACTATTAGAAATTTAAGAAATTGATGATTCTCAATTTCACAAAATAATTATTATTTACAAATTATGTACTAAATAGAGGGGCATCAATATGTAGCCACGCCCACATTAGTCAACTCCCATTCTTAGCTTGAGTTTTCTTAGGCCATTGAAATAGTGTTCATTTGCAATAAATACAAAAGAGAGATGTGAACTTTTATGTGGATGGTTTCATTCCAAATTAGTATTGCTGAGTGTGCTAAAATAATCACATAAAAATGCAAAAATTTATATAATTTTCCAGTCTGGATTTCATATTTGTACTAATTTTAACTTTTCTGGTCTAAATTTCATTTTTTTATATTTATAGTTTGATAGGTCGTAGATAATTTTTTTTTCAATGTCAGTCATTTGTACAGTCCTTAAGTAAAGCTAAAACCGATAGTATTATTCTGTCTCCCCATAGAGATAAAATTGCAAAAAATCAAAAGTTTAATATATTTGTGAACCTTTCACATGTACCGCTAATATTAAAATAAAATATCTTATATAAGAAGTTGTTTCTTTTACTATGTGTTATCTATGATTTGATAATCTGGCTTAATATGGAAATCTATGCTAGATACCTCCGTAGCGGATTAAAATAGATATGACATATAACCGTGGACTATCTGCCAATCCCTTTCAAACAACATTGGCAAGAAAGCTTTGTGAGTGGAATGGAAATTCACGAAGTAAGATTTTTGTTTAAAATTTCGTCAATGTTCATTTGGAGCGATTGAGCTTGGCTTCGCTGTATTGTAAAGACCTATATATATATTATATACTGCATATGGTACTTAGGTCTGTATTAATGATGAATTATATTCTCAATTCGTCTATGACCTGGATTTATTCTACGCACCGAAGATGTTGTACATTCGTGTTACAATTACAAATACGCTGGAAATCTAACTCTGTCTGTACTTCTGTAGGGCTGATCCGGTCCGCAGGAGGATTGTTGTTGAGACTCAGACCGTCCGACCTACCAGAAAGGTGTAGGGTAACTGTTTGGACGGCCGGGAAGTGCCACCCAATTTAAAACGGAACCCAGTGGGGGAGGCATCCACATGGACCGTATTCTCCTGCTGTAGTCTCCGCAGGAACCGTACCCTCCGCATGAGGGTTGTGAAATAATTTTGTAACCCGTGATAGTAGCCCTTTTTTAAATAGGCCATTTTAAATAGAAATCTAATTATTTGTACATTCTACAATTTTTTAACCAAGTTCTGAGATAAGTTAACAACATTTAAGCGTTATTTTTAACAGTCGATTGTTGTTATGTTTTAAATTGCAATTCATATTTCTAAAATACTCATAACATTTATTTACACTTTTAACTTCATGTTCCTTCTGATCTGTGTTTAAAGCATGTTTTAATATTTACCACCTCAAATGCCGGCACCAAGTGGCTAATGTTTCGGAATGTTACTTTTTGAAGGGATTTTTCAGCAACCACAGCTGGCAATTGTTCCGCACTCTGCGCTGGCCCAAGAAATCTATGAAAGATAAATTTTCAACCAATTCATAAAACATCGTATTCTCAACGGGGCGATTTCTGGCATAGGCAAAGTAGACAAAAGCTGGTATCCAGCAGTTATCAAAAGGTCTACTTCCTTTCCTCTATTCACATTTAGTATAATTTTTACTTTTTCATACTAAGTAATATTGTATACAGAAAGTATTGTTTTGAAGAAAATGTTCGAATTCGAGATTTTAAAGCCAATATATGTCAGCCATTTTGTCAAGCCCTTTAAAGTGAAGATTAACACGCTATATTTGTAATCATTTGGACCAATGATATAGATTTTTCAAAATTTTAATTGTGAAATTTGAAAAAACTCGCAAGCTACTTAAAAATGGATTATGGTGAGAGAAAGTCCAGTGGAGACACACTTCATTTAATTTGAAATAGATTTTATTCTTTACTAACATCACTTTTTGTCCTGAGAACTCGAATATGCAGTCTTAGGCTATTTACTTCCCAATATGTAACGCATTTTTACATTACCTAAACAATGCTCATGTATATATATATGCGTATTGTCCGTAAGAACTGGTTAAGTACTGGAATCGCTAGAATATTTCTGAATCACCAACTAACTTTTCAGTGAGATCAAAAAGAAATCAAAATGTCTTACATTAGAAAATATGTATTTCGCAAATACCACTCGCAGAAATCAATGTACTCATTGAAAAGGATCAGCGGCACTTACAGAAGTAGCTACCGTGAATGACAACCAGGGTCAAAATTTGAAATTAGCCACCCACTTCCCCAATGCACATGCATATACAATACCAAATTTAGAAACAAACTGATAAAAATTATGTGCAATTTATGAAGTTCAAATATGTATAATAGTTGAAAAAGCCTCAGATTTTGCCACTGTTACTGTTAAATATATGCTTACCATCAAATATAGATGATCTGTTGTGATGAGTTGATGGTTGCTTGAAGTTGGTTGCAATAAATGGTTGTCCTGGATAGTTAAGTCCCGCTAGTGGGTAAAAAGGGCGGATAGGGGCAGAAACCGCTAGGGGGAATGTTACAAGAAAACAAAAAAGAGTGCATTGGGTGTTTAATTTTTTTTTTTAATTCTCGAATGCAATCAAATAAACAAAGTTGAAATGAAGTCGAAATTAAGAACAAAATATATTTAAATATTTAAAAATTAAATTACAATTATTAAATTATAATTAATGAAAACGTGGATAAAATGAATAAGTTCTGGTCTAGCGTTGAGACGCTGGAAAAAGCAAGCAATCTGAATGGCCTGTGCCTGGGCCGGGAATGACAATCGGAGCGCCGACTCCTTCACCGAAGTTGTGGTGTCGCCATCAACTGTTTGTCATTCGAGTTACTTGGAGACTCATGCCTGAGGGATGAGATAACGTCTTTTCTTAAACTTTGTACTCTGGGAGTCAAAGAGAAGATGCCTGGGCCTGCGTTTCCTAAGCTAGGAAAACGCGGTCGGGTTGTAGGTTTGGTTAACATCTCTCATACAGTGTTTGCTGGAGTTTTTCTTGTAAAAATTTTGCGTGATTTTTCGAACCTGCTCCACAAATCCGGAGACTTTAAGACCGTGATGTATGACTTCGTTTTGGACATACCTAGGTGCATTAACGATACAATACAGAACTTTATTTTGGAATACTTGCACTCTATCTATGTGGATTTTGTTCGCCGCCCTCCGTACTGAGCAGGCGTACATACATCCGGTTACGATGATTTATTTGTTTGTAAATAATTAGTTTATTATAAAGGGAGAGGTGGGATTTTCTTCCGAGAAGGGTAAGAGGGCTTGATAAGTTTCATTGGCGGATTTAATGTTAGTTTCGATATGGCCTCCGTAAGCCATATAGGCGCCCAAGGTGACGTCCAAACACTTAGCGAAGTGGGAAAATGGTATGGACTCATTAAAAATTTTAAGGGTATAGTTATGATTAAGATCTCGGTAGTTCGGTTTAAGGTTACACACTGCACTTTTGGGGGCATTAATTTGGATTCTGGAGGTAACTAACCAGTGCTCAAGGCTATGTTTAATGTAGCCATGTAGTATGTTGCTAGAAATATGAGGTGATCAACTACGCGCAATTAACGCTGTGTCATCTGCAAAGATGGCCAGTTTGACTTGTGGTATGCTTGAAATATCGTTGATGTAGATATTGAAAAGGAGTGGACTAAGATTTCATTCTTGAGGAACCCCGGCCCTAATTGGTCGGATTAAAGAGAGAGTTTTATCAAATCCTACGTGAAAAATCTATTAGTGAGATACAAGTTGATGAAGATTAAAAGTTGTACTGAAATGCCAAGTCTCACCAACTTGGTAATAAGCCCGGGCAAAAACGTTTTATCGAATGCTTTCGCACCGTCAAAAAAGGCGATACTAGTATACTTCTTGTTGGTAGAGATTTTGTGGATAGTTTCTACAACCCGCATCAGCTGGAAATGCATAGAATGCTGAATTCGAAAACCATTCTGATTAGCTAAAATAATATTTTTGACTGACAGAAACTATCCGAACGCCTAAGCGTTCATAAATTTTTGAAAATTTTGAAAGCAGGCTTGTTGGTCTGAAATTCTCGGGAAAAAATATTTAGATTATTTTTGGAATTAGGCAAATGACAGCAGTTTTCCAGCTTTGGGGGAAAAGCGATATTCCAACATTGCATAGTAATCCAGCAAATGTAAAAATCTGGGAGACTTTTAATGATGCGATTGCTAATTAGATCAGGAGCGAGGGAATTTTTGATTTTCAGTCCATCAACGATATGAAGTATTTCAGCTCAAGAGATAAAGTCTCTCTAAGTCGTTTGGTGCTTGAGAGTGAAAAGCATTGTGATTGGTCTACTGTAGTTCGTTCTCAGTGACTGTATAGGTGTAGCTGAAGCTATGATCAATATGAGGTGAAAATTAGAGTTTAAAACTGCCTGCGAAAGCATTAGCATTTTCCGCCGCAGTCTGGGAGAGTCCATGAAGGCCATTAATGGGTGGAATTGTTCGTTTCGTGGTCTCAGGTTTAAAGTTATTCGCCAGAGATTGTGATTCGTTGGTGTAATTCCCTCAAGGTGAGTTCGCCAGCGTTGCTGGTTGTGTGTTTTAATCAGAGCCTTGATCTCGTAATGGAGTTCACGGAGTTGCGTGCCATAAACAGAGTACCTAGTACGTTACCAATCCTTCCGTAACCGGTTGCACTCCTTAATTTTGTCCCTAATATCACTTGGAAGAGCGTGATAATTAGGTCGGGAAAGATTTGATTTCGAGGCTGCAGCCACTGCTTCTAGCAGTATATGGATCATATTAATGACACAGTTCTCTATATCATCAGTGCTGGTAATTTTAAGGAGGGTGCTTTAAAATTTTGTGAGAACATGATGAAAGACGTCCCAATTCGTATGTAGCTCCTCTGGATGGTTCAGAATTAAATTATCAAAGTTGAGGGTCAGTATCACAGGATGGTGATCAGAGGTCAGATTTGTGTCTGTTCTGAACGTATAATTAAAATAAATATTCCGAAAAATTGCCAGATCAATAATAGTGGGATTCCTGCCTGGAGAATAGTTAAGCTATGAACAGCTATGACCATATTACTTCAAAGTCCTAATAGGGCTTTGACCTTGTTGGTTGGGACGTGTCGCATATTTACTGGAGAGATATACACCGAAGCAAATGCAATCGGGACAAGATTTGGAATAATGACTTTAATGAGCGTGGCTTCAAGCTTCGTGATAACCGAGATGCTCAGTCGGTGATGGGGTATATTACTTTTGATATAAATTGCAGTGCCGTCACATAAATAGGTTTGGTTGAAAAATCATCCCTCGAGTTTGGGAACGTCTTTTTGCTATGTGTTTCAGACTGAATAGAATAGATGAGCAGTCAAGCTGATTGTCACTTATAAGGATTAGTGGCGTGGATGTGTGGGGGGGGGGGGGGGGACTCGACTCAGTTGTCGTGATGCCCATTCTAGTACCAGTACTATCAAGTTGGTTGTTTAGAGACTCATTTATTTTTTAACTTTAACGTTTCTTGGTAATCAGCATAAGTAATTTTAAATTTGTTTACAATGCCCGTCCTAGTGAATCCAATCCAGGTTCCTTCATCGGAGTCAGATTCCGAAGCATCTTCTTCCGTTCGAATCTTTCTTTGCTAGAGCTTGAGGCACTTACTTTCCCCTGGTCTACATTATTTTGGTGTCAATTCGAATTCGAGTTTTCGACGGGAGAGCACGTTTCAAGCATCCCTGATCACGAATCGAACATTTTTGAAGTGATGTCTGTGTGTGTGTGTAAAAGTCTGTGTGTGTGTGTGTGTGTGAGTCTGTGGAGACGATAACTGACGAACGAATGGACCGATACGAAGGAAATTTGGTACGAAAATCACAATCTATAAACACTGGAAGCCTATTGTTTTTATACGCAATCGAATGTCCAGAATCTCCCTAATTTTTCGAATGAAATTTTGAAAAAATCGTCAAAAAATCAAAATCGCTAATAAAGTTACGCAAATAGACATTTCTTATGTAATTTTTCATTTGAAAACGATTGGGATAAATTTTAGATCGCTAACATAAACCGTTCTCGAGATATGGCACATATTTCAGATAAATTATCAAGAAGTTATATAAAATAAAAAATAAAAATATTTCCTATTGAGAAACATGTTCACGTTTCATATGTAATACTATGCGATAAATTTGGTGATATCATTCTCGTGGATCTAGCTCGTTCCATTCATGAAAAAAGATACTTTGAGTAATACTTTTGTATTTGAACGCCAATAGTCATTTATCTGCTGTAAGAATAACTTATTTCTCCTTCCATAACGCTTGGCGGGATTTTGGCGACAAATTTATCGGAATGTCGCCAACTTGGCGACATTTTAATTGTTGCCAAATTAACAAAAATCTCGCCAAATGGATAAAAATGACGCTAAATCACTGAAAATGAAGACTAATTGAAGAAAATTCAATATCAAGGAAAGAATATAAGTATCTACTATAAGAATAAAATTTTTTTTAGCTGTAAAAGTAGTAAATTCATTGCATTATATAAGGAAAGTCATGTGTTGCCCACATCAGATTTTCCTTTTACTTGCAACAAGATTGGGTATTGAAACAACTTCCATGATAACTGATAGATTCACTGTCAAATTCTTAAAGAAGTTGGATGGTTATATAGACATTTCCACTTCCGAATCCTTTTCCTCTGTCGGTTCGAAAAATTTTCTTGAAATATCTATACCTTAGTATTGCCTGTAGTGTTTAAATAATGACTAATGTGGATGCAACATTAAATTCCGTAGAAAATAAGAGGACTTACTAATGATTTCCAGTTCTGCCATTTCGATTCAAAACTTGTTTATAACATATTTTTACTTGACTCAGAATATGCTGGAAGACTATTGGAGCAAAACATTTCGAAATTTATAGATTTTTCGAACAAAATTTCAAGATTTAAGATATTTCACATTACTTATTGGTCGCGTACCAGGTGTATGCAAAGTTTCAAACTTCTATTCTTTCCGGTGACTGTGTTTGGCGACATATCTTTATGATATAGAAACAAACAAGGTTTGAAATATAGGAATTGGCGCATTTTCAATTTTTCTAAAAAAATTTGACGGTCATATTTTAATTTGCGATAAATAATTATGGCTTTAGAGGGGAATAGTTCAGTTAAATCCATTTTAAAAATATCGTGCATTATAAAAAAGTTAGAAATGTGATGTGGACAGCGCATAATTTTCCCTACAGACTTAAGTTCATTTTCTCTTAATTTAATTACTTATTAAAGAAATAAAGTTTTATTGCACAAAATAAAACGTATACTTATATGTAATGACACTGAACGTGCACTTTTAATTCAATTTTCTTTTCTTTTTATCAAAAAACATTACATGTGAAATAAGCATTTAATAGAGGCATTTTAGGATAAGTAGTTTCTAACACTTTACAACAAGGTTGAAAAGTGTTTTTGACTTTGTTCATTCTGTCTGTCCGTTAGCAGGATAACTGTAAAAATGACTTCATCAAAATTAAATTTTAGTATGTTGCTCAGACGGTCTATGGAACCTATGGGAATGAATATAAATGAATAATATCACCCAATTAGTTTTGAATTGAACCCGGGTTGAAAAAATGAAATACATTGAGCCCTATGGGATCTAATTTTTCAAACATTTTTAAGCGGATTTAAAATTCACAAATTGCTTCGAAAATTTTAGGTGATATTCAAATAGTTACATAAAATATATAAAAAAAATTCAGCGAAATATATTCAGTAGTTTTTTAAATAAAAATTAAAATAATAATTACACCTCTTACATGAAGAGATCACGTGACCATGATATGAAAAGATCACATGACCCGCTTCAAAATGATATATGGCATCCATCTTGTCTCAACATCGTGATTTTTTAAATTCTTTTTAATTCATATTGAGTGTTGTATCCGTCCTAAAATCACTTTAGGTTTGCTTAAATTCTGTGCATCTACATACTGAAACAACGCAATTACAATATATTTGAATTTAAATGATTATCCATCATTGATTATTTCTTCAACGAAGCCTATTTTTCACTTATGGAAAATGTAAATAGCAAAATATGTAGAATGAGTTGTATAAGAATTGCTGCGTTTCTTTAAAGCAAAATCATTTAGCTCATGAAGACTGCAATTTAGCTGATATGAATGAAATAGTCATTGATTTTACAGAGAGAAGGACGATTTTTTGATGAAGTTTTAAGCATAGAGTTTAATTACTTGTACCTCCATGGTCTTAAGTTTTTAAATATAATAAATTATTTTAGTATAGTGATGAATGAAATGAATGAGAAAATGTATGAATGAAATACTGCTTCCATAGAGAGAGCCAAGCGTGTTATATTTCGATGACGTCATATGAATAAATTTCATTTGTTTACAATGAAGTTTTTAAATATAATAAATTATTGTAGTATTATGATATTTTTGAAAATATTACCGAGGAATGTATCGCATTTTAGAAATGTTTAAACTAGACAATTTATATTTCAATGCCGTCATTTGAATGAAGATCAATTTTTTTTTATGAAATTTTAAGTTTTCAAATATAATAAATTAATGGTTTATTGTGATAATCTTTAAAATATTACGGAGGAAGGTATCGCATTTTAGAGATGTTTAAATAGAATTGCATTGAAGTTGGAAAGCGTTTCTTAATCAATGCTTTATGCATAATTGATCTTTCTTGTTTTTTTAGACTTTGATGATTTAGGCCGCCCATTTCGTAAAAAGAGCAGATTCTTTTAACCCGAATCTTACCAAAATCTTATCAGCACCAGGATCATCCACAAGTGACTTAACTACCAAATTTCATGAAATTTGGTCAGTTAGTTTTTCATTTTAGGTGAATACATACATTGCACTGACCGACACACACACAGACGTCACGCTAAAAATAGTGTTTTCTTATTCTAGAGGTTGCAAAACGTGTAGACCCTTAGAACACTCTAATTGCGATTTTCGTCATGATTCCAATATTTTCTCTCTAGCATACCATATATTGCAGGGAAAGTAAAAATAGAAAAATTCACATATTCTAGTTTATAACGAAATGCTGTGTAATTATGTAATTATTTTACTTTTCCTTAGAGGATTCGGTTACATTTGTTTGTTTCAAAAGCAATATTTTCTTGCAAACTCACGTCATTTCTTTAACTTCCAATCTATTGAAGTGAAGGTTGATCGCTGCTTAACATAAAAATCCATTTCTAAAACGTCCATTATATCAGCATGTGACCATTATACAGGGTGTCCAGTGCTATCGGTGCCCAATGGCTATTTCCTCAACCGTTAGTCACAGAGTTATACTTCCAATTGCAAAAATGTTTTAAATTTTAAAATCTATTATCTTAGAAACAGTTTAAATCAATAAATTCATTTCTGAAAGAAATACGAATTATAAATTTTTATACGGTCCCCCAGTCCTACCAATTATATTTGGGAAAATTATCCTCATACAATTTCATGCAAAATAAAAAAAATCGTTTTATGACCAAAAGTCACCGAGTTAGGATATATTAAACTTTATGACTTAAGTCGCTTTTCCACGCATAAAAATGTCCCGTTTCCGGCAACCAACCAATTAGGACCGTATTACCATTTCTCAGTACAAAAGGTGCTCCAACTTTAAACAGCTATAAGTCGGTCAAGTTTGGTCGTAAAAGGGTGTTTTTTTTATTCTGCATATAATTGTATGAGGATGATTTTCATAAATATAATTGGTAGGAGCGGGAGACTGTATAAAATTTATATTTCGTATTTCCTTCAGAAATGCATTTATTGATTTAAACTATTTCTAAAATAATAAATTTTAAAATTTAAAACATTTTTGCAATTGGAAGTGTATCTCTGTGACTAACGGTTGAGGAAATAGCCATTGGACACCGATAGCACTGGACACCCTGTATATTTATTATACTATATATATTATATACCGGGTAGTCAGAGTTAAAACACCCCTACTCTGAGCTCTCTATACATCGAACTACTCAGAGTAAAGGCTCCAAAATTGTTGAACCTACTATTCAAAACATGGGGAAAGGGATTATGCGAAAAACAAAGTAGTTCCAGAAACACCGATAGGTGGCGCTGTACAACAGAAAATATGCTGGAAAGACACAAAATAATCACAAAAAGCAAACACATGCGATATGGAATTTTTCCTTTTTAATTTATTTTGCTGATATGAAAAAAAGAAGATAAAGTGAAGAAACTTAAACTGTCATTGTAACTGCAATTTCGCACTGTAAGCACAAAAATTTGCATGAACCCTTGGTTTGCAGCTACTATCTTCTGGGCATAAAAGGGGATAAAACCGGGAAATTTTCATTCTTATCAACGATGGCTGTCAGTAGTATCTTTACGAACGTATGAGCACACCTATATTTTTAATACTAAAAACTAGATTTTATACCTTATTTTTTATTTTTTTATATATAAAAAGAGGTATCGATCCATTTTAATATTAAAAACATGATTTTATAACTAAATAAGGCCTTTTTTACATTTAGACCAAATTTTAACTTTTTTTTAGATAAATGCGTGAAAAAAGAGATCAAAGATAGGCTGCCCCATTTTGGGGCTACCTCATACATAGGTAAATAACGGTGAAATTAAATAAATGCGTGAAAAAAAAAGAGGACTTCCAAAAATGAATGGAAGTCCTCTAAGCTTTAAAATAAATGGGGGGACCGTTAGTCCCCCCATAAACATGAGACGGTATAAAAGGATTTATATGAAAATGCGTGAAAAAAAAAAGAGGACTTCTAAATGAATCCTCTAAATAAACTTTAAAATAATCTTAAAATAAGATCTTCATTACAAAGTGACTCAAAATATATCGAAACGCGTCCGTAAATTACGGACGTGTTTTTTAGAGTTCATAAAATCTTGATAGTATTAATAATTTTGAAGTTATAATATAAATTTTTTAGAAGAAGATGTTAAAAAAAAAAAGCATATTTCCATACTTGGAAAATCACATAAAATATAATCACTTTTTTTCAACAAAAGTAAGTTGTATACAATCTTTACTAAATTTTTTCTCTCCACCAAAATTATAATATGACTTAATATTCTTACTAAGTTTTTTAAGATCTTTATCATTATAATTACTTAAAAATGCTGTTCCAGTATCACCGTTTGATTCTATAAATCTTGCTATTACACTAATTCCTTTCTTTTCTAGAGATTTTTTAATCTTATAAAGATCCATTTATTTAGAATTATTTTTTAACTCTACTCTAAAATATATTAAGTATTTAGTTATATATTCATCCATTCTTCATAATCTGTAAAACCTCTATGATCCATCTCTTTTTTAAGTTTTTCTCTGTATTCTTCATCAGACTTTGACTCTCTAAATATTTTTTCTGCTATAATATTTTTTTGTTCATTATCAGAAATCGTAATAGAAACATCAGGATCAAATCCACTTAGTACATTAATTATTCTAGTTACTTTCCCAACGAAACATTTATCATCAGCCTCTTTTAGTTCATCTTTTAACACTTTTATAATTTCATTTTTATTCACATTTTTTAAAATTCTATTAAACACAACAACTAATATCTCTCTAAATTTAATATTATGGAATTCCTCCTCCAATAAGTTAATTTTTATATCTAATTCTTTAAAGCATTCATCTAAATCATATGTAATTTCTGTATTTAATAATTTTATGATACTCTCTCTCAAAGATTTTTGAATATATGTATTATGCACATTTTGAGAGTCATTATATACATTATTATGAAATAATTGTCTTCTTAAAATCGGGGGTAAATTTATTTTATCTATATCATAGCATACTTCATATATTCCAGGCAAAAATATTAATTCATTTAGAGATGTAATATCATTTTCGCTACAATATAATTTTTTTAAATTAGTTAAATTTTCTATTCCTTCAAGGGATGTTAATTTATTTCCCTCACAATATAATACTTTTAAATTAGTTAAATTTTCTATTCCTTCAAGAGATGTAATATCATTTTCGCTACAATCTAATGTTTCTAAATTAGTTAAATTTTTTATACCTTCAAGAGATGTAATATCATTTTCGCTACAATATAATTTTTTTAAATTAGTTAAATTTTCTATTCCTTCAAGGGATGTTAATTTATTTCCCTCACAATATAATACTTTTAAATTAGTTAATTTTTTTATACCTTCAAGAGATGTTAATTTATTTCCTCCACAATTTAATGTTTCTAAATTAGTTAAATTTTTTATACCTTCAAGAGATGTTAATTTATTTCCTCCACAATATAAATTTTTTTTTATTCCATTAAAAGGTGTTAATATATTTCCTCTACAATTTAATTCTTTTAAATTAGTTAAATTTTTTACACCTTCAAGAGATGTTAATTTATTTCCCTCACAATATAATACTTTTAAATTAGTTAAATTTTTTATAACTTCAAGAGATTTTAATTTATTTCCCCTACAATTTAATGTTTCTAAATTAGTTAAATTTTTTATACCTTCAAGAGATTTTAATTTATTCCCCTCACAATCTAATACTTTTAAATTCGTTAAATTTTCTATTCCTTCAAGAGATTTTAATTTATTTCCCCAACAACTTAATGTTTCTAAATTCTTTAAATTTTCTATTCCTTCAAGGGATGTTAATTTATATCCATCACAATATAATTCTTTTAAATTCGCTAAATTTTCTATTCTTTCAAGAGATTTTAATTTATCTCCTACAGAATTAAATATAAAAATAGATTTCACTTCAGTAGGATTCTCTATATTTAAGAAAGACATAGTTTTTTTTTCCATACCATTATTATATGTAACATCCATTTATATAGAAACATTTTTATTAAATATTTATTTATCATCTTTGTTAGTTAATTGTCTCAAAATATAAACACACTCTCTCAAGACTGATTTAACTTCATATATCTCTTCAATAATTTTCTCTTGGTAAGGTTCTATTTCGTGATGACCAAACTTTTTATTTAATTCACTCATCTGTATTGCTTGTATTTTTTTCCAATGAACATTAAAAAAGTGATCAGGTAATAGCTCAAATTTATATTTAATCAAATAACAAAAATCTAATTTATGCATAAATTCTTCTATAAAATTTTCACTAAATGTTTGATATCTAGTTATATACAACCAATTTAAATCATCTTTTAATTCTCTCATGGTATCTTCTGTAAGATTTTGAAATATTGATACTTTATACAAATCTAAATTATCAGAAAATTTTATGATAAATTCGTTACTTAAAGTTTGATATTGAGATATGTTTACCCAATCTACTTTATCTTTACATTTTTCTATAAAATCTTCTGATAATTTTTGATATCTAGAAATTTTAGGCCAATCATCAGGTTGAGCAAATTCTTCAATAAAAGATTCAGACAGTGTTGAATATTGTAAAACTAAATCCCAATTTACATGATTAATAAGATTTCTAATTACATCTTCAGATAAATTTTTTCTAGAAAATTCATTCCAATCAATACCCATTTATTAGAAAGAAATTTTTTCAATATGTATATAAGGTTTTAAAACGTTACCATCACATTTTATCTTTAATGTGATGATATCATCACGTTTACCATAAGCAAAACATGTTACTGTATTTGTATTAGCATTTAAAATTTCCTTACCATTGATTTCTAGTGATATCAGTGGATTTTTATCATATTTACTTTCTATTGTATTATATATATATATGGAAATTTTCATATACATATCGGTAGATAATCGCATCTCTTGATCCAGTAATTTTGAGCTCATCATGTTGAAATTTACTTTTTTATAATCCCCATCTGTAAGAAAATCATTTAGTATAGTAACCCAGATATCTCTATTGTCTAAATATATTTTATTGACAGCATCGTTATCATTTTCAGGTTCAGAAACATTCGTAATTATTTTATTTTTTGCATCAAATATATCATTCTGTAATATTAACGAATTTTTTTCAAAATATCTTTTATTCACAACATTTTTTTCATTTTTAGGATCTGCAACATTTCCTATTCTTTTTCCTTTTGCATCATAGGGTTTTCCTTCTGAAGAATGTAAAGTTGTTTCATCAAATTCTTTTATTCTCTTGCCTGTTTCTTTAGTAAAGGATAAAAAACTCTCATCATATTTAGTTTCTATATGATCTCTCAATTCATGATGATTATTCTCTATTTTATTCAAAACAAAACTTTTAGTGGTTAAATCTAAATCATCTATAGGATTTTCACAATTTTTTAAAATTCTATTTTCCATATCATAATTTCCATCATTCATTAATTTAAAACCTATACCTGGAGGTCCAATAGGTCCTTCTTTCATTTGATCATCATAAGGTGGATAATAAGCACTCATTTATTTAATTTTAAGATTTTAAACTCTTAACCATTGTTATAGTTTTATTTTTCAAATTTATAAAACATCTCTTTCTTTCTTTAAAAATAAAATAAAACTTATATTCCTTTTGACTATTCGTTATCCAATTAAATTCAATATCTAAATTATTTAAATCGGTATAGTTTTCATGATTTGATGAGTCAAAAGGAAAAATAGGATACAGATCACCAAAATTCGTCTTATTTATCAAAAATCCTGTTTCTGTATTATTATCGTTTAATCCTTCATGTAAAAGAGCTTCATACACTCTATTATAATCTTTATTGGTAAAATTTGTTTTATAACGCATAAGAGGAACTTGTTTATTATTAATCATCAACCAGCATTCTTTCATATCTATATTATCAAATATCATGTTATTTTTTTCATAATTACTATCTCTTTCAACATATTGAGGATTAACATAGACACCTAAAACTTCATCTGACGCTGTAGTTGCTGTCACAGATCCACTATCGCTTCTATAAGGGCCTACCATCTTAAATCTATATCGATCCCAATTTACCTCTATATCTTTATGAGATAGATATGATTCCAGAAACAAACTTTCTGCAGAATTTTTAATTCTATATAAGGTAAATGCAAGGTTAAACCTTCAACTACTACCTTATAATTTTCGTTTCTTATATTAGTATATATCATATTTTTATTTTCATTTCTTTGAATTTCTATTTTCACTTCAAAACCTGAAATTATCTTTTCATATTCTCTAAAGAAATCGATTATATCTTTTAAAGGTGTCCATATTTTAATGACATTGCTATCTTTCGTTAGATCCCATCTCTTTACGAATCCTACGTTATAATCTTTATTCATTTTCAAATTATTAAAAAATTCAGTTATTTTAGTAGTATCTTCTAAAGTACCATCATATTTGAACTCATTACGGTCAGCTGAATCAGATGTATCTAGATAAAAAAATTCATTTTGAGCTTGTGATGTTACATAATCAGGAGTATAATGAATTAATCTTAAAACATGATTCATGATTGAAAAATTTGACTGTGTATTTGATTCAATTTCGGTGTCTCCTATATGTACTTTTAAAGTTTTGATAAAACCTCCGCCATTTACCAGACTCACATTTTCGTTTCCAATGGATGATTTATCATTTTTTGTAATTTTTAATTTTTGTTCAAGATATCCTCTAGAATATAAAATTTTTGCTTTAGTATCATTAATATGAAAAACATAGGTAGCATTCTCATCTGAACTATGTTCTTTTGGATGAATCTCTCTTAATTCATAACTTTTAATGTGATCATTATAATAATAACGAGTATCACTTAAATCATAAATCATTTATTTAGGAAGAATTTTTAAACCACCTCCTTTCTTTTTCATAGAAAATATTTCATTTAATTTATTCTTAGGTTTCAATAAAACCTTTAAAAATCCTTGTATTTTTTTACTTTTTCTATATAATCTATTCATTTATTTAAGAAGAAATAAAATTAAATTCTACAGCTCCTTTATTTAAATCTATTAATTCACCTTTTTGATTAGTAATCCTCATTTTTATTCTTTCAACAGGATCTACTTTAACAGGAAAAAATATCCAATTATTAAATTCTTTTGAAATTATACTACCTGGAGGATTTTTATTAGTGAAAGAATATATGACTTCTGAATTATATTGATTTATTAAAGATCCTTTTACAACATCACAGTGAATATAAATATTATCATTTCCATTAGATATATCAGCAATATGTTCACCTTCAATCTCTGTTTCTTCATCATAACTTCCATATGTCGGTTTTAAAAAGCCTATAATTTTATGAAAGTTACTTTTTGTAAAATCAATTACCCAACCATTTTTCAGTTTAATAGATATTCTTTGTCTTGCTTCAATAATACCAAATTTGACAGGTGGATCCTCACCGAATATTTTCATCATATACTCATTTAATCCTCTTACAGTATAATTACCATTTGAGATAACAATTTTTATATCTGTGTCTAATGTATACATTCTAAATATGTTATTTCCATAATTCTTACTTATATTAAACCAGGAAACTTCCATAGAGAATGAGTGTAAAGCTAATTTTTTTATTTTAAGAGGTGTAATAAAATTTACAGTAAATTCCTCTGATCTCTCATGACCTTCAGATTTTAATATTATCATTTATACATAACAAAATTTTCATTATAATCACTAGGTTTTTGTGTAGGAAATGATTTGAGAACATTTTTAGGTGATATACCTTTATTCCTTTCTCTTATATATTTCATACAAAATATACCACATTTCACAGATGAAGGTTTCTGTAAAAAACTATCATTATAACCTATTTTTTTATTGGATGTAACAATAAATGATTTAATATTTTTAGGAATATAGTCCTTCTTCATATTGTCATATTCACCAAACGGATCAAAATATTCCACATATTTATATTTAGGATCATTATAATAACAAACCCAATGAGTTCCGGGACCTGTTGATACATCTAAATTAATGATTCCATTTTCAAATTTTCCTATAGTTTTAGGTAATAAATCGGAGGTAAACACACCTCTAAATCCTTTTTCATTTTTCATATTTTCTATAATCATTTTGTCGCTAATTCCCACTGTTGATATATTCCCTTTCCAAGTTTTTTTTTTCCCAGATCCTTTCTTTTGTACAGCTGAACTAGCTAATCCTGATAAAGCACCTGTTGCTAATGCTGGAACTGCTAATTTAGCAGCGGTTATTAAAGAGGGTATAAGTGCCGCTAGAAATGGTAAAAATCCTCCATTTTTATCTAATTGAGTTTTACTGATTGTAATTCTTTTTTTATCATTAATATGATTAATTTGAGTTTTAGTTAAATACATCTCATGATTAGGAGTTTTAGATTTATCTATTTGTAATGTTACTTCTATTTTATTTTTAAAAGCTGATTTAAGTTTATTTTTCTGACCTTCACTCAAATAAACTTTATTTTTTATCATTTATTAACAGAGAAATTGTTTATGATATCGTTGTACATCATTATAAGTCATTTCTTTATTTTTTAATAACATATCTAACAATAAAGCTACTTGATTATATAATTTCTTTGATTTACTACCATTACATATTTTTTCTGTTAAATTTGATAATACATTCAATCCTTTACCTACCTTCATTTCTTTACTACTTCGAATCATATTTAATCTATGCATATAATTTTGCAACATATTTTCTTTATTTTTAATTTCTTTTATTTCATTCTTTTTCTGGTTTAATTCCTCCTCTGAAAAACTTTTAGCCCTAGAAATTGTACTTTTTAAGTTGCCTCTTTTCTTAGATAATCCTTCTTTTAACTGTTTAGCTCTTCCATACATCTCCTCTAATTTTTCTTGATCGTTTAAAAATACTGACGGTCTGTATAATTTTTCCTCTTTTAAATATTTTAAATTTAAATTTTGATCGATATCATAAGTATAAGATACTAATTCTTTCACAGCTTCAATAGGCTCTTCTATAGATGGAAATGAAATATTTTCTACAACATTTTGAATACTTTTCACAACTTCTTTATTTGATTTTTCATATTTTTCAATTTCTTGAGTGACTGGTTTATGAAATTCCTCTAAGGTCTTTTGAATACCTATTTTTTCTTTTAGTTGATCTTCACTATTCTTTCTTATTTCTTTTTCTATTTTTACTATTTTAATTGAATCTTTTATTTGTTTTAAAAACTTGTGTTTCCGTTCTTTTTCTAAGTTCATTTATATAATATTATTTTTTTACTGCAGCTAATTTTATTTTTACTGCAGCAAATTTTATTTTTACTGCTAGTAAATTATGATAAAAATTAAAGATTACACGGAACCAGAAGAATTACCTGATCCTAAACAACATCCTTTGTTACCTAAACATCCATTTAGATTGCTTATAGTAGGATCTTCAGGTTCAGGTAAAACAAATTTACTGTTAAATTTGATTTATGATTTATTATTTTTTGATACATTATATATATGTGCAAAAGATTTATACGAACCTAAATATTCTAAATTACAAGAAAAATATACATTGTTTGAAGATATAGAAAGAGAAGATGTTTTGAAATGTAAGAATATAAAGAATAAGAAAAGATTATTAAAATTATATGATAAATTAAAAAAAAAAGTATTATTTTCTTCAGATCAAAATTTTATTACTGTAGATGATTTAAATCCTACATTAAAGAATTTAGTTATTTTTGATGATTGTGTGATTGAGAAAGATCAAAAAAACATCGAAGAATTATTTATCAGAGGTAGAAAGAAAAACGCATCCTTTATTTATCTCAGTCATATTTTTTAACACCTATCAATATAAGAAGGAACTGTAATTACGATATATTTTTCAATCTACAACCAAAAGAAATTCAACAGATTATAAGAGAGATAGATGGTATATTAAGTACTGAAGAATTCAAACAAATGTATAATAAAAGTGTTCAAGAAAAATACGATTTTTTTATGTTAGATTTAGTGAATCCAGAAATAAGATACAGGAAAAAATTTAATCCTATATAAATGGATGTATACTTAGAAAAAAGATTATATGTTTACAGAAAGAGTAGAAATATGTATCAAAAGATAAGTATTTCATTATCAGTAAGTAAGGTTATTCTAAGTGGAACAGGTTTATCAGCAATAGCCTTTCTACCACTTGCTTTTTTAAGTTTATCAGTTGGTATAGTAGAAGCTATCGATCTTACATTAAAAATTGCAGAAAGAAAGGAAGAATATAGACATTGTTATAATTTTTATAAAGAACTCATTAATTCGTTTAAAGCTAAGGATATGACAGAAGAAGAAATTTATATGTGTGAAAAGGATTTCATAAAAAGTTTAAAATTTAATCCAGTTGAAAAATACGTAAAACAAATGCAATTGAATGGATATAAATTTCTAAATAAATAAATGGTTTGTAAAAAGAAAGGTGGTGATATTGTTGGATGGATACAAGATAAAATAAATCTTCCAGAAATGCATTTACCAGGATATCAATATTGTGGTCCAAATACAAAATTAGAAAAAAGATTAAAAAGAGGTGATCCTGGAATAAATAGAGTTGATAAAGCATGTAAAAAACATGATATTGAATATAATAAAACAAAAGATACAAAACTGAGACATGTTGCTGATCAAGAATTAATAGATGATTTAAATGCTATACAAGATCCAACATTTCGAGAAAGATTAGCTAGAGGAATTATTAAACCTATTATTAAAGCTAAAAAAACTTTTGGATTAGGTCTTTCTATATATTGTGTCAAGTGTAAAGATAAAACCCCAACTAAAAATTATCATAAAACTACTTCTAAAAATAATAAACCAGTTGGTAAAGGTATCTGTACTATTTGTGGAAGTAAAAAGAATACTTTTTTAGGAATTTAAAAGAGGTCTATTATAATCCAGAAACAGGTTATTGTGGAATTAATGAACTGAAAAGAAAAACAGGGTTACCTAATGTTGAAGAATTTTTACATGAACAAGATGTATATACTAGATATAAACCTGTCATTCGTAAATTTAAAAGAAGAAGAGTTTATGTTCCAAACAGTAATAATCAATTTGACGCTGATTTGTTATTTATAAAAAAATATAGCAAATATAATGATGGAACTAATTATTTGTTAACGGTTATAGATGCTTTTAATAAATATGCTTGGGCTTTTCCTATAAAAAGAAAAACATCTGAAGAAGTAGTACAAGGTTTTAAACAAGTTTTTAAAGAAAGAATACCAAAATTCATTTTGACAGATGAAGGTACTGAATTTACAGGAAAACAGACACAAAAATTATTTAAAGATAATAATATACATTGGTTTACAACTAAAAATAAAGAAATAAAATCAGCAATAGCTGAGAGATTTAATAGAAGTATAAGAGAAAAAATTATAAAATATATGCATGCTAACAATACTAAAAGATATATTGATGTATTACCTAAATTACTTAAAAATTATAACAATTCATATCATAGATCTACAAAAATGACACCTGTTGAGGCTAGAGAAAATGAATCTCAAGTTTATAAAAATTTATATACGAAAAAGATCATGAAAAAACCGAAATTTAAGATAGGGGATAGTGTTAGAATATCTACAATTAAGAAAACATTCAGGAAAGTAGATGATTCTACATTTACTGAAGAGATTTTTATAGTTTCTGAAGTATTGAAAACAGATCCAATTACTTATCGATTAAAAGATTTAAACAGTAAAGAAATTGAAGGAACTTTTTATGAAAATGAAATGGTAAAATATAATATAAAAGATGATGTATATAAAATTGAAAAAATCATAAAAAAGAAAGGAAATAAGTATTTTGTAAAATGGCTAGGATATCCAGATGAATTTAATAGTTGGACATCTGAATTAGTTCATATATAAATGAACTTTTTTGATGATAATAAGATGAAATTAATCTATGATTCAGAAGAAGAAGAATATTTTTATGTTATCGATTACGAAAGTTTAAAACAAAGATATAATAGTAGAGTTTGTTATTTTAATCGATTAAGAAGGAGATATAATATTTCTCAAGAAGTTGAGGATATGTTTTTAAAATTTTTAGATTTTATGTATTATGAGAAATCAATTAACTATTACTATTTTATGAAAAAGATTTGTGATATTTTTAATATTGAAAATAATATAAAGGTTCAAAAAGTCAAAAAGAAATATGAAAAAATATGGAATGATTTTTTACAATCCTTTTATAAAAATGTTTCCTAATAAATGGAGTTTACAAAAAAGTGCATACACTGTTTGACTATGAAATCAGTAAATGAGTTTTACATATATCATAGAAATGGAAAAATTAATTCCCAAAGTCGTTGCAAATGTTGTGAATCCATAATTAAATATAAAAAAAATATATGTGAATGTGGAAAGCAATATACATATACACACAAAAAGAGACATTTGAAAAGTAATTATCACAGTAAGCATCTTCCAGGAAAAAGTATTACAAAAAATGTTTCCTAATAAATGGAGTTTACATTAAAGTCAAAGACTATTAATGAACTTAGAAAAGTAGTAAAACAATTGAATATTAAACAACCTAAAGGTTGTAAGAAGCTTGATTTAATTAAATTATTAACTAAATATATCAGAAAAACAGGTGAATATAAACCTGTTTTAGTAGATTTATTAAATTTAGATTTGTCAGCATACTTGGAAAAAAAGAAAAAAATATTTATTGATAAACCTAAAAAACGTAAAAAAATTAAAAAGATTTTTGATTCTTTTAGTTTAAGATTTGATAAAAATGATTTTAAATCTGTCTTTCCTGAAGAAAATGTATTTACAGTAGAAGAAAATCTTGAAAAGTTATTTACAGAAGATAGAAAATGTCGTATATGTGGTAAATATTATGAAGATGAAGAAGAACATATAAAGAAAGACTTAATGATTAAAAGATCAAAACAAAAAAGAAAATGTATTATTTGCGGCATATATTATAAACATTTAGAAAATCACATATCAAGTCGAAAACATAAAAAAGCATTAGATGAAGGTAATGTAGAAATTAAGGAATATGAAACTGCTTATAAATCTAGATTAAGATCATACAGAATTAATAATTGTAATAATATTAAAATCCCTCTAGAATTTTTAGAAGAGAAAAGAAAGGTTGTAATAGAAAAAATAAAGCAAATTATGAAAGAATTTAATGGAATAAAGGTAAATTTTAAATTGTTTTGTTTGTATAAATTAAATGAAGAAATTCAAGAATTTACATTCAAAACTGAGAATCAAATTATATTAAAATCTAATGATTTACATACTTTTTATGATTATGTTATTGACAACTTAATAAATGAATCTGATGATTTTATATCAAAAGGATCTGGTTGGAGTCTTGAAGAAATTAAATTTTTGGAATTGAGAATAAATAAGTATCAACCCTTGAGAGGATCAAGTTATATTGATTTACCTGAAAACATTAAATCTAAATAAGCTATAATAAATGTAAAAAATAAAGATAATAAATGTTTTATGTGGTCTATATTATCAGCAATTCATCCTGTAAAATAAATCCTCAAAGAGTGTCAAAATATGAACAATATAAAGATGAATTAAATTTTAAAGGTATTGATTTTCCTGTTTCATTAGACAATATTAAGAAATTTGAAAAACTAAATAATATATCTGTAAATGTTTATAGTTATGATGGTTCAATTTATCCACTTAGAATAACTAACAATAAATTAGAAAAACATGTAAACTTGTTTTATATGAAAGATCATTATTGTTGGATTAAAAATATGAATAGTTTGATCAGATCACAAATTACTAATAATCATCGTATATTTTTATGTGATAGATGTTTAAATTATTTTTATTCTGAGGAAAGATTAAAGATACATGTGGAATACTGTAAAGATGCTGTCACAATTAATATGCCTAAAAACGATGAAGTTATTCAATTTAAAAATCATGAAAGAAAAATGAGAGTACCATATACTATATATGCTGATTTTGAATCTCTCTTACCTAAAACTGATACATGTGAGCAAGATCAAACTAAATCATATACTGTGAAATATCAAAAACATGTAGCAGATGCATTTTGCTATTATATCAAATATGAAAATGAATACTTTAAACCTCCTGTTGTTTATAGAGGACCAGATACAATCAAAAAGTTTGTATCTATGTTAAAAGAGGATACTCTTAAAATTGAAAAAATTATAGAAGACAAAACTAAAAAATATGAAAGTATCAAATCAATGATAGAGTTCGATGAAAATCATTATAAAAGAACTAATATTTGTCATATATGTGAAAATCAAATCTTAAATGATGAAAAAGTAATTGATCATTGTCATATAACTGGAAAATATAGAGGTCCTGCTCATAATGTTTGTAATTTAAATTATCAAATTCCAAAATTTATTCCAGTAAAAATTCATAATTTAACAGGTTATGATTCTCATTTGTTTATAAAAGAACTTGGATTTGATCAATCAAAAATAGATGTTATACCTAATACTGAAGAAAAATATATATCTTTCAGCAAAAAAATAGGAGGTATGAAATTGAGATTTATTGATTCATTTAAATTTATGTCTTGCAGTTTAGATAATTTATCAAAAAACTTGAGACCAGAGAATGAAATAAATAGATATCCTCCAAAAATACGAAAAATGAAATATATTAAATACTTAAAATCAAAATTTAGAGAGACATCATTACATTTTCCTGATGATAAATTAGATCTCATTACAAGAAAAGGTGTATATCCTTATGATTATATGGATTCTAGAGATAAATACAAAGAAACAGAATTACCTTCAAAAGATAAATTTTATAATAAATTGAATGAATGTAATATAACTGATGAAGAATATAAACATGCTCAACGTGTTTGGAAAGAATTTAATATAAAAAATTTAGGTGAATATACAGATTTATATGTTAAAACAGATGTATTAATTTTAACAGATGTATTTGAAAATTTTAGAGATGTTTGTTTAAAAACTTATAAATTAGATCCAGATTGGTATTTTACAGCTCCTGGTTTATCTTGGGATGCAATGTTAAAAATAACAAATGTTAAATTAGATTTATTAAATGATTATGATATGATTCTCATGATAGAAAAAGGTTTAAGAGGAGGTGTTTCACAATGTTGTAATAGATATGGAAAAGCAAATAATAAATATATGAAAAATTATGATAAAAGTAAAGAATCCAATTATTTAATGTATTTAGATGCTAATAATTTATATGGATGGGCTATGAGTCAATATTTACCATATGGAGAATTTAAATGGTGTAATGAAATAAATTATGTTAAACGTGAATTATATAACAATAAAATAAAAGATGATTCAGAGATTGGATATATATTTGAAATTAGTTTAAGATATCCAAAAGAGTTACATGATTATGATTCAGATTTACCACTATGTCCTGAAAATAGAATTCCTGAAAATTCGAAACAAGGTAAGTTATTAACAACTTTATACGATAAAGAGAAATATGTAGTTCATTATAGAAGTTTAAAACAATATTTGAAAATGGGTTTAAAGGTTGTAAGAGTACATAGAGTATTGCAATTTAAACAATCGAATTGATTAAAAAAATATATAGATTTAAACACTGAAATGAGAAAGAAAGCTGCTAATGATTTTGAGAAAGATTTTTATAAATTAATGAATAATTCAGTATTTGGAAAAACTATGGAAAATATAAGAAAACGAATCGATGTAAGATTATGTTGTAATTATGATCAAGTTAAAAAATTAATTGCTAAACCTAATTTCAAATGTAGAACTATTTTTGATGAAAATTTGGTAGCTGTTCATATGAAAAAAACAAAACTATATTTTAATAAACCGATTTATGTTGGAATGAGTATATTAGATTTATCTAAACATTTAATGTATGATTTTCATTATAATGTTATGAAACCGAGATATAAAGATAATATTAAGTTATTATATATGGATACAGATAGTTTTATATATGATATTAAACCAGATGACTTTTATGAAGATATGAAGTCTATGATTGATTATTTTGATACATCTGATTATCAAGTAAATAATCTGTATAATATGTCTAGATGTAATAAAAAAGTATTAGGTAAAATGAAAGATGAAAATAACGGTGTGATTATGGAAGAATTTGTAGGTTTAAGAAGTAAAATGTATTCAATAAGATTAGAAAAGCAGAGTGTTGAAGAATATAATAATAATAATGAAGACCATAAAGAATTTGAAACTAAGAAGTCTAAAGGTACTAAGACTAGTACCGTTAAAAACAGAATATCATTTGAGGATTATAAAGACTGTTTATTAAATAAAAAAGATCAATATAGAACACAGAATTTAATTAGAAGTAAGAAACAAGAATTGTATTCAATTCAAGTGAACAAGATAGCTTTATCAGCAAAAGATGATAAAAGATTTATATTAGAAGATGGTATGAATACTACAGCTTTAGGACATTATAAAAATGTTTCTATATAAATGGATGAGTGCTTAGGTGATATTCGAGCTTTAAATTTTACAAATTCTGAAGAAATTTACTATATGACTTATCTTTGTGAAGAATTGTATGATTTATATATAAAATATGATCATACTAAAAAACTATTATCAGAAAGTTTTCAAAGGTTGACTGAATTAATTGAAAAAGAAGAAAATGAAGATATTAAATTGAATTGATTAGGAGTTTTATATGTTATTTCAAAGAATTTATTCTATGGGTCATGAATTTATAAAAAATGTTTACTAATAAATGGACAATAGACTGAGACCTAAAATGTTTGAATTAAATGATTTATATCCTAGGATATATATTGATATAACTAAATATTGTTGTGATACAGTAACCTTAAAGTTAGTTGAATCAATAAAATATAAAGGTATATATATATTTAAGTATGAGAAAGCTTAATCAATATATTAGAGGGGTTTTGTTTATAAAACTATTTTTTTTTGTTTATAATAACTATTTTATTAAATCATATTATCTAAAATTTTCTTAATATCTCTATAATTCAGGGGGGGATGACTATCCCCCCCTGTATCATAATGTTTATTTATAAAAAATGTTTACTAATAAATGGAAGAGTTCAATAGACTAAGAGGTTATCCCAAAACATTTAAATTAAATGATTTATATCCTGGGGAATATGATATGATATCATTGAAAAAAATTAAAACTAAATATGGAAATACAGTAATCGCAAAGTTATATGTAGAAGGTGAGGAAAAGGATTATTACCTGGCGAATAGACATGGTATACTTTCTGATGAATCAATATATAAAATCAATAAAGGTAGATATATATTTAAGTATTCAGGTATGATTAATGATAAATATGAATATGAATTAGAGAAAGCTTAAATTTTATATTTTTAATCTGAAGGTATCTTTAAAACTATCTATAGATATTAAAAGTTATATTATTTTCTTCCATATACGTTTTTTATCTCTAACAAACGTCTTTGTCACGCATTGATTCTTTTAAGTTCTTGACTTTTTAAAAATATATGCATTTTTGAATGATTGCTTTGATATTACACATATAGATGGCAGCACTCTTTTTGATTATTTAACATCAATTCTTTAAAACTATTTCTTTGGTTCTTTTATCACCATACTTATCTGTTCATATATAATATTACCTATAAAATTTCCTTTCTATAAAACACGTCTGTAATATCCGGACATGTTTTTTCATCATAAAACATATGAATCTAATCAGAACGAAGTGACTTTATTTTATCAGTCGGTGTTTTTTCATCCACATAATAAAACATATGAATCTAATCAGAACGAAGCGACTTTGTTTATCAGTCGAGGTCAAACTTCCTCGTTACGTGATAGCAAAACGGATATTATAAACATTATTTTTCCGATCAGATAAATTAAAATCTTTATTTTAAAATTTATCTCTTAAGACCTTAAATGTATATTTTGTGAAGAGATATATCTTATTACAGATTTTTTTCGTTAGATGGCAGCACTAAAAAATGTCTCATTTTAAAAAATATATATATAACGTTTTATAAACATAATATTCACTATTTTTTTGATCAGATAAACTAAAACTATTGATCTTTAAAAGTATTATGTTTGAAATATGACTGTTTTTTCAAATTGTTTAAGTTGTTTTTTCAAATGTAAAGGTTATATTAATGAATAGTTCTTCAAATTGTGGGTACCCATTGGCATGCACGTAACGCTTGGGGCTAGTATACAAGAGGCCCCAGGTTCAAATCTCGCCCGGATTGTTAATCAATTCGGGTAGATGATTTAATGCCAAAAATGACGTCAGTCGTTTCTTGTCGTAGATCCAATAGAACGACACTCATCGAAATATAATAAGTGGTGGGTTGAATCTGTGGATTCATGTCCTGAATGTTTATATGTTTGTACTTGTTTATATGTTTGTAATGTTTATATGTTTGTACATCAACACCTTTTTGTCCTTGGCGAGTAGACCTGATCCGAAGGGTGATCTGGAACTCTGGTTCTAGAATTCTAAAACAGCTGTGGAATCAGAGTTCCAGATCACCTTAGGGTCAGATGAGCCATTTTGTTTTTTTGTTTTTTTAAATACCTATTAATATCCTTTTATGAGGGGACTAACGGTCCCCATTTTATTTTAAAGCTTAGAGGACTTCCATTCATTTTTGGAAGTCCTCTTTTTTTTTCACGCATTTATTTAATTTCACCGTTATTTACCTATGTATGAGGTAGCCCCAAAATGGGGCAGCCTATCTTTGATCTCTTTTTTCACGCATTTATCTAAAAAAAAGTTAAAATTTGGTCTAAATGTAAAAAAGGCCTTATTTAGTTATAAAATCATGTTTTTAATATTAAAATGGATCGACACCTTTTTTTATATATAAAAAAATAAGGTATAAAATCTAGTTTTTAGTATTAAAAATATAGGTGTGCTCATACGTTCGTAAAGATACTACTGCTGTCACACTGCCAGAACGCGCTTTGCTTGTGAAGCTGTTTTAGGAAAACAAAGGACATGCTGCAGCTGCACTTCGAGAGTTTCGTTGATTTAAGAATTTGCGCAAAGGACCATTACTTCCACCAGCTCTCAGGAGAATGATCGTTCGATTCGAGAAAACTAGACATCTTGGAGTTCAGTCGGGTCGAGGACGCAAGTCGACTCGTTCAGATGTCTTTAACGATGTTGCCACCGCTATTGCTAAACAATCAATGGATAACGTTATAGGTTGTAGTAGTGCACGTGGAGTGTCACGACACTTGGATATTCCCTACAGCACAGTGCGGAACTTACTGAGAAACATAGTGCATTTTTTGCAGTACAAAATTAGTCACAATCACCACTTACTGACCATCGACAGGGAGAAGCGACTGACCTTTATATTCACATTTCCGACTAGAGTTGAAATGGATGCATCGTGGACATGGCAGATTCTATGAAGCGCATTTCCATCTATGTAGAAGAGTCAACATCCATAACTGTCGCATTTGGGACACGGAAAACCCTCGTACCTTCCAAGAGATTCCACTTCACCCACCGAAAGTTACAGTCTGGTGGGGATTCACAGCCACATTCATTCTTGGACCTTTCTTTTTCGAAAAGGCTACTCCCAATGGCCCTGTGACATGCACCGTGACGGCCGGGAGGTACAAAATTATGCTCGAAAATTTTGTTGTACCCCAACTGCAACATCACCAATGTCTTGATTCAATTACCTTTATGCAAGATGGAGCGCCTCCACACACTGGACTCTGTGTACAGCAGTTTCTTCGGCAACATTTTACTAATGGTAGAGTAATTAGTCGTGCGTTTCCGACAACCTGGCCATCTCGTTCTCCAGATCTTAATCCCTGTGATTTTTAGCTGTGGGGATACTGGAAAAGCCTTGTTTATCGAGGACGTCTGGTAACCTTGGCAGATTTGAAAGACAGTATCATTCTGCAGAAAGACAGTATCTATCTGTGAGAAGCATCTCAATCGACCAATTACGATCCGCAGTTGAACAAGCTGTTCACAGACTGCAGATTTTACATCTTGAAGAAGGGAACCATATTGAGCATCGATAACGTCCTGCATCGATAAGGTCCTTGTGATATGAATGTTTGGTACGTTCGAATAAAATGTGTTACAAATTTTGTGTCTTTTCAGCATATTACTTTCCTTATATACATAATGTATAAGGAAAGTATTGTGACGGGGTCAAAATTCGAAATCGAGTTTTCGACGGGAGAGCACGTTTCAAGCATCCCTGATCACGAATCAAACATTTTTGAAGTGATGTCTGTGTGTGTGTGTGTGTGTGTGTCCGTGAGTCTGTGGAGACGATAACTGACGAACGAATGGACCGATTTAAACCAAATTTGGTACAAAAATCACAATCCGTAAACACTAGAAGCCTATAGTTTTTAAATGCAATCGAATGTTCAGAACCCCCCTAAATTTTCGAATAAAATTTTGAAAAAATCGTCAAAAAATCAAAACCACTAGTAAAGTTACGCAAATAGACATTTCTTATGTAATTTTTCATTAGAAAACGATTGACATAAATTTTAGAACGCTAACATGAACCGTTCTCCAGATATTGCACATTTTTAAAAAAAATTATCAAAAAGTTATATAAAAAAAATATATTTCCTATTGAGAAACATGTTCACTTTTCATATGTAATACCATGCGATAAATTGGGTGACATCACTCTCGTAGATCTAGCTCGTTCCATTCATGAAAAAAGATACTTTGAGTAATACTTTTGTATTTGAACGCCAATAGTCATTTTTCTGTTGTAAGAACAACTTATTTCTTCGTCCATAACGCTTGGCGAAATTTTGGCGACAAAGTTGGCGGAATGTCGCCAACTTGGCGACTTTTTTAAATGTTGCCAAATTAACGAAAATCTCGCCAAATGGATAAAAATGACGCTTAATCAATGAAAATGACGACTAATTATCGAAAATTCAATATCTTGGAAAGAATATTAGTATATACTATAAGAAAAAATCTATTTTTTTTTACTGAAAAGTAGTAAATTCATTACATTATATAAGGAAAGTCATGTGTTGCCCACATCAGATTTTTTTTTTGTTGTACAGCGCCACTGGAACTAATTTTTTTTTCGCGTAATCCCTTTCTCCATGTCTTGAATTGTAGGTTCAACAATTTTGGAGACTTTACACTGAATAGTTCGATCTATAGAGAGCTCAGAGTAGGGGTGTTTTAATTCTGACCACCCGGTATTGTATATATTATATATTCCATCAAAATGTTCTTGTTGTTGAGACCCAGACCGTCCGAACTCTCAGAAAGGTGTAAGGTAACTGTTTGGGCGGTCGGGAAGAGCCACCCAATTTAGACCGGAATTCCCGCGCGCTAACCACTGGACTACCGCGCCCTCACAAAATGTTGTGAAAGATTTATACGGCCATTGTAACCGCCTTGCACCTCTGATTTATCTAATTAATTGACTGGTGGAGTCGTTTGTCCTTGCCCGGGGGTTTATGGTGGTCGGCGACGAATTGATATCTCGAAGGAATCCTTTTCTGGCCGAGGTTTTAAGCAGCTATAAGCCAGATTATGCAAGGCCCCCAGCCTGGGTTGAAAAGAAAATGCTCATCGCATATAGTACTAAATCAAAAGGAACCCAAATTTCACAAATCTGTACAAATCAAGAATAATCATTGCTGTAAATTGAGTTTTCATTTATCATTTTGGTTGAAAATGAGAAGGGATAAAAACAGACTGAAATTATGTTTTTAAAAAGTGCTTTCTTCACTTAATTATCACTGAACAGTGCAATACCTCTCAAGTTAAAGCTCATCAGCATCAAATATATTTTACAGTAGTAGCAAAACAAACATGTCATATGCCACAATTGTTAGTGTTAAAAACATTTCAATGGTATTAAACTTTCTATGTACGTATACACAGATAATATTTTTTTATTTATAACATAGTTATAAATATTTTTAAAATTCAATAATTGTAGTAAAAGTGTAAGATGTATAGAATACATATATAACTACATTCAAGGACAATAATTCGTCTTATCCATATATTAATTTCAAATTATAACAGTTTGCTCAGATAAATTTTTATTCAATATTTGTTATCGGATAGAAATCGCTGGAATTGTGTTTTAATTTAAGAATAAAATTTATTTAATTTTGATAATTTAAAAACATTCAGAATTTAAGAACTCAAATCAAAATCACAGAAGAAATATGAAAATAAAATATCAGTGATAAACTTTAAAGTAAACAGTACCTTCGATTTCTTATTTTCATTTATTTATTAGATTTCATATTTCCACCTCCCGTCAAACAGTCAGAGGACGGAAGAGATTAAACATTTTTGCGACAAATTTAAAAATAAAACAAATTGAAACTGTCACTTGACCAATGATCATTTTCTCAAGAATTAAATTTGGAATGTATTTCTTCCCTATTCAATTTATAGATAACATGGTGTTGCAAAACATGACATTTGGTACATCGGCGGCGTGTATTTATACTGCTGTATCCAGATCAGAACATATTTTTTGTTCTCTTAAAGTAGTTTTAAACAATTTGAACGTTGTGAAGAGCAATGTTTTATTTTGACTTCGGGAAGTCGTGGAATAAAGGAGTGTTCAATTTTTTATCTGAAATTATAATTTTTCTGTACCCGATTCTAATTGATCTATCTGCTTTCACCGTGTGGAATAAAATTGTATTACTTAATATGGGACAGGGAGATTTTAATCTGCTAATTGAGAATTTTGTTTCATATATAATTTCAATTTTTTTCTTTTACAGTTTTGATTTATTTTTGACTTTTTTATTTATTTGGCATCGCCCTATACGATCCGAATTTAATAAAACTTGGGCCAGGTTGGGCCTAGTCGCTCGGCACAGGAGTTATGATCTGGGGAGACATTTCCTATGACAGCAGAAGCACGTCGTCGTTATCCCAAACACCTTGACGGCAAATTTGTACATCAGACTGGTGATTGAACCGGTTGTGCTGCCATTCATGAGCAGTATTCAAGAGGGTGTTTTCTAACAGGATAACGCTCGTCTTCATACCGCTGCTGTCAACCAACGTGCTATACAGAGTGTCGACATGTTGCCTTGGCCTGCGAGGTCACCAGATCTTTCTCCCATCAAGCACGTATGGGACATTATTGGAAGACAAATCCAGCGTCATCCACAACCAGCATTAACCGTTGCTGATTTGACTACCAAGTGCAACAGGCATCGAACTCCATCCCGCAAAATGACATACGGCACCTGTACGACACAATGCATGCACGTTTGCATGCTTGCATTCAAAATCGTGGCGACTACAGCGGTTATTAATGTACCACCATTTCACATTTGAAATGACTCTTCTCGCGCATACTTTAACCTGTGACCTTGAAACTTTAATCAAATAAATATGTTATCTAAACAATTGCTTTGCCCAAATTTCATTTTTCTAAATGAATTTCTTCTTGGTGTTGGGATTTTATTTTCCGCCAGTGTGTATGGGTATTATCCGTAAGAACGTAAGATTACATAAAGTACTGGTTAAGTACTGGAATCGCTAGAACATTTCTAAATCACCAACTAACTTTTCAGTGAGACCAAAAAAAAAATAAATGTCTTACATTAGCAAATATGTATTTTGCAAATACCGCTCGCAGAAATCAATGTAGGCATTGAAAAGGATCAGCGGCACTTACAGAAGTAGCTACCGTGAATGGCAACCAGGGTCAAAACTTGAAATTAGCGACCCCCTTCCTCAATGCACATGCATATACAATACCAAATCTAGAAAAAAACTCATAAAAAATATGTGCACTTTATGCAGTTCAAATATGTGTATACTATTCTTTCCCATTAACACTTAAAGTACCATGACCGGTTGTAAACTTTTGACTAGAAAATTCGCATATAATATTATCGCTTTTTCTCACTTGACTTCGTGACTTTTTCTATTAAATGTGTACAATAAATTTCTCAGTATTTATTTTGTTTTCTTCTTGCGTTTATATTATAAAGATACATAGTCTATTATTATCTACCACGACAGGTCATTTGACAGGGAGAAAAATGTATTGCCTTATAAGGTTATAGGATCAGAAAATATGATGTACATGCACATTCCTCATATTTTCATCAGTTTCCTTCACATTTCTGCAAGGACCGTTGCGTAGTAAGTTAAATTTAAAATAATTTTGTATTAAATTTTCATTAAAGTGCGTAAAATTTCAAGTTTCAAGAAAAGGTGACAAAAACTGAATAGTATACTAGTTAGTTAATATTTTGTTTTTACAGCGTTACTCCATTCCTAATATTCACCCTGACAAAATATCGAAACATTCTAGACACACGAAGTTCTTAGAAGACATAAATAACATAAGCGAAGAGTTTTTGGAAATGGACAAAGGTGAACTTTCTGAAAGTGAAGATATGTTATTTGAAAATGATAATGATCTATAAGACACTGAGTGTGTAGCCTACAGATACAGACAATCAAGAGGAGAATATTGTAAATATAATACGTAGGGGACGAAAAAAATGAGATTGCTCTCAAGTTCTGAAGCTGAGAATCAAAACATGAGCAGTAAATTGCGATTGCACTGTTTGGGAAGATTTTCGTATACGGAAAACATTTCCAAATCTTATCACGACAGTAAATTTTAATACAATATAAAAATGAAATTTCAAAATGTTGTTTAAATGCTATCTTGAGTGCTCAGGGGCGTTAGTTTACTGCCCAGTAAGGAGCACTAATTTCCGGCTCGCAAGCACTGTTGCACATCTCGGTTTTAAACATTTTGAACAACATTACAATTGATATTTTCACCTTATCTCGTTTATTGCCGATTTCTTTAGTCTAATATTTTAAATCAGCACTAAGTTTAGTGCAATCATTTTTTTTTAATCATACGTTGTCAATTTACTATACATAAAGATAACGTGCACCCTCATTCGTCTTTCCCTACAAAGTAATTTAGGTGCTTAAGGGATTTTCGTGGGAACATTCTATGAAAAATTCGCTCATAAGACCTTATGCATGTTTTTAACTTTCGATTGCAGTTTTCTAAAACTGGGAAAGCAGGGTTTTACAAATAGGAAAACGAGATTGCACTATCGATATCCAAAAGTTATAATTCTTATCACGAAAACGATGGAAGAAAGACCTAAATTTTTTTAATTGATTCAAGTTGTAGGGCGTTCTCTATTTAGAAAGACGTGTGGCTGCCACATAACATGATCACACACGATAAAGAATGAGGTCCGCGACATGCGATAATTATGCAAACACCTCGCAAGACGGAAGTGCTCCTGAATGAAATGGCTACGAGTAGAAGAAGAATAATTTGAGTAATAAACTAATTTTCATTTCTTCAGAATTATCCTTTTCTCAGTAAGCAATAAAAGTATTATAAAAATGTACGACAAATGATGCAGTGCAATAATTATTCCTTTACGTTAACATCTTTTTTATCGTCTGCGTACCTATAATGTGCAAAACCGCCCGTCTTTCCATACTGGAACGTTGTAATTCAAAACGTTCGGCTATCTTGTTTCATTTCTGAGATAGGAATTCTAACTTCTTTAATTCGCCACCTGACGCACTGCAAGCACTCTCAATCGATAATGCGTAGTCATTTTCCTACCGGTAGATCCTGCATCTGCACAGCTCGCACTTCGATCGTCACAACATCCTCATAAGTCACACATAAGGACTTATGAGGCAAGTTCTGTATAAGCTGTAATCTTGGAGAGAATCTATGTTGCCTTAAATGCAGAACAATTAGTTTTAAAGACGCCATTAAACACGTAGCCATGAAACCTTTTAATTACATCATCTGAAGTACCGTAGCTGTACTATTTATGTGTTGAATTTAGTACTCTATTTAATATGCGCTTATATTTTATGAATGCATGAATTTTATTATGCGTTATGCGATGATTGCTGATAGGAGAATATGTGTTTATGACGCCGTAAAATTCCCGAGAGAGAATTTTCGATACAGAAAAGGCACGCAACGAACTAAAATTTCAGCTTTTATGGTAGTGGTTATTATTTCCATCATATTAATTGCTTCCTGGATAGAAATAGTGGTAACTATATCGTTAGATTTTTTTTCTTCTAATGAAAATCATGTAAGTCCAGAAAGCAAATTTATTGTCAAGATCTAAATCTTCACTTTATCGCTGATAAAAACTTTGCCGCTACTGTTGTTTGCACCAATTTTTTTGTAATACTTATTTCTCAGAATCCGCTACAGAAAAAGATTAAGTTGTGACTGATATATATTCAGCACTATATCTGTAGAAGGTAAGCTGTTCAATGAGTATTTCCACTTCCGGTTCATCATCTATTTCCGGTTCAAAAATTTTTACTTTTACTTGCAACAAGATTGGCTGTTATACAACTTCCATGATAACTGATAGATTCACTTTCAAATTCTTGAAGAAGTTGGGTTGTTAACGAGGAATTTCCCACTTCCGAATCATTTTCCACTGCCGATGCAAAAACTTTTCTTCAAATATCTATGAATCAGGATTGGCTATAGATAATGTTTAGATAATGACTGATATGGATTTAACATTAAATTCCGGAGACAATAAGATGACTCACTGAAGATTTCCACTTCCCATCACTTATTCCAAATTTGTTTATAACCGATTTTTACTAGTCTCAGAATACGCTGAGAGACTATTGGAACAAAAATTTCGAGATTTATAAATTTTTCGAACAAAATTCCAAGATTTTAGATATTTCACATTACTGATTGGTCACGTCCCACATGTATGCAAAGTTTCAAGTTTCTACTTTCAGCGGTTTGGGCTATGTAATTTATCACTTAGTCATCCAATATCACTTATCTGTATGATATAGAAACAAACAAGCTTTGAAATAAAATAATTGACGAATGATTTTTATAAATCCTTTATAAAAATATCGTGCATAATAAAATTATTTAAACACATTACTAGGCAAATGAATTATCACAAAAAAATTATGTTTAACTGAGTAATGAGAAAGTTAAAAATTTGATGTGTACAGCACATAACTTTCCCTACACACTTAAATTCATTTTCTCTTTATCTTTTTAATAAGTCATTAAGTTATTAAGTTTTATTGCATAAAATGAGACGCATCCTTATTTGAAATGGCACTGATTGTGCACTTTTAATTCAATTTTCGTTTCTATTTTTCATCAAAAATTACGTATAAGCTTAACAGATACATTTTAGCATATGTAGTTTTATTATTTTAGATTTTGACGATTTACGGGATTTTTCGCAAAAAAGAGCAGATTATTTTATCCCGAATCTTACCAAAATGTAATCAGTACCAGTGATATCCACAAGTGACTTAACTGCCGAATTTTATAAAATTTGGCCAATTAGCGTTTCATTTTCGGTGAATACATGCTTTGCACAGACCGACACACACAGGCGTCATGTTAAAAATAGTGTTTTCGTGTTCTAGGGGTCTCAAAACGTGTAGACCCGTAGAACATTCAACTACCATATTTTCCAGAGAAAGTCAAAATAGAAAAATACACATGTTCTAGTTTATAACTAAATGCTATATAATTATATTAATTTTCCTTAAAGGATTCAATTACCTTTGTTTGTTTCAGAAGTTTGTTGCAAACTCCCGCCACTTCTTTATCATCAAATCTGTTGAAGTGAAGGCTGATCGCTGTTAACCATTACAAAAATCCACTTCTAAAACGTCCATTCCATCAGTATGTGAAACTCTCAATCCTCTTGGTGAATCTATGCCATCCGAATCTTCAAAGTCATCCTGAAGCACATCAGTGACAGTTTTGATGATAGCAGCACTTCGTCAGACACCAATTCGAGTTCCAAGTCACTGAAAAATTTTAGCCACTCTGCCACATCTACTTCTGTAATATCACTACATCCTACCCATAGGTATCTGCATTCACCCGACAAAACAAAAACTCCCATTGAAAGGGGTGACTTTTAAAATGGCTGACTCTTTAACTTTCACAGATCAAATTGAATTCGGTATAAGAAAACTGGTTAAACGGAGGATGGTTAAGAAAGATTTCCACTGTATGTATCGTTTTAAACGGGCAAAAATTCGGGGTCATGCTGTAAAAATTAATCAACTTATTTTTACTTTCCTTATATACATAATGTATAAGGAAAGTATTGTGACGGGGTCGAAAATTCGAATTCGAGTTTTCGACGGGAGAGCACGTTTCAAGCATCCCTGATCACGAATCGAACATTTTTGAGGTGATGTCTGTGTGTAAAAGTATGTGTTTGAGTGTGTGTATATGTGTGTGTGTGTGGAGACGATATCTCACGAACGAATCGAGCGATACGAATGAAATTTGGTACAAAAATCACAATCCATGAATACTGGAAGCCTATTGAGTTTAAACGTAATCGAATGTTCAGAATCCCCTGAATTTTCGAGTGAAATTTTGAAAAAATCCTCAAACAATCAAAACCTTTAATAAAGTTACACAAATAGACATTTCTTATGTAAGTTTTCCTTAGAAAACGATTTACTAAACATTAGAACGCTAGCAAGAACCGTTTTCGAGATGTTGCACATTTTTTAAATAAATTTATCAAAAAATCCCATACATTATAAAAATACTAACTGCTGAGAAACATGTTCACTTTTCATATGTAATATCATGCGATAAATTGGGTGACATCATTCTCGTGGATCTAGGTCGTTCCATTCATGAGAAAAGATACTTTGAGTAATACTTTTGTATTTGAACGCCAATATTCATTTATCTGTTAGAAGAATAACTTATTTCTCCGTTTATAACGCTTGGCGAGATTTTGGCGACGAATTTGGCGGGATGTCGCCAACTTGGCGACTTTTAATAAATGTTGCCAGATTTACGAAAATCTCGCCAAAAGGATTAAAATGACGCTACATTAATTAAATGACGACTAATTGACGAAAATTCAATATCTTGGAAAGAATATAAATGTCTACTATAAGAAAAATCTATTTTTTTAATGTAAAAGTTGTAAATTCATTGCATTATATATGGAAAGTCATGTGTTGCTTACATAAGATTTTATACTTCCTCATCTCCCAATTAATATTCCAAATTATTTTCTACATCATTTCCCAAACAATATTACAAATTATTTTAAACCTCTCAACGAAACGTAATTACTATACCCTTCTTTTACAAAATACATTTAATTTACGACCCAAGCATAACGTACCTGTCCTGCAAATAGTGAAACTTCTTATATTTAGAATCAAGAACATTAATTCCCCAAAGCAGCAGGGACTGTCAAAGAAATTTAACCTAATTTTCCAGGATTATTCAGTTTACGTTAATTTATCGTTTTTGTGAATTTGGCGACATTTCCTAAAATTATCTTTTACCAATTTTAACCAATTTTAACCAATTTTTTCACCAATTATTACAAACAGACAGAAATGACAGCGAAAAAAGTTTTTTTTTTTTTAAATACAGTTTTTTTAAAATAAGTCCAGTTCCCAAACGAGAACGAAAATTGAATTAAAAGTGAATTAAATTTAATTAAAATAAAAAGAACGTGGGCATTAGTCTGGAGGGAAAGTCATGTGCTGCCCACATCAGATTTTTTTTTTGTAATCGATTTCATGTGCACACGATTGCTGCCACAAATATTAATGCATTTTCACGAAACTTTATAACGGGCTTTACCAGCAAAAAATCTAGAACCAAATAGAATTTTTTTTGAAATTCAAACGAAAACGTCGAAATTTATTCGAAATTTTATATTTTCTTAACATGGAAGCATAGGATAAAATTTTATATGATTATGGATAAAAGAGTTTGTGATCAGGTCCAACGATACAGATTCTTCAAAAGAAAATTAGCAAAATTTGCAAAAAATATTACAAGTTGTTTATAAATGGATTCTGGTATGATATGAAATAGCTCATAAGTTGGGTTGAACTTCAGTCCAGTTAATTTTATAGTTAGTTCGGTTATTTGTTTTTAAATTAATTAATAAAATCAGATCATGTATCATTTAAAACCGATTGTTTGCCTTAGTTTTATATTATATTCTGAACTAGCTAAATTAAACTAACTACAATAATAACAACAAAAACTAAAATGTCTCACTAAATGTTCATATTATTTTTCATAGCTGTTTTGAACAAATTATATTGCTAAACGCTTCAAAATTAATCTATATTAATTTAATACTTTTCAAGTGCTTTAAATTCTGCTGATGTTCATTCACCTATTTCTTTGATTTTTTTTACTTTCCATTGATAGAACTCTTCTTCTGTTCGTTCATATCCTCCTTGGTATTTACTTTTCATTTCTTTCCGTTTCCATTTAGTAACAAGTTTCTTCATGGATCTCGTGAACTAATCTCTTTCGAAAGAATCTATTGCCTTGGTGCTTGACTTCTGATCTGGTTATTCGCCCTGCAGACGAAGGCTGATTTTTTTCCTCTTCGAAACCTGTATGTACCCCTATTTTATTATATACTGTTTAATATGCTTTCTATATCATAATTGGATTTAAAACATCAGTTTGAGGTTATTTATCAAAACATATATATCCTAAGAATTCTGTAATTTATGTAATTGGATGTATAACTGGATTTAATAGAAAAATTATCAATATATCACTTCTAAGGTGGACCTCGATGATTAACTACTGCTTACGAATTAATTTCAATTGATTAATATTATTATCTATAATATTAGTTAAAGCCACTTAACTTTCATTAAGCAGAATATTAGTTATTATTTTATTATGATTATTGGAGACTTTTACAAACCACTGTCAAGTCAATGTAAATTGATAAATAAATATTTAAAGCAAAATATTTTGCGAACCCTTAAAAAAAATGTTCTAGGTCCCCCACTGAGTTTTAGATATAATCGAACCATAAATATTTTCTCTTCCTCAAGACAATCACTTATTGAATCCCTCCCTCAAGTCCGTCACTTTGCCTGATTAAACTCACCATGTCAAACTGTGGGTTGGTGGTTGGTATAATTAGGTGGGTTGATCGGTTGGTATAATTAGGTGGGTTGGTCGGTTGGTATAATTATGGAAGCTCTTTCTAACAAACGGAACATCCTATGAAGATGATGTCATTTGTAAAATTTTAGAACTTTTTACTTACATTTATCCTTTGATTGCCTTTCATTATCAACTAGTGCGCCAGATCAATCTTTGTTGAGTTTCACCCCCTCATTCGGAAAATTACAGAAATTGTTAGTGTTGTATCCCTTAAGCGGCTTACACTAGGAAGTTCGTACTTTGAACAAATTGTCCTATTGAATATGAATATTTTGTACATTGACATCAACTTTCATCGAACATCCCTTGATGCATTTAGCGCCATCTATCAGTCTACGTCGCCTTTATAGCAAGAGCTGTATATATTAGAAACACAAAAAATTATGGTATTCATGGGTAGTATTTTTATCAACGTTACTAATTTCTTATGCGCTGTTCTTTCCCATGAGTTTAGAGCCATCCGTTGGGCAATTCTGTTGGATTTTCTATCAGCTACATCACAAACAGTTTATCTTAAGATAATATCTTCCATAAAGATAAAGTAATATGTAAGATGTCTATGCTCCCTGGCACCAACTCTCAATGAGTTGATTTTTATGAGATTCGCATCATGCGTTATGATACCATTATTTTTAACAACCACCTTTCTTCGAACCTACACAACCAAAAGAAATTAAAATTGAGAAAGATAAATAATTACGTACACTTTAAAATAAAAATATGACGCACGCTAAAAACCGTTCGATTACCGCGAAATACGGGATATATACTTCCCGGCTCAACCAATGTAACATGTCTGACAGCTTCTATGGTTTCGTTGCTTACAATCATACAATGTCAGTATAGGAGCAACTGCACAAATTCTAGAATAAACACATCATGGATTTAAGAAAATGCCGCTCGACAAAAAATACATGATAGTCTGCTGACTAATCTGTCGGCAAATTAAATACAATTAGCTTCCTTCACATATCTTTAAGTATTAGTCCATATAATTTGGAAACGGCTGCATGAGCAGGATGCCATTATCAGCGTCAATAAAATGTTTACTACTGACTACACAACATACAAACAGTACCGTCTAAAGTGGTATCAGGTCCAGAATTCTGACATGGCGTCCAAAAGGTGTCATTTAGAGTTTAGCGAATAATAATTTTTATATCTGGGAGCGGGTGACTACTTTATTTATGTATAGAGGAGATGAGCCTTCTCTTTAATATTGCTTCAGAACACGAGCATCACATCTGGAGTGGCATTCAGTGGAGCCATTTCCTATGACAGCCAGTCTCTTCCAGTATATCAACGTAGTATTTTGAAAGCTCAATTGTACATTGAAGACATCCTGTAGACAGTTGTGTTAAAATTGTTCTTTCCTCTTCTAGAAGCAATTTTTCAACTTGATAACATCCGGATACACATAGCACTTATCTCTCGAGAATAATATCCTGTTTCGATTGTATATATGTAGCAATTATATAAATTTTCGGAAATTTTGATTTTCGTTCCGTTTTACTAAACTTTTAAAATTTACATATAAAACAGATACGCGATTTGAAGAATAAAATATGTAGCTATCAAACTGTGAATGGTAAATATATTTTTAAAAATAATTTTTGTTAATCCTATCTTGCTTCCCAGAATTTTGGTTTCTTGTAGATAACCACAAACACTAAACAACTTAGAAAACATTCAAATTTTATTTAAAGGTTCTTCAACACTATTAAATCTTCCCAAAACTCGATTTTAAGTTTTGAATTCCACGCAAACATTTTCGTTACACTATATGCTTCTAAAAGAACAAGGAAGGTAATTTTGGAGATTGACAAAAGTTATTAAATTTATTCACAAAGATGTAAAGAAAATAAATAAAGAATATAATTTAGCAGAACAAATAAAACTTTTACGTCAAAAACTTTCTATTTTTGGCGCTAATGAAGCATATCGCTAAACCTTTTTATCCTTAACAAAGAGCGTACTACTGTTGATTGGAACATTTTATACCCTAATGAAGAGCGTCTGCAAATATCAAATGTTTCCATGACAATGTGGCTTTGCGTTTACAACAAAAAAGTTCAATTCAAAACATGCATATCCAATTTAGCAATGCAAATCTGTATGTCAAACGACCTAAATGAGAACCTCATATGTCTGATGTACGAGTTTCTCTGCAAATTAAAAGTTTTGATCTTATGAGATAAATATAACGAAATCGGACGTTAGAGAAAGAGAAGATTAAGAAATGGAAGTGGAGAGAAAAAAGAGGGGGGGATCTTGAATAGTGAGAAATATTTGTTATCCAACAATTAATATTTTAGAAATAAGGCAAACGTTGTAAATGATAAAACTGCTACATGGTAAGAATACAAAATACTTTGTAGCTTGAAATCCCGTCATAAGATGTTATTCGCAAGCTAAATATTTTAATAAATCACAAAGTATATACAAAAAAATCTGATGTGGGCAACACATGAGTTCGTAATATAATGCAATGAATTTACTACTTTTACAGTTTAAAAAAATGTTATTCTTATAGTAGATACTTATATCCTTTCCAAGATATTGAATTTTCTTCAAATAGTCGTCATTTTCATTGATTTAGCGTCATTTTTATAAAATTGGCGAGATTTTTGCTAATTTGGCAACAATTAAAAATGCCGCCAAATTGGCGACATTCCGCCAAATTTGTTTCGACAAAATCTCGCCAAGCGTTATGGACGGAGAAATAAATTATTCTTACAGCAGATAAATGATTATAGGCGTTCAAATACAAAAGTATTACTCAAAGTATCTTATTTCCTGAATGGAACGAGCTAGATCCACCAGAATGATGTCACCAAGTTTATTGCATGGTATGACATATGAAATGTGAACATGTTTCTCAATAGAAAATATTTTTTTATTTTGTATAACTTTTTGTTAATTTTTTTGAAAAAGGTGCAATATCTCAAGAACGGTCCATGTTAGCGTTCTAAAATTTATGTCAATCGTTTACTGATGCAAAATTACGTAAGACATGTCTATTTACGTAACTATATTAGCGGTTTTGATTTTTTGACGATTTTTTCAAAATTTCACACGAAACTTTAGGGGGTTCTGATCATTCGATTGCGTAGAAAAACAATAGGCTTCCAGTGTTTACTAATTGTGCTTTTTGTACCGAATTTCGTTCGAATCGGTCCATTCGTTCGTCAGTTATCGTCTCCACAGACTCACTGACACACACACACACACACACACACATACTTTCACACACACACACACACAGACATCACTCCAAAAATGTTTGATTCGTGATCAAGGATGCTTGAAATGTGCTCTCCCGTCGAAAACTCGAATTCGAATTTTCGACCCCGTCACAATACTTTCCTTATACATTATGCATATAAGGAAAGTAAAAATCAACCCTTGGTTCTATATAAAAAAAATCTGATGTGGGCAACACATGACTTTCCTTACATAATGTAATGAATTTACTACTTTTACAGTAAAAAAAATAGGTTTTTCTTATAGTAGATACTAATATTCTTTCCAAGATATTGAATTTTCGACAATTAGTCGTCATTTTCATTGATTTAGCGTCATTTTTATCCATTTGGCGAGATTTTCGTTAATTTGGCAACATTTCAAAAAGTCGCCAAGTTGGCGACATTCTGCAAAATTCATCGCCAAAATCTCGCCAAGCGTTATGGATGAAGAAATAAGTTATTCTTACAGCAGATATACGACTATTGGCGTTCACATACAAAAGTATTATTTAAAGTATATTTTTTCATGAATGGAATGAGCTAGATCCACGAGAATGATGTCACTCAATTTATCGCATGGTATTACATATGAAAAGTGAACATGTTTCTCAGCAGTTAGTATTTTTATAATGTATGGGATTTTTTGATAAATTTATTTAAAAAATGTGCAACATCTCGAAAACGGTTCTTGCTAGCGTTCTAATGTTTAGTAAATCGTTTTCTAAGGAAAACTTACATAAAAAATGTCTATTTGCGTAACTTTTGGGTAAGTCGCCAAGTTGGCGACATCCCGCCAAATTCGTCGCCAAAATCTCGCCAAGCGTTATAAACGGAGAAATAAGTTATTCTTCTAACAGATAAATGAATATTGGCGTTCAAATACAAAAGTATTACTCAAAGTATCTTTTTTCATGAATGGAACGAGCTAGATCCACGAGAATGATGTCACACAATTTATCGCATGGTATTACATATGAAAAGTGAACATGTTTCTCAATAGGAAATATTTTTATTTTATGACTTTTTGATAATTTTTTTGAAAACTTGTACAATATCTCGAGAACGGTTTATGTTAGCATTCTAAAATTTATGTCAATCGTTTTCTAATGAAAAATTACATAAGAAATGTCTATTTGCGTAACTTTATTAGTGGTTTTGATTTTTTGACGATTTTTTCAATATTTCATTCGAAAATTTAGGGGGGTTCTGAACATTTCATTGCGTATAAAAACAATAGGCTTCCAGTGTTTATGGATTGTGATTTTGTTCCAAATTTTGTTCGAATCGGACCATTCGTTCGTCAGTTATCGTCTCCACAGACTCACTGACACACACACACACACATACACACACACACAAACATCACTCCAAAAATGTTTGATTCGTGATCAGGGATGCTTGAAACGTCCTCTCCCGTCGTAAACTCGAATTCGAATTTTCGACCCCGTCACAATACTTTCCTTATACATTATGTATATAAGGAAAGTAAAAAAATCTGATATGGGCAGCACCTGATTTTCCTTATATAATGCAATGAATTAACTCTTTTTACAGTCAAAAAATAATGTATAAGGTCCACGGTACTGTGTTTTTAACGTTGAATTGTGCATTTGGCGATTTTGAAGAATGACAACATGTAAAACTATTTCAAAGTACATAAACTTGTATTTCGCGCAATTCTAAATAAACAATTATTAATTTTGATAGCATTCCCAATAAGCGATGTCGTCCATATATTAAAAAAATCTGATGTCGGCAACACATGACTTTCCTTATATAATGAAATGAATTTACTACTTTTAGAGTAAAATAAATAGGTTTTTCTTCTTGTAGATACTAATATCCTTTCCAAGATATTGAATTTTCGACAATTAGTCGTCATTTTCATTGATTTAGCGTCATTTTTATCCATTTGGCGAGATTTTCGTTAATTTGGCAACATTTCAAAAAGTCGCCAAGTTGGCGACATTCCGCCAATTTCGTCGCCAAAATCTCGCCAAGCGTTATGGACGAAGAAATAAGTTATATATATATATATATATAACTTATTAGATATTGAATTTTCGACATATATTATATAACTATTATTATATATTTATATATTATACAAGCATTTTATAAATACATTTGAGCATGCATAATCTTTTATTTTAAATTTTGAAGATTTATGCAGGCCATTTTGCAAAAAACGCAGGTTGTTTTATCCCGAATTATACAAAATCTAATCAGCACCAAGGTCACCCACAAGTGAATGACTTATAAAATTTTATGAAATTTGATCAATTAGTTTTTGAATGGAAGCATACATTGAACATATAGACAAACAGACAACACATACACGCTCGCACGTCAAGCAAAAAATAGTTTTTTTGTGTTCTAAAAGTCTCAAAACGTGTAACTCTATCAAAAAATCAATTTACGATTTTCGACATGATTCCAATACTCTTCTTATAAATTACCATGTATTGTAGGGAAAGTAAAAAAGTAGCAGTTTAAGTTTTTAAGTGTTAGTTGCCCTAACTTTGACAGACTAAAATATGTTTTAATGTTGATGCATGTAATTAAATAGCCACAATCATCGAATTTCATAAAATATATTTTGATTAAGTTGGTCAATTTCTGTGTCTCAATTATTCTGACGAAAATGTTATTTTTGCATTTGAAACTATTTCATAGCATTAAACTTAACTTAAACTTTCCTTATATACATAATGTATAAAGAAAGTATTGTGACGGGGTCGAAAAGTCGAATTCGAGTTTTCGACGGGAGAGCACGTTTCAAGCATCCCTGATCACGAATCGTACATTTTTGAAGTGATGTCTGTGTGTATGTGTGTGTGTCGAAAGCCCTGACCATCCGACTCGTCCAAGGACTTAGAGCAGCATGGTGGATGGCCGGTATGTGTGTGTGTGTGAAATTATGTGTGTGTGTGTGTGAAAGTATGTGTGTGTGTATGAAAGTATGTTTGTGTGTGTGAAAGTATGTATGTGTGTGTGTGTCTGTGTGTGTGTGTGAAAGTATGTGTGTGTGTGTGTGTGTGAAAGTATGTATGTGTGTGTGTGTCTGTGTGTGTGTGAAAGTGTGTGTGTGTGTCAGTGAATCTGTGGAGACGATATCTCACGAACGAATAGAGCGATTCGAATGAAATTTGGTACAAAAATCACAATCCGTGAATGCTGGAAGCCTATTATTTTTAAACGTAATCGAATGTTCAGAACCCCCCTAAATTGTCGAGAGAAATTTTGGAAAAATTCATCAAAAAATCGAATCCTTTAATAAAGCTACGCAAATAGACATTTCTAATATAATTTTTCCTTAGAAAACGACTGTTATAAACTTTAGAACGCTAGCATGAACCGTTCTCGAAATATTGCACTTTTTTGAAATACATTTATCAAACAATCCCATAAATTAAAAAATATATATTAACTGCTGAGAAACATGTTCACTTTTCATATGAAATATCATGTGATAAATTGGGTGACATTATTCTCGTGGATCTAGCTCGTTTCATTCATGAGAAAAGATACTTTAAGTAATACTTTTGTATTTGAACGCCAATAGTTATTTATCAGCTATAAGAATAACTTATTTCTCAGTCCATAACGCTTGGCGCCGAATTTGGCGGAATGTTGCCAACTTGGCGACTTTTTTAAATGTTGCTAAATTAACGAAAATCTCGCCAAATGGGTAAAAATGACACTAAATCAGTGAAAATGACGATTAATTGACGAAAATTCAATTTCTTGGAAAGAATACAAATAGCTACTATAAGAAAAATCTATTTTTTATTGTGAAAATAATAAATTCATTTCATTATATAAGGAAAGTCATGGGTTTCAGATTGTCTGTATTGTCTGTCCAACTAAATTTTTATTTAGCAGATTCTCTCGTTTTATGTGTAACCGTTTCATTTTTTAAACAGACATTTTTAAAACTTTCCAACATAGTTGAAAATTGTTTATTCATTCTGTCTTTCTATCTGTCTGTCCGTCCGTTCGCACGATGATTCCCGTAAAAATGACTTTATCAAAACTATATTTGAATATGTTGTTGAAAAGATCTCTGGCGCATATGGGAATGTAAATGAATAATATCACCCAATTAGTTTTGAATTGAACCCGGGTTGAAAAAGTGAAATACATTGAACTCTATGGGACCTAATTCTTCTAACACTTTTTAAGCGAAGTTAAAATTCACAATTTGCTTCAAAAATTTTAGAAAATATTCAAATTATAAAATATATAAAAAAAATTCAGCAAAATATGCTCGGTAGTTTTTGAAATAAAAATTAAAATAATAATGACACCCATGTTATATGAAGAGATCACCTGACCCACTTCAAAATAAAATATAGCATTCGTCTTTTTCCCCAGTGTAAAAATCGTGATTTTTAAAGTACTTTTATATTTATATTTAGTGTTGCATCCGTCCTAAATCCGCTTTATTTTTGCATATTATCTTTATCTATATTCTGTGCCAACGAAATTAAATATTTTTGAATTTAAATGATCATCAAACTTTGATTATTTCTACAACGAAGCCTAATTTTAATGGATGCAGAATGTAAACAAGTGATTGTAAGATGAGTTGTACAAGAATTGCTGAATTATTTTCATACAAAATTATTTAGCTCTGGAGTCTGGAATAAAAGTGATATGATAAAATATCCATTGCTTTTACATAGAGAGCCAGACGATTTATATTTTGATGACGTCATTTGAATAAAGTTAATTTTTATTTTTGGATAAAATTCAAAGTTAAGTTTTCAAATAAAATAAATTATTGTAGTACTGTGATAATTTAAAGTATATCAGTGCTGAATGTATCGCCTTTTAGAGATGTTTAAATAAAATTGCATTTCAGTTGGAAAGTGTTTCATGATCAATACTTTATGTATGATTGATCTGTCTTGTTTAAGTACTGTAATGGTTTATAAAATAGGAGTGAAGAAAATTTTCTAAAATTTTTAAATATTTTTATACAGTGAAAAACTATAATATTGACTTTGATACAAAAGGAGGTAAACAGATAAGAACGTGAATATACGAAAAGTTCGAATGAAGACACACACTTATATTATTCAATTTAAATCAATAGGTACAAAAATCCGGCTAACTTGAAGGAATGAGAAAATTTTCTTCTTGGTGGTAACCAAATTTGCAATCTGTATTTTTACTAAACATCTTTGAAACATTTATTTCTCAGGATCTAGTGCAGACATAGCTGAGATGAGGGCTGATATGAATTCAGTAACAAGTTATAGAAGAAATAGGAAGGGGGGGGGGGTCAGTAAAAATTTATCTTTCGATATTTCCCCAATTCATGTTTTAAAAAAATTTAATTTCCCTTCCAACATCTATTTCTTAGAATTGACTATATAAAAAACTTAGATGGTGACTGATATAGGTTCCGCATAAAGTGTATGAAGGGGTAAGGGATTTCTTAAGGATTTTAACATCTGGTTCGTTTCTACTTCAGGTTTAAAAGAAATTCTTTGAAACATATTTTTATCATAGAATCAACTATTGATAGAGCTATAGATAGAGATTGATGTGAATTCAACATCAAATTCTAATGGGAACAAAGGTTTCAGTAAGATTTTTCACTTCCTGTTTTTGAGATACCAGATCCAATTAAAATCTTTACATTTTTCTTGCAACATCTATTTCTCAGTAGAATATAGAAATCTCTATATCCATAGATAGAGCTCAGATTATGATTGATATAAATTCAACATCAAATTTCGAGGGGGGCGGATTGGAATATACACTAAGGGTTTCAAATTTCGATTCTGGAATTTTGGCTCAAGAAGATTGTTTTCCAGGTATAAGCTAGCTCAATTTATCCGAACTGTGACGGTGGTGCTTCAACAGATGACTAATTAATATAAATATAGTCGCTGGATATAAATTTAAAAGAACTAATTGAATTACATTTTTCTGTTCCTCAACTGTAATTTTTGCTTTCATGCCACACATATACAGGGGTTGGACAAAATAATATGAACAGCCGCGAAAAGACACAAAATCTTTATTAATAGGCTGATGGCCCTCCTTTTGCATGAATCACAGCATACTGTATTTGTATCCGGGGCAAATAAAAGTCATGCGCAAGAGTCACAGGAATACGTAGCCACTATTCCTGCAAAAAGGTCGCTAATTCAGAAAGTGTCCTTGGAGGTGGAAACCGACTGCGCAGCTTGCCCTCCAAAATACCCCAGAAAAGTTCAATTATACTAAGATCAGGGGACTGAGGGGGGCCACACGAGATGTTGTACTTCATCATCGTGTTCATTAAACCATTCTCAGACAATTCCAGCAGTGTGAATGGGAGCATTATCGTCTTGGTACACAGATCGTTCATCAGAGAACAAAGTTTGCACCATTGGATTAAGATGGTGGGCCAGAATACTGACATAATCCCGTGCTGTAACCCGCCCATGCAGGATAACAAGTGGGCCGAGACTACAGTGCGACATCGAGCTCACCGTATGACTGATCCCCCTCCATGTTGAACAGTAGGAAGGAGACAGTCGACATGATAGGCTTCTGCTGGCTCTCCAAACGTAAACAAGTCCGTTGGTCTGAAATAATGTGAACGATGATTCGTCTGACCAGATGACATTCTCTCGTTGTGTTCAATTTTTATGCCCGCGACACCATTTTCGTCGTTTCAAGGCATTGCATAGTGTAACCAATGGTTTTGGAATCTCCGCTCTACCGTGAATGTTTACCGCATGCAGTTCACGCCGGATAGTTTTTGATGATACAGCTTCCTGTAGATGCGTGTTCATCTCAGATGTGAACTGGGATGCTGTTGTCTTGTGCTTTCTGGCCACAATACGCTTCAAAACCCTTCTGTCTCTATCAGTCAGCTTCGACCGTCGACCACTGTTGTGCTTGGCAGATGATGTATTTCCCTGTTTGATATAGGCTGTCATTACAGTCGACACCAACAAGGGTGGCCGTTTTCGTTACTGAGGCTCCGGCAAGACGGGCCCCAACAATCATTCCTCTTTTGAAATCTGAGAGATCAGTCTGAGAGATCATCAGAGATCATCACATCTGAGAGATCATCACGGCTACTCACAGGCTGATGTGTGTACATTCTCGCCCGCTAGGTAGCACCAAAGAATATACATATATGCATATATATACATACATAGTATCACGCTTTAACACAAGAGGGCGAGAGTATACAACAGGTTTCCCTCGAGTATTCTTATTACAGGTGTTCATATTATTTTGTCCAACCCCTGTATATCTTTATAAGTAACTAGCAGCATACCCGTTCTTCGTACGGAGTATATAATATAAAGAAACTTGAAATTCATAATCATGCCCAAATTCTTACAGTATACTAAATGACATGTTTAATCAAAATATTCTGTTAAAATATTTAATATAATGCTCCTAAAAAGAAGTTTAAGAATCTCTGTTCTCGCTATATAAAATTATCTTCATGGACATATCTGAAGAATAAAACATCTTGGACCCCTTATGTAAGCAAATATAAAAAAAAATATGGAATTGAATCAATATATGCAAAATAAAAGCGTTAAAATTGTATGGGACCCGTACTAATTATATACGCGAATATTAGAAAATATAACCTGTATTAGTAGATTACATGTATAAATTGAAAATACCAATAAACCCGTAATCTTTAAATCTGAAGGCAGTCATTTATTCCAATATATGTCAAAATTAAAGTGCTAAAATTATATGGGAAGATATACACGTACTACTTATAATGTCCGATTATTAGTAGAAGATTACCCGTTTTGCAATATGAGTCACAAATGTTTTTTGGTAAAATACAACAGACGACGTAATAAATTGAATATATAATTAATCCCCTTAATCTTCATACCAGAAGACTGTACTTGATTCCAATATATATGCCAGTATATGTCAAAATATATGCCAATATACCTGTACTACTTATATTCTCGTAGGTTAGATTCCCGTGCATTCCTAGAAGATTACTCGCACAACGTACAATATGCGTGTGTCAGCAATTTTTGCCGCAATAAAACAATGGCGTAATAACTTAAAAATATCAATAATCCCTGAATCAATAATTCCGGAAAATATCAATAATAATAATGTTTAAACCTGAAGAGTATAATTGATATTATCCAGTCCAAAATGAAATGGCAATGAAATTTATTTTATATACATATCTTCATTATTCAAATCGGAAAGGATTTAATAAAAATCGTCTGCCGCATAAACACATTGGATTTAAATCCGTTGCTAAGCGACATGATATCATTTGCTTCAAATAAATTGGTAGAAAAAATATCGTCTAAATAGTTATATTTCTATGGAACATTTGGCGACAGTTTCGTCAAATTAGCGACATTTTAAAAAATCGCCAAATTTATCGCCAAGTGGGACTGTAGAACTGACAGTTCCACTTCGCGACAAATTGACGAAATATCATCACAATACTATCCCCTAACAAAAAACAATTGATATCATTTATGTAGCGCAATTTTATCAATTTCAAGATATTTTTATAGATTTGAAAACATTTTTATCAATTTGGTGACATTTTAAAAATTCGCTAAATGTATTACTAAGTGGGATGGTTGGTCTGACAGATAAATGCTAACCAAACATCATTTCAGTACTCTCTTCTAATAAAACAAAAAAAAAATTCATTGATATGTAGAAGACCCAAGCCACACGACCAACCCGAAGGTTTATGGCAGCTGTTTGTGTTGTTGTTGTTGAGACCCAGACCGTCCGACCTACCAGAAAGGTGTAAGGTAACTGTTTGGACGGTCGGGAAGTGCCACCCAATTTAGACCGGAACCCAGTGGGGGAGGCATCCACAGGGACCGTACCCTCCTTCCCCTACCACCAACCTCTCGGAAGGACTTTCGGACCCACATGTTTAACGTGATCGTACTCCGCATGAACACGGCGGCAGTTTTGGCAGTGGCTGGAATCGAACCCGGGCCTACCGAGTGCAACTCCAGCGCGCTAACCAATGGGCTACCGCGCCCACGGCAGCTGTTTGTGTGTCGTTTATATCAATTTGGCGACATTTCCGTCAATTTGGCAAAGTTTAAGAAAAGTTGTCAAATTAGCGATATCCCTCCAAATTCGTAGCTTTGAATTTGCAGATCTGAATGAAACATTCTTATCCCGTTACTAAATGAAAACACTACAATTGTATTAGAAGATATACCCGCTCTACTCTTTTTCTGTTTCAACAATCGGCTATATGAATTTATTGGCTAAACACAATATATGAGTTTAGTAGCTAAATACGATATAAGCTTGAAAACTCTTTGCCAAAATAAATGAAATTGATGTACGCAGTCAGCAATTAATATAATTAAAAGAAAAATCAAACCGTCCATTCATAAGATATACTTTTATATCCATTTATCCATTTATTTATTATTTAAATCGAAAAAAAATAATAAAAACATTAGCAAACACATTTAATTTAATTGCGATGCCGAGCAACATGATATATCCTCCTAAAATGTTAAAATTTATCAACCACTAACAGCACACCCCTTATTCGTACGGAGTGTATAATTTAAAGAAACTTAAAGTTCGCAATCATGTGCAAATTCTGTTAAAATATTAAATTTATTGCTCCTAAAGAGAAGTTTAAGAAAATATGTTCTCATTATGCAAAATTATCTTCACGATCAGATCTGAAGAATAAAACATCCTGTCCCCTTTTGTAAGCAAATTTAAAGAAAAAAAAATAGGAATTGAATGAATATATGCAACCCCGTACTAATTATATTGTCGCAGATCAGAAAATATGCCAATGTGTTAGTAGAAGATTACCCGTTATTTGCCAAAATAAAAGAGATAACGTAATAAATTGAAAACATCAATAATATCCGTACTCTTTATACCAGAAGGTCATAATTGATTCCAATATATGCCAATATATATCAAAACATATGTCAATATACCTGTACTACTTATATTCTCGTAGATTAAAAGATATACACGTGTATTTGTAGAACATTCGTACAACATACAATATATGAGTTAAAACAATTTTTGTCATAATAAAATAATTGCATAATAACTTGAAAATATCAATAATCCTTGAATCAATAATCCCCGAAAATATAAATAATAATAATTTTTAAACCTGAAGACCGTAATTGATATTATCCAGTCAAAAATGCTATAAGAAAAATCAAATCGTTCTTTTCTAAAATATATTTTTATATCCATTTATTTATTATTCAAATCGAAAAAATAATTATTAAAATTAACAGACAGATTTAATTTAATTGCGTTTCTGAGTAACATGATATAAGATAGAATCTTATAACATGTTAAATATGTCATGTCTTATAACATAAACTGCGAAATTAAATAACGATTTTGATTTCTCTATACTTCTCATTGTTCCGTAAAAGCTTGTTTTAAATAAACCATGAACCATGGAGATAGATTTCCCCTTTAAATCATGTTTCAAACAATTCATGTTTTCAGAAAGTGACTAATTAACGCAAAAAATCTCCCATCAAACTCAGAGATTAAACTTTAATTCACTTTCAAACGATTTTCAAGCTTTTCGTTTGGATAAACCACGGAGTTAGGGAGTAGAACTCCTAGGAAAAAGTTCCGTTTTTCATTAATATCTCGACAAACCCAGGTCTTAGAAACTCGAAACTTGGACAAAATTTATGGGGGGATATTTCAAGGCTATTCACCAAATTTCATTAAATTCGGTTCAGCCGTTTTTCCGTGATGATGAGACAAACGAAAATTTCGTTTTTTACTAATATCTCGAGAACCACTGGTCGTAGAAACTCAAAACACGGATATAATTTTAAGTGGGGCTATTTCTGGGCTACCCACAAAATTTCATCAAATTCAGTTCAGCCGTTCTCTCGTGATGGTGTGACAAACAGACAGACAGACAGACAGACAGATTTTCATTTTTATTTATATAGATAACTAGCAGCATACCCGTTCTTCGTACGGAGTATAAAATATAAAGAAACTTATAATTCAGATTCATATGCAAATTATGTTAAAATATTAAATTTATTGCTCCTAAAGAGAAGTTTATGAATATCTGTTCTCATCATGCAAAATTATCGTCACGGGCAGATCTGCAGAATAAAACATCCTGGCCCCTTTCGAAAGCAAATTTACAAAAAAAAAAGGAATTGAATCAATATATGCAAAATGAAAGCATTAAAATTGTATAGGACCCGTACTACTGATATACGCGAATATTAGAAGATATAACCTGTATTAGTAGATTACATGTATAAATTGAAAATATCTATAAACCCGTAATTGATTCCAATATATGCCAGAATGAAAGCACTAAAATTATATGGGAATATATATATATATATATATATATATATATATATATATATATATATATATACATATATATATATATACATATATATATATATATATATATATATATATATATATATATATATATATATATATATATATATATATATATATATATATACCCATACTACTTGTCGCAGATTAGAAAATATGCCTGTATGTTAGTAGAAGATTACCCTTATTATAATATGAGTCTAAAAAATCTTTGCCGAAATAACAGATAACATTATAAATTGAAAATTTCAATTATCCCCGTAATCTTTATTCCAGAAGGCCGTAATTGATTCCAATATATGCCAATATATATCAAAATATATGCCTATATACCTGTACTACTTATATTCTCGTAGATTAGAAGGTAACACGTGCATTTATTGAAGATTACTCGCACAACGTACAATATGTGAGTTTCAACAATTTTTGTCATAATAAAACAATGGTATAGTAATTTGAAAATATCAATAATCCCTGAATCAATAATCCCCGAAAATATCAATAATAATAATGTGTAACCTGAAGACCGTAATCGATATTTTCCAGTCAAAAATGCAATGCCAATGAAATTTATTTTATATACATATCTTTATTATTCAAATCGGAAAGGATTTAATTAAAATCGTATGCCACATAACACATTGGATTTACATCCATTGCTAAACGACATGATATCAGTTGCTTCAAATAAATTGATGGAAATCATATCGTCTGAATAATGCTATCTCCATGAAAGGTTTGGCGATATTTTCTTCAATTTAGCGATAACTTAAAAAATCGCCAAATTTATCGCCAAGTGGGACTATAAAACTGATAGTCCCATTTTGCGAAAAATTGACGAAACATCATCATAATATTATCCCCTAACAAAACACAATTAATTTCATTTATTAAGCTCAATTTTATCAATTTCATGCCATTTTTATAGATTCACAAACATTTTTATCAATTTGGTGATATTTTAAAAATTCGATAAATGTGTTACTAAGTAGGATGGATAGACTGACCCACAAATGCTACCGAAACATCATTTCAGTACTGTCTTCTAAAAAAACGAATTTAATTTCATTGATTTGCGTCGTTTTTAGCAATTTGGCGATATTTCCGTCAATTTGGCAAAGTTTAAGAAAAGTTGCCAAGTTAGCGATATTCCGCCAAATTCGTAGCTCTGAAATTGCAGATCTGAAGAATAATACATCCTGATCCCGTTTGTATATACTAAATGCAAACACTAAAATTGTATTAGAAGATATACCCTTTCTACTCTTTTTCTGTTTCAACAATCGGATAAATGAGTTTATTGGTAAACACAATATGAGTTTATTAGCTAAACACAATATAAAATCTTAAAAACTCTTTGTCAAATGAAAGTGATGTACGCAATAATATAATTAAAAGAAAAATCAAACCGTTCATTTACAAAATATATTTATACATCTATTTATTTATTATTCAAATAGAAAAAATAATAACAAATATTAAGAAACACATTTAATTTAATTGCGTTGCTGAGCAACATAATATAAAAAAGAATCTTCCTCATAAACTGCGAAATTAAATAACCATTTTGATCTCTTCCCCATAAAATGCAAAAATAATAACCATTTTGATTTCTTTATACTTTCCATTGTTTAGTAAATGCTTGACCATGGAGTTAGATTTTCCATTAAAATTCATGTTTCAAACAATTCATGCTTTCACATAGTGACTAATTAATGCAAAAATCCTGCACTAAGCTCAGAAATGAAGTTTTAATTCACGTTGATGTTTTAAACAAACGATTTTCATCCTTTCCGTTTGGATAAACCACGGAGTTAGAGAGTAGATCTCCTAGGATAAAGTTCCGTTTTTTATTAATATCTCGACAACCCCTGGTATTAGAAACTCGAAACTTGGGCAAAATTTATGGGGGGCTATTTTAAGGCTACTCACAAAATTTCATTAAATTCGATTCAGCCGTTCTCTCGTGATGATGAGACAAACGAAATATTCGTTTTTCACTAATATCTCGAGAACCACTGGTTATGGAAACTCCAAACATGGACTAAATTTTAAGTGGGGCTATTTCTAGGCTACCCACAAAATTTCATCAAATTCAGTTCAGCCGTTCTCCCGTGATGATGGGACAAACAGACAGACAGACAGACAGACAGACAGACAGACAGACAGATTTTCATTTTTATTTATATAGATTCACTAGCAGCATACCCGTTCTTCGTACGGAGTATATAATATAAAGAAACTTGAAATTCATAATCATGCCCAAATTCTTATAGTATACTAAATGACATGTTTAATCAAAATATTCTGTTAAAATATTTAATATAATGCTCCTAAAAAGAAGTTTAAGAATCTCTGTTCTCGCTATATAAAATTATCTTCATGGACATATCTGAAGAATAAAACATCTTGGACCCCTTATGTAAGCAAATATAAAAAAATATGGAATTGAATCAATATATACAAAATAAAAGCGTTAAAATTGTATGGGACCCGTACTAATTATATACGCGAATATTAGAAAATATAACCTGTATTAGTAGATTACATATATAAATTGAAAATACCAATAAACCCGTAATCTTTAAATCTGAAGACAGTCATTTATTCCAATATATGTCAAAATTAAAGTGCTAAAATTATATGGGAAGATATACACGTACTACTTATAATGTCCGATTATTAGTAGAAGATTTCCCGTTTTGCAATATGAGTCACAAATGTTTTTTGGTAAAATACAACAGACGACGTAATAAATTGAATATATAATTAATCCCCTTAATCTTCATACCAGAAGACTGTACTTGATTCCAATATATATGCCAATATATGTCAAAATATATGCCAATATACCTGTACTACTTATATTCTCGTAGGTTAGAAGATATACCCGGGCATTCCTAGAAGATTACTCGTACAACGTACAATATGCGTGTGTCAGCAATTTTTGCCGCAATAAAACAATGGCGTAATAACTTAAAAATATCAATAATCCCTGAATCAATAATTCCGGAAAATATCAATAATAATAATGTTTAAACCTGAAGAGTATAATTGATATTATCCAGTCCAAAATGAAATGGCAATGAAATTTATTTTATATACATATCTTCATTATTCAAATAGGAAGGGATTTAATAAAAATCGTCTGCCGCATAAACACATTGGATTTAAATCCGTTGCTAAGCGACATGATATCATTTGCTTCAAAAAAATTGGTAGAAAAAATATCGTCTAAATAGTTATATTTCTATGGAACATTTGGCGACAGTTTCGTCAAATTAGCGACATTTTAAAAAATCGCCAAATTAATCGCCAAGTGGGACTGTAGAACTGACAGTTCCACTTTGCGACAAATTGACGAAATATCATCACAATACTATCCCCTATCAAAAAACAATTAATATCATTTATGTAGCGCAATTTTATCAATTTCAAGATATTTTTATAGATTTGAAAACATTTTTATCAATTTGGTGACATTTTAAAAATTCGCTAAATGTATTACTAAGTAGGATGGTTGGTCTGACAGAGAAATGCTAACCAAACATCATTTCAGTACTCTCTTCTAACAAAACAAAAAAAAATTTCATTGATATGTAGAAGACCCAAGCCACACGACCAACCCGAAGGTTTATGGCAGCTGTTTGTGTGTCGTTTATATCAATTTGGCGACATTTCCGTCAATTTGGCAAAGTTTAAGAAAAGTTGTCAAATTAGCGATATCCCTCCAAATTCGTAGCTTTGAATTTGCAGATCTGAATGAAACATTCTTATCCCGTTTCAATATACTAAATGAAAACACTACAATTGTATTAGAAGATATACCCGCTCTACTCTTTTTCTGTTTCAACAATCGGCTATATGAATTTATTGGCTAAACACAATATATGAGTTTAGTAGCTAAATACGATATAAGCATGAAAACTCTTTGCTAAAATAAATGAAATTGATGTACGCAGTCAGCAATTAATATAATTAAAAGCAAAATCAAACCGCCCATTCATAAGATATACTTTTATATCCATTTATCCATTTATTTATTATTTAAATCGAAAAAAAATAATAAAAACATTAACAAACACATTTAATTTAATTGCGATGCCGAGCAACATAATATATCCTCCTAAAATGTTAAAATTTATTAACCACTAACAGCACACCCGTTATTCGTACGGAGTGTATAATTTAAAGAAACTTAAAGTTCGCAATCATGTGCAAATTCTGTTAAAATATTAAATTTATTGCTCCTAAAGAGAAGTTTAAGAATATATGTTCTCACTATGCAAAATTATCTTCACGATCAGATCTGAAGAATAAAACATCCTGCCCCCTTTTGTAAGCAAATTTACAGAAGAAAAAATAGGAATTGAATGAATATATGCAACCCCGTACTAATTATATTGTCGCAGATCAGAAAATATGCCAATGTGTTAGTAGAAGATTACCCGTATTACAATATGCGTCTCAAAAATATTTGCCAAAATAAAAGAGATGACGTAATAAATTGAAAACATCAATAATATCCGTACTCTTTATACCAGAAGGTCGTAATTGATTCCAATATATGCCAATATATATCAAAACATATGTCAATATACCTGTACTACTTATATTCTCGTAGATTAAAAGATATACACGTGTATTTGTAGAAGATTCGTACAACATACAATATATGAGTTTAAATAATTTTTGTCATAATAAAATAATTGCATAATAACTTGAAAATATCAATAATCCTTGAATCAATAATCCCCGAAAATATAAATAATAATAATTTTTAAACCTGAAGACCGTAATTGATATTATCCAGTCAAAAATGCTATAAGAAAAATCAAATCGTTCTTTTCTAAAATATATTTTTATATCCATTTATTTATTATTCAAATCGAAAAAATAATTATTAAAATTAACAGACAGATTTAATTTAATTGCGTTTCTGAGTAACATGATATAAGATAGAATCTTATAACATGTTAAATATGTCATGTCTTATAACATAAACTGCGAAATTAAATAACGATTTTGATTTCTCTATACTTCTCATTGTTCCGTAAAAGCTTGTTTTAAATAAACCATGAACCATGGAGATAGATTTCCCCTTTAAATCTTGTTTCAAACAATTCATGTTTTCAGAAAGTGACTAATTAACGCAAAAAATCTCCCATCAAACTCAGAGATTAAATTTTAATTCACTTTCAAACGATTTTCAAGCTTTTCGTTTGGATAAACCACGGAGTTAGGGAGTAGAACTCCTAGGCAAAAGTTCCGTTTTTCATTAATATCTCGACAACCCCAGGTCTTAGAAACTCGAAACTTGGACAAAAGTTATGGGGGGATATTTCAAGGCTATTCACCAAATTTCATTAAATTCGGTTCAGCCGTTTTTCCGTAATGATGAGACAAACGAAAATTTCGTTTTTTACTAATATCTCGAGAACCACTGGTCGTAGAAACTCAAAACACGAATATAATTTTAAGTGGGGCTATTTCTGGGCTACCCACAAAATTTCATCAAATTCGGTTCAGCCGTTCTCCCGTGATGGTGTGACAAACAGACAGACAGACAGACAGACAGACAGACAGATTTTCATTTTTATTTATATAGATTCACTAGCAGCATACCCGTTCTTCGTACGGAGTATATAATATAAAGAAACTTGAAATTCATAATCATGCCCAAATTCTTATAGTATACTAAATGACATGTTTAATCAAAATATTCTGTTAAAATATTTAATATAATGCTCCTAAAAAGAAGTTTAAGAATCTCTGTTCTCGCTATATAAAATTATCTTCATGGACATATCTGAAGAATAAAACATCTTCGACCCCTTATGTAAGCAAATATAAAAAAAATATGGAATTGAATCAATATATGCAAAATAAAAGCGTTAAAATTGTATGGGACCCGTACTAATTATATACGCGAATATTAGAAAATATAACCTGTATTAGTAGATTACATGTATAAATTGAAAATACCAATAAACCCGTAATCTTTAAATCTGAAGACAGTCATTTATTCCAATATATGTCAAAATTAAAGTGCTAAAATTATATGGGAAGATATACACGTACTACTTATAATGTCCGATTATTAGTAGAAGATTACCCGTTTTGCAATATGAGTCTCAAATGTTTTTTGGTAAAATACAACAGACGACGTAATAAATTGAATATATAATTAATCCCCTTAATCTGCATACCAGAAGACTGTACTTGATTCCAATATATATGTCAATATATGTCAAAATATATGCCAATATACCTGTACTACTTATATTCTCGTAGGTTAGAAGATATACCCGTGCATTCCTAGAAGATTACTCGTACAACGTACAATATGCGTGTGTCAGCAATATTTGCCGCAATAAGACAATGGCGTAATAACTTAAAAATATCAATAATCCCTGAATCAATAATTCCGGAAAATATCAATAATAATAATGTTTAAACCTGAAGAGTATAATTGATATTATCCAGTCCAAAATGAAATGGCAATGAAATTTATTTTATATACATATCTTCATTATTCAAATCGGAAAGGATTTAATAAAAATCGTCTGCCGCATAAACACATTGGATTTAAATCCGTTGCTAAGCGACATGATATCATTTGCTTCAAATAAATTGGTAGAAAAAATATCGTCTAAATAGTTATATTTCTATGGAACATTTGGCGACAGTTTCGTCAAATTAGCGACATTTTAAAAAATCGCCAAATTTATCGCCCAGTGGGACTGTAGAATTAACAGTTCCACTTTGCGACAAATTGACGAAATTACATCACAATACTATCCCCTAACAAAAAACAATTAATATCATTTATGTAGCGCAATTTTATCAATTTCAAGATATTTTTATAGATTTGAAAACATTTTTATCAATTTGGTGACATTTTAAAAATTCGCTAAATGTATTACTAAGTAGGATGGTTGGTCTGACAGAGAAATGCTAACCAAACATCATTTCAGTACTCTCTTCTAACAAAACAAAAAAAAATTTCATTGATATGTAGAAGACCCAAGCCACACGACCAACCCGAAGGTTTATGGCAGCTGTTTGTGTGTCGTTTATATCAATTTGGCGACATTTCCGTCAATTTGGCAAAGTTTAAGAAAAGTTGTCAAATTAGCGATATCCCTCCAAATTCGTATCTTTGAATTTACAGATCTGAATGAAACATTCTTATCCCGTTTCAATATACTAAATGAAAACACTACAATTGTATTAGAAGATATACCCGCTCTACTCTTTTTCTGTTTCAACAATCGGCTATATGAATTTATTGGCTAAACACAATATATGAGTTTAGTAGCTAAATACGATATAAGCTTGAAAACTGTTTGCCAAAATAAATGAAATTGATGTACGCAGTCAGCAATTAATATAATTAAAAGAAAAATCAAACCGTCCATTCATAAGATATACTTTTATATCCATTTATCCATTTATTTATTATTAAAATCGAAAAAAAAAATAATAAAAACATTAACAAACACATTTAATTTAATTGCGATGCCGAGCAACATGATATATCCTCCTAAAATGTTAAAATTTATTAACCACTAACAGCACACCCGTTATTCGTACGGAGTGTATAATTTAAAGAAACTTAAAGTTCGCAATCATGTGCAAATTCTGTTAAAATATTAAATTTATTGCTCCTAAAGAGAAGTTTAAGAATATATGTTCTCACTATGCAAAATTATCTTCACGATCAGATCTGAAGAATAAAACATCCTGCCCCCTTTTGTAAGCAAATATACAGAAGAAAAAATAGGAATTGAATGAATATATGCATCCCCGTACTAATTATATTGTCGCAGATCAGAAAATATGCCAATGTGTTAGTAGAAGATTACCCGTATTACAATATGCGTCTCAAAAATATTTGCCAAAATAAAAGAGATGACGTAATAAATTGAAAACATCAATAATATCCGTACTCTTTATACCAGAAGGTCGTAATTGATTCCAATATATATCAAAACATACGTCAATATACCTGTACTACTTATATTTTCCTAGATTAAAAGATATACACGTGTATTTGTAGAAGATTCGTACAACATACAATATATGAGTTTAAACAATTTTTGTCATAATAAAATAATTGCATAATAACTTGAAAATATCAATAATCCTTGAATCAATAATCCCCGAAAATATAAATAATAATAATTTTTAAACCTGAAGACCGTAATTGATATTATCCAGTCAAAAATGCTATAAGAAAAATCAAATCGTTCTTTTCTAAAATATATTTTTATATCCATTTATTTATTATTCAAATCGAAAAAATAATTATTAAAATTAACAGACAGATTTAATTTAATTGCGTTTCTGAGTAACATGATATAAGATAGAATCTTATAACATGTTAAATATGTCATGTCTTATAACATAAACTGCGAAATTAAATAACGATTTTGATTTCTCTATACTTCTCATTGTTCCGTAAAAGCTTGTTTTAAATAAACCATGAACCATGGAGATAGATTTCCCCTTTAAATCATGTTTCAAACAATTCATGTTTTCAGAAAGTGACTAATTAACGCAAAAAATCTCCCATCAAACTCAGAGATTAAATTTTAATTCACTTTCAAACGATTTTCAAGCTTTTCGTTTGGATAAACCACGGAGTTAGGGAGTAGAACTCCTAGGAAAAAGTTCCGTTTTTCATTAATATCTCGACAACCCCAGGTCTTAAAAACTCGAAACTTGGACAAAATTTATGGGGGGATATTTCAAGGCTATTAACCAAATTTCATTAAATTCGGTTCAGCCGTTTTTCCGTGACGATGAGACAAACGAAAATTTCGTTTTTTACTAATATCTCGAGAACCACTGGTCGTAGAAACTCAAAACACGGATATAATTTTAAGTGGAGCTATTTCTGGGCTACCCACAAAATTTCATCAAATTCGGTTCAGCCGTTCTCCCGTGATGGTGTGACAAACAGACAGACAGACAGACAGACAGACAGACAGACAGACAGACAGATTTTCACTAGCAGCATACCCGTTCTTCGTACGGAGTATATAATATAAAGAAACTTGAAATTCATAATCATGCCCAAATTCTTATAGTATACTAAATGACATGTTTAATCAAAATATTCTGTTAAAATATTTAATATAATGCTCCTAAAAAGAAGTTTAAGAATCTCTGTTCTCGCTATATAAAATTATCTTCATGGACATATCTGAAGAACAAAACATCTTGGACCCCTTATGTAAGCAAATATAAAAAAAAATATGGAATTGAATCAATATATGCAAAATAAAAGCGTTAAAATTGTATGGGACCCGTACTAATTATAAACGCGAATATTAGAAAATATAACCTGTATTAGTAGATTACATGTATAAATTGAAAATACCAATAAACCCGTAATCATTAAATCTGAAGACAGTCATTGATTGCAATATATGTCAAAATTAAAGTGCTAAAATTATATGGGAAGATATACACGTACTACTTATAATGTCCGATTATTAGTAGACGATTACCCGTTTTGCAATATGAGTCACAAATGTTTTTTGGTAAAATACAACAGACGACGTAATAAATTGAATATATAATTAATCCCCTTAATCTTCATACCAGAAGACTGTACTTGATTCCAATATATATGCCAATATACCTGTACTACTTATATTCTCGTAGATTAGAAGATATACCCGTGCATTCCTAGAAGATTACTCGTACAACGTACAATATGCGTGTGTCAGCAATTTTTGCCGCAATAAAACAATGGCATAATAACTTAAAAATATCAATAATCCCTGAATCAATAATTCCGGAAAATATCAATAATAATAATGTTTAAACCTGAAGAGTATAATTGATATTATCCAGTCCAAAATGAAATGGCTTTGAAATTTATTTTATATACATATCTTCATTATTCAAATCGGAAAGGATTTAATAAAAACCGTCTGCCGCATAAACATATTGGATTTAAATCCGTTGCTAAGCGACATGATATCATTTGCTTCAAATAAATTGGTAGAAAAAATATCGTCTAAATAGTTATATTTCTATGGAACATTTGGCGACAGTTTCGTCAAATTAGCGACATTTTAAAAAATCGCCAAATTTATCGCCAAGTGGGACTGTAGAACTGACAGTTCCACTTTGCGACAAATTGACGAAATATCATCACAATACTATCCCCTAACAAAAAACAATTAATATCATTTATGTAGCGCAATTTTTTCAATTTCAAGATATTTTCATAGATTTGAAAACATTTTTATCAATTTGATGACATTTTAAAAATTCGCTAAATGTATTACTAAGTAGGATGGTTGGTCTGACAGATAAATGCTAACCAAACATCATTTCAGTACTCTCTTCTAACAAAACAAAAAAAAATTTCATTAATATGTTGAAGACCCAAGCCACACGACCAACCCGAAGGTTTATGGCAGCTGTTTGTGTGTCGTTTATATCAATTTGGCGACATTTCCGTCAATTTGGCAAAGTTTAAGAAAAGTTGTCAAATTAGCGATATCCCTCCAAATTCGTAGCTTTGAATTTGCAGATCTGAATGAAACATTCTTATCCCGTTTCAATATACTAAATGAAAACACTACAATTGTATTTGAAGATATACCCGCTCTACTCTTTTTCTGTTTCAACAATCGGCTATATGAATTTATTGGCTAAACACAATATATGAGTTTAGTAGCTAAATGCGATATAAGCTTGAAAACTCTTTGCCAAAATAAATGAAATTGATGTACGCAGTCAGCAATTAATATAATTAAAAGAAAAATCAAACCGTCCATTCATAAGATATACTTTTATATCCATTTATCCATTTATTTATTATTTAAATCGAAAAAAAATAATAAAAACATTAACAAACACATTTAATTTAATTGCGATGCCGAGCAACATGATATATCCTCCTAAAATGTTAAAATTTATTAACCACTAACAGCACACCCGTTATTCGTACGGAGTGTATAATTTAAAGAAACTTAAAGTTCGCAATCATGTGCAAATTCTGTTAAAATATTAAATTTATTGCTCCTAAAGAGAAGTTTAAGAATATATGTTCTCGCTATGCAAAATTATCTTCACAATCAGATCTGAAGAATAAAACATCCTGCCCCCTTTTGTAAGCAAATTTACAGAAGAAAAAATAGGAATTGAATGAATATATGCAACCCCGTACTAATTATATTGTCGCAGATCAGAAAATATGCCAATGTGTTAGTAGAAGATTACCCGTATTACAATATGCGTCTCAAAAATATTTGCCAAAATAAAAGAGATGACGTAATAAATTGAAAACATCAATAATATCCGTACTCTTTATACCAGAAGGTCGTAATTGATTCCAATATATGCCAATATATATCAAAACATATGTCAATATACCTGTACTACTTATATTCTCGTAGATTAAAAGATATACACGTGTATTTGTAGAAGATTCGTACAACATACAATATATGAGTTTAAACAATTTTTGTCATAATAAAATAATTGCATAATAACTTGAAAATATCAATAATCCTTGAATCAATAATCCCCGAATATATAAATAATAATAATTTTTAAACCTGAAGACCGTAATTGATATTATCCAGTCAAAAATGCTATAAGAAAAATCAAATCGTTCTTTTCTAAAATATATTTTTATATCCATTTATTTATTATTCAAATCGAAAAATAATTATTAAAATTAACAGACAGATTTAATTTAATTGCGTTTCTGAGTAACATGATATAAGATAGAATCTTATAACATGTTAAATATGTCATGTCTTATAACATAAACTGCGAAATTAAATAAAGATTTTGATTTCTCTATACTTCTCATTGTTCCGTAAAAGCTTGTTTTAAATAAACCATGAACCATGGAGATAGATTTCCCCTTTAAATCATGTTTCAAACAATTCATGTTTTCAGAAAGTGACTAATTAAAGCAAAAAATCTCCCATCAAACTCAGAGATTAAATTTTAATTCACTTTCAAACGATTTTCAAGCTTTTCGTTTGGATAAACCACGGAGTTAGGGAGTAGAACTCCTAGGAAAAAGTTCCGTTTTTCATTAATATCTCGACAACCCCAGGTCTTAGAAACTCGAAACTTGGACAAAAGTTATGGGGGGGATATTTCAAGGCTATTCACCAAATTTCATTAAATTCGGTTCAGGCGTTTTTCCGTGATGATGAGACAAACGAAAATTTCGTTTTTTACTAATATCTCGAGAACCACTGGTCGTAGAAACTCAAAACACGGATATAATTTTAAGTGGGGCTATTTCTGGGCTACCCACAAAATTTCATCAAATTCGGTTCAGCCGTTCTCCCGTGATGGTGTGACAAACAGACAGACAGACAGACAGACAGACAGACAGACAGACAGACAGACAGACAGACAGACAGATTTTCATTTTTATTTATATAGATTTTTATTTATATAGACTTATTAGATATTGAATTTTCCACAATTAGTCGTCATTTTCATTGATTTAGCGTTATTTTTATCTATTTGGCGAGATTTTAATTTATTTAGCAATATTTCAAAAAGTCGCCAAGTTGGCGACATTCCGCCAATTTCGTCGCCAAAATCTCGCCAAGCGTTATGGACGAAGAAATAAGTTGTTCTTACAGCAGATAAATTGGCGTTCAAATGCAAAATTATTACTCAAAGTATCTTTTTTCATGAATGGAACGAGCTAGATCCACGAGAATGATGTCACCCAATTTATCGCATGATATTGTATATGAAAAGTGAACATGTTTCTCAATAGGAAATATTTTTTTTTCTATTTTATATGACTTTTTGATAATTTTTTTGAAAAATGTGCAATATCTCGAGAACGGTTCATGTTAGCGTTCTAAAATTTATGTCAATCGTTTTATAATGAAAAATTACATAAGAAATGTCTATTTGCGTAACTTTAATATTGGTTTTGATTTTTTGACGATTTTTTCAAAATTTCATTCGAAAATTTAGGGGGGTTCTGAACATTCGATTGCGTATAAAAACAATAGGCTTCCAGTGTTTGCAGATTGTGATTTTTGTACCAAATTTGGTTCGAATCGGTCCATTCGTTCGTCAGTTATCGTCTCCACAGACCCACTGACACACACACACACACACACACACACACAGACATCACTTCAAAAATGTTTGATTCGTGATCAGGGATGCTTGAAACGTGCTCTCCCGTCGAAAACTCGAATTCGAATTTTCGACCCCGTCACAATACTTTCCTTATACATTATGTGTATAAGGAAAGTAATATTTTAATAATTAATGCATCAATTAAGCATCATTTTCTTTAATTAAGCGTCATTTTTGCAATTTTTCACGAAATTTTCGTCAATCTAGAGTGAAATATCGCCAATTTGGCGATAATTTGCTAGATTATTCACCAAGTTCGTTTCATTGATTCAACGTCAGTTTCATCACCAAGTCTTACAGGCAAACGGAGAGAAAAGCATTTCTTATATACTAGAAGGTATGTCCGTCGTATGACAGAAATCAAAATTTGCGAAATATTACTTATCATTTGGCGTCATTTTTTATCAATTTATCTATATTTTTGTCATTTTGGCAACATTTAAAATAGTCCCAAGTTGGCCACGTCTTCCTAAATTTCTCGTCAAACGTTATGGACGAACGAACGGAGAAACGGGTTACTCTTAAAATCTATTCTTATGTTCTTTCCAAGATATTGAGCTTTCATCAATTGATCGCCATTTCATTGATTCAGCTTCACTTTCATCAATTTGGCAAATTATTATTAATCGGGTGACATTTTCGTCATTTTGGCAACATTTAAAAAGTCACCAAGTTGGGGATATTCCGAAAAATTCTGCACCAAAATGTTATCCAAACGTTACGGACGGAAAAATAGTACCCGTATTACCTGAATAGAACTACGAGTACTAAATTCTTATAGCACTCGCAGAATCTTATATTCTTTCCAAGATATTGAATTTTATTCTATTAGTCGTCATTTTCATTGATTTAGCATCCTTTTTATCAATTTGGCGAAAATTTTTCGGATCAATTTTTCGGAAATATGGCAACATTTAAAAAGTCGCCAAGTTGGTGACATTTCTCCAAATTCGCCTTCAAAATCTCGCCAAGCGTTATAATCGAAGAAATAAGTGTTTTTTTATAGCAGATAGATGACTATTGGCGTCCAACTACAAAAGTATTACCCAAAGTAACTTTTCCTATGAATGAAACAAGCTAGATCCACGAAAATGATGTCATGAAATTTATCGGATAATATTACATAAGAAAATGAACATATTTCACAATACTTAATATTTTTTTATTTATTTTATGTGACTTTTTGATATATTTATTTGAAAAATGTGCAATATATCAAGAACGGTTCATGATAGCTTTAAAAATTTATTACAATCGTTTTCTAATAAAAAATTACATATGAAATGACTGCGTAACTTTGTGAAAGGTTTTAATTTGTTTCCGATATCTTCTAATTTTCATTCAATTTAGCGGAGTTCTGAACATTCTATTGTATTTAAAAATAATAGACTTCCAGTATTCAAGGATTGTAATTTTTGTACCAAATTTTTTTCAATTCGTTCCATTCGTCCGTTAGATAACGTATCCAGGGACTCACTGGCACCCACACACACACACACAGGGCGCAGTAGTCCAGTGATTAGCGCACGGGAATTGCACTCGGTAGTCCCGGGTTCGATTCCCTCCGCTGTCAAATCTGCCGCCGTGTCCACGCGGAGTACGATCACATTAAACATGTGGGTCCGTATGTCCTTCCGAGAGGTTGGTGGTAGGAGAAGGAGGGTACGGTCAATATGCCTCCTCCCACTGGGTTCCGGTCTAAATTGGGTGACTCTTCCCGGCCATCCAAAAATGGTCCTTTCACCCTTCTGGTAGGTCGGACTGTCTAGGCCTCAACAACAACAACAACAACACACACACACACAAATAAAAACGTTTGATTCGTGTTCAGGCATGCTTGAAATGCGCTCTCCCGTTGAAAAATCGAATTCGAATTTTTGACTCCTTTATAAAACTTTCCTTATGCATTATACTACGCATATAAGGAAAGTAATACATACTTTTAGCATATCTACCAAACCACGCCTTTTTGTATAAACTCTGCAGTTTGTGTATTTATGCTCTTGGATAACGTATATATGAGAGGAACAACATTAAAAAAATTTTTAAATAATATTTATTTAATTTAAGTAATACAAGAGTTCATTCAGGTTTACCTATATGACAACACTTGCAAAACCAATATATGTAATCTACACTAAGGTAAATTGACATTTAAGTAATACAAGAATTAATCCAAGTTCTTCCATATTACAACACTCACAAAAATAATATTCATAATCCACACAAAGATAACTTGACAAGTAAGTAATGCAAGAGTTAATCCAAGTTTTTCCATATCACAACACTTGTAATAATATATGCAATCCACACAAAGATAACTTGACAAGTAAGTAAGGCAAGAGTTAATCCAAGTTTTTCCATATTACACATCCAACACTTACAACAATAATATATATAATCCAAAGATAACGTGACAAGTAAGTAATGCAAGAGTTAATCTAAGTTTTTCCATATGATAACACTTTCAAAGATAATACACTCTAAGACAAAAACAAAATCGACGCTCCCTGCAAAATAATTCGATTGTAATGAAACTGTACAATGCAAACACCTATCCACCGAATATGCAAATGAGCAAAAATTCGCAGCCAATGCATGAATAGTCGGAACTACAGTGCATTAAAACTGAGCACCATGCTGATGCATATAAGGATCGAACCTCGCTTTCAAGAACAAAATGTGCAGTGGATTTCGATTGCGTTTACGTACTTTGATTGTAAGAATGCTGGCGAATTTTCGACCACTACGAGCGTATAAAGGAGCTTGAAAGTGGGCGTGCGGTCGGACTGCATGAGGTTGGATGGGCACACCGAGAGGAATCCCTCGGCAATGGTGTGGGCCTGATCAACGTGGAAATGTTCGGTTTGGAAACTAATTGGCTTCAGCGATGAGTCCCATTTCGAACTGAGTCCCGACGACCAGCGCAGATGTATCTGGAGACAGCCCGGAAATCGTCAGGATCCTGCTCTTGCTGTAACACGCCACACGGCCCGGCAGCAGGATGATATGATTTGGGGTGCCATTTCGTTTGATAGCCGAACCCCTTTGATAATCCTCCGTGGCATCATCACAGCACAGCGGTACATTGCCGACATTCTACGACCTGTTGTACTGCCATTTATTTCGCAACACCTCGGGCTAACTTTTCAGCAAAATTATGCCAGGCCACGCACAGCCCACTTCTCTATTGATTGTTTGCGTGCTTAAGACACACTTCCTTGGCCAGCCAGAACCCAGATCTCTCGCCTATTGAGCACATTTGAGCTGAGATGGAGCGCCGCATGCGACCATCCTAGAATGTAGACGAATTAGCTCGTCAGTTGGAGGCCATTTGGAACGAGATCCCTCAGAACACCATCCGGAAACTTTATGCATGAATACCACGACGGGTAACAGCTTGTATCAAGGTCAAAGATGGACCAACGCCTTATTGACATGCTCACTTTGTGTAGATCTTTCAGTGTAATAAATCATCCAGTTATTCTGAAATTCTAATCATTTATTTTTCTGTACATCCACATTACAAGTATCAAATTTTGTCTCATTTGAATACTTCTTTCTTGGTGCGCTTTTTTTTTGTGTCTTAGAGTGTATATATAATCCACACAAAGATAACTTGATAATAGTGAGCTATGACTAAATTAAAAATGCGGAAAAAATTTGATATCATCATGCATAAAATGTTTTATCTATGGCTCAATGATCACAAGAGTTTCAATCATTGTAGTGAAAAATAACCGCGATGCAGTTTTTGTGTTTATAACATCATTATCCCCTCTCTGCGGTACACTGTGTTACATTGATATTTTACTAAAATGTTAGATTGCGTATTACGAAAGAAAGATCACAAATTAAAAAGATGGCCACAAAGTAAAGAGATAGGATATTTAAATGTGGACATAAAATATACACGACCTACCATGGTCATGAAAATGATTCCGACGCCTTGGCGATGTCCTGTCCAAGTCAATTTTTATCACTCTACCCACTGGAGTCTTAAAATAAAGTCTCACTCTCTTCTCTAAATTCAAAACTCTCTCTTTCAGTACTTAAATTGTTACTGCCTCTATTTTGGTTCCTTCGCTTTCTAATTGGTCAGAATAGGGTTGCACATACGTCCCAGGCTGCCAACCATTGGTTCCATATTACCCTTGATATCGGTGGAAGTCCCAAAATTAATAACTTTGTGAGGCCGACTTCCCACGCTTCCAAAGAATATATGATACCGGGGGGGGGGGGGGTCGATAAGGTTAGCTTCGTTAGTGTCCAAGCATCAGTGCCCTCTAAATACTCAAGAACATCCTCCCTTGAGCGGCAAAGGGGTGCGGTGCCACATTCGTTTCAGTTGTATGTAAAGGGAACCTTGAACAAATTTTATTTCCATTCTCAGGGGCCATTTCTTTAATTTGTGATATTTCTTCTATAATACACAACGTTACATTTTTGCAAAATATCAATGTAACACACTGTATAAATTTGGTATCAATTAAAACATTTTTTCAAGCCCTTTATAATGAAGGGTTACATTCTATATTTGTGATCTTTCAGACTAACAATATAGATTTTTCAAAAAAAATTCTGCAAAATTTGCAAAAGAAAAGAAATTTGCAAGCTATTTAAAATTGGATTCTGGTATGAAAAAGTTGAGGAGTCACACTTCAGTTATATTATTTTTTTTACATAATTAACATGCAAACCTATTTAACATTTTGATCGATGATTTAAAACAAGCAGATGTCATCTGAAGACACTGAACCGCAAAGAAAATGCGCGAAAAGGGCAAAAAATAGTCCTGATTTACGTAAATGACGTAACAACATAACGTAACGATGTGAAAATTGGATATATGAAAATGTTCTGCAAAAATAATATTTGCCCAGTCTCAGATCTCGCTCTGAGAGCTGAGAACAAACCAGTCCATCGAATATGATGAAACTGCTCGAGATGAAACTGCTTGCCGACGTTCGGGTTTCTACGTAAACTGGGAGTCGATAAAGAGTTCATAAAACAATTCGAAAGCAAATACAGACGAAGAGAGATAACGTGATGTTAATAAGATCCGGTGGGGGGAAAACTGCTATTTCAATTTCGTTTATTATTTAGAAACAAATGACAGCATTTTCTAGTACAAAGAGCGTTGTTAGAAATTCCCTGGAACGTAAAATTGACTAAATATGCATTCATCATCCATCACAAAATCATTTAGCCATCATAGAGACATCAGATGCAGATTTGTATGCCATTACAACTCCCGGAATGGTTTTTGGCGTCCGTTAATGTCTTGAATGCCTGCCACAGATGTCTGAAGTTGCCATTCGAAGTATATTTAAGAGTCAAATCAATGCATTTGAATGTTGTTATAAATCTGATATTGAATTAAACAACGGCACACATTCGTCGACAAGTAAATAAAATGTTTAAGTTGATTATATACTTTGGAAATATGCAATGAGGAAGTTTGTAAGTCAAATGCGTGTTTACAAAATTTGTTGGAAGATATACATTTCAGTAAATGCATATGTGAGTGCATATTTGAATGACCTATTTATACCTTCTGTAGTTAAAAATTGTATTGCGTCTATTTTTCAATTCATTGATTGAAGCTGTTAAGTCTTGTAATCATTGAGCCATAAATAATCCTTTTTATGCATAATTACGTAAAATGTTGTCTGATGCTGCCATATTAAGAAAACATAAAACTTTGAAATTTTCGCTCGAATTTCAAGAATTTCTATCAAGTTCTAAATTTTTTGCTAAACGAAAAGTCTCCTAAAAATATTTTTATATAATGTGGTAGTTAGAGAGTACACAAAGTCAAACACGTTCAGGAGATATAGCATATATTGGCATCAAAGTATCGAAATCTAAAATTTTCGGGAAACAATAATTTCTCTATATTATTATATTATATTCTACAACATGAGAAAGTAAAAATTACCTCAAACTTAAAATATTTTCTTTGACGTATGTACTTGTTATGCGGTTTAATATTTAATATAAAATTCTGTAACAGTGTTAATATATATATATATATATATATATATATATATATATATATATATATATATATATATATATATATATATATATATATATATATATATATATATATATATATATATATATATGTATATATATATATATATATATATATACATAAATGAAATACAATCAAAGTCTATCAAGTTAAACAATAGCTTAATATATATTATTAGGCGCATATGCAGACAATCAAAGCAATATAAGATTTCAAATGAAGACATATGAACAAAAACAAATGAAAAAGGGAACAAAATCAGGGTTGCTAACGGGGAAGTAGAAAGGCCGAGGGGGATTGTAACCCCTCATTCCTGGTTGAAGCATGCTTTGAGACCCGGGAAACACTCCCAGAACCACTTCATGCCCGAAGCAAATACCCTTCCGGACGAGTAGGAAAAGCAGAATCCATACACTGAAACAATACCAAAAGTGGAAGAGAACAATTTATGAGAACAATATTGATGACGGAATCCTGTTCTCTTCCACTGTTGGTATTGTTTCCGTGTATGGATTCTGCTTTTCCTACTTGTACGGAAGGGTATTTGCTTCGGCCATGTAGTGGTTCTGGGAGTGTTTCCCAGGTCTCAAAGCATGCTTCAACCAGGAATGAGGGGTTACAATCCCCCTTGGCCTTTCTACTTCCCTGTAAGCAATCCCGATGTTGTTCCCTTTCTCATTTGTTTTTGTTCATATGTCTTCATTTGAAATCTTATATATATATATATATATATATATATATATATATATATATATATATATATATATATATAGCCAGTAGACAGTTCCAATGGTGTCCATAGGTAAATACTATCGCTATTGTCAGAAACTGGCTATTCTATCGGTTTTAATTCGAATTGTATGGCTGTCCTGATGAGAATGCAATTTCAACTAACCGCCGTTTTCTGTGTAGTTTCAGTTGATTGTTCTCCATGGTTTGATCTTCAATCTTGAGCTATTTATTATTGCCTTTTCTCATTTTTGCCGTGTTTGCTTTTTATTTTATATATATATATATATATATATATATATATATATATACCTTTTTAATTATGATTTTTGTATACTCATTTTCCCCTCATCTCCTTTCCATTATAGTGATAAGTTACCTTCTATTTTTGTCCTCAGGCTTGGTCTATAGTTACTTATTTGTAACAGATATGCTAGAGATGGTTTTTTTTGTACTTACCGTAGTTAATGCATAGTTTTCGATTAAAAATTTCAATTTTTGTTTATAAATTTATTATGTTATTAGATGCTTTGAGGAATATCATGATGAAAGTTTTATATTCTGTTTTATATTCCGATTTCTGCCAACGCGGTGGTCGAGCGGTCCAGGCGAGCGTTTCCAAACGATCGTTCGACCGCCGCGTTGTGGGTTTGAGTCCCACGTAAGGCATGAATGTTTTGTTGTTGGGCGCAGTGTGTGTCCGCCCCTATCTGGTGCGCCTGGGGCAACGTCCTAGGGCGGCTAAATGGTTCACGTTCTTGGCCGATATACAGGCGAATGATAGAAGTAAAGTGCCTTGCCATTAGATAAAAAAAATATATTTGTATTCTGATTTCTACATACTGACTTTTATTACATCATTTAATAGTATATATACATTTATTATTTGCTTTTGGATTCAACTATTTGCTTTTGGATGCTTTTGGAATCCTCTATAGAAAATATTAAGTTATGACTGATATAGATTCAGCAACCGTATCTGGAAGAGGTTCGGGGTTCACTAAGTATTTCCACTTTCATATTATAATTCTGGTTCAAAATTTCCCTTTTACTTGCAAGATGATTGGCTATGGACACAACTTCCATGATAACTGATATAGATTCACTATCAAATTCTTGAAGATGTCAGGTGGCTAACAAGGTATTTCCACTTCTGAATCTTTTTACACTGCCGATGCGAAAAATTTTCTTGAAATATCTTTCTCAGGGGTGACCATAGATAATGTTTAGAAAGTGGCTGATGTGAATTCAAAGTTAAATTCTGGAACCAATAGGAGGATTCGCTATTGATTTTCAATTCCATTTCTGAAGAGGTCACTTTCGATTCAAAACCTGTTTACAACTTCCTTTGAAACAAGTAAATTGTTTCAAAATAGATATTTTCCTTGCAAAATCTATTTTAGAATCAGCTATATATAGAAAACCGATTTGATTAAACAATAACATTCCGGAGGACGGAAAGTAATTTCATTAAGAATTTCCAAATCCGGTTTTTTACTTTCCCTGCAATACATGGTAATGTATAGGGAAAGTATTGGAATCATGCCGAAAATCGCAACTCGAGTTTTCGACGGATCTACACGTTTCGAAACCTTCAGAATACGAAAAAACCATTTTTAGCGTGACGTCTGTGTGTGTGTCTGTGTGTCTGTCTGTCTGTGTGTCTGTGTCTCTGTCTGTCTGTCTGTCTGTGAAGATTTTGAATCCACTCTAACTAAAACACTAATGGACCGAATTTCACAAAATTTTGTAGGTAAGTCACTTGTGGGCGGGGCTGGTGCTGATCAGTTTTGGGTACGATTCGGAATAAAAGAACCCGCCTTTTTTGCGAAATGGCTCGCAAAAGCTTGTATCCACTCTAGCTGAAAAACTAATGGACCGAATTTCACAAAATTCGGTAGATGAGCCACGTATAGGTCACCCTGGTGCTGATTAGATTTTGGTACGATTCAGAAAAAAAACAGCAAAAAAAAACAGCAGCCCCTTTTTTTGCAGAATGGCCCGCAAAAATTGTCAAAATCTAAACTAAAAAGCTACGTATGCTCAAATATATCCATTAAATGCTTGTTTAATGAGTAATTTTTAACGAAGAAAAGAATAAGATCAACCCCATTACACTAGGACTAGCCGTTCTCGAGATATATTAGTTTTTTCGTATTTTTCCACTCCACCTTTGAAAATAAGTCCAGTTATCAAATGAGAACGAAAATTGAATCAAAAGTGAATTAAATTTAATTGAAATAAAGAGAACGTGGATATAAGTTTTCAGGGAAAGTCATGTGCTACCCACATCAGATTTTTTACTTTGGAAACACTTTTACTTTCCCTGCAATACATGGTAATGTAAAGGGAAAGTATTGGACTCATGCCGACAATCGTAATGCCGACAATCGACAGATCTACGCATTTCAAGAACTCTAGAATACGAAAAAACTATTTTTAGCGTGACGTCTGTGTGTCCGTCAGTCTGTGTGTCTGTGCAGATTTTGTATCCCCTCTAACTAAAAAACTAATGGAGCGAATTTCATAAAATTTGGTAGATAAGTCACTTGTAGGCGAATCTAGAGCTGATTAGTTTTGGGTACGATTCGGGATAAAAGAACCTGCCTGATTTTGCGGAATGGCCCGCAAAAGCTTGTATCCACCCAAGCTCAAAATCTAATGGACCGAATTTTACAAAACTTGGTAGATAAGTCGCTTATGGATCACTCTAGTACTGATTAGATTTTGGTATGATTCGGAAAAAAATAAACCTGCCTTTTCTTGCAAAACGGCCCTCAAAAATCCACAATATCTAAAGTAAAAACTACTTATGCATAAATATATCCATTAAATGCTTGTTTTATACGTAATTTTTAACGAAGAAGAGAATAAGACCAACCCCATTACACTAGGGCAAGCCGTTCTCGATATGTTTTTGTTTTTTCGTTTTTTCTCTAAGGCAGCTTTGAAAATGAGCCCAGTTAGCAAATGACAACGAAAATTTAATTTGAAGTGTAAATTCAGTGTAACTTCAACTAATTACGCTTGTTATTTGATGTAATTAAACTCAATTTAATGAATGAATTTAACTCAATTTAAGAACGTGGATATATATGTCTGCAGGGAAAGTCATGTGCTGCCCACATCAGATTTTTAGTACTGTAACCGATCAAATGACCATTTTTACTTTCCCTGCAATTCATGGTAATGTATAGGGAAAGTATTGGAATCATGTCGAAAATCGCAGCTCGAGTTTTCGACGGATCTACACGTTTCGAGACCTCTAGAATACGAAAAAACTATTTTTAGCGTGACGTCTGTGTGTGTGTCAGTGTGTCTGTCTGTGTGTCTGTCTATCTGTATGTGCAGATTTTGTATCCACTCTAACTAAACTAATTGACTGAATTTCAGAAAATTTGGTAGGCAAGTCCCTTGTGGGCTAATCTGCTGCTGATTAGTTTTGGGTACGATTCGGGATAAAAGAATCCGCCTTTTTTTGCGAAATGGTCCTCAAAAGTTTTATCCACTCTAGCAGGAAATCTAATGGACCAAATTTTACAAAATTTGGTAGAGAAGTCGCTTGTGGATCACCCTGATTAGATTTTGGTACGATTCGGAAGAAAACAACCTGCCTTTTCTTGCAAAAAGGCCCGCAAAAATCGGCAAAATCTAAAATAAAAGACTACGTATGCTGAAATATATCCATTAAGTGTTTGTTTTATGCGTAATTTTTAACAAAGAAAGGAATAAGACCAACCCCATTACACTAGGACTATCCGTGCTCGAGATATTTTCGTTTTTTCTCTACGCCACCTTTGAAAATAACTCCAGTTACCAAATGAGAACGAAAATTTAATTAATAGTGAATTAAATTTAATTAAAATAAAGACAATGTGTATATAAGTCTGCAGGGAAAGTCATGTGCTGCCCACATCAGATTTTTACTTTCCCTGCAATAGATGGTAATGTATAGGGAAAGTATTGGAATCATGTCGAAAATCGCAACTCGAGTTTTCGACGGATCTACACGTTTCGAGACCTCTAGAATACGAAAAAACTATTTTTAGCGTGACGTCTGTGTGTGTGTCTGTCTGTGTGTGTGTCTGTCTGTTTGTCTGTCTGTCTGTTTGTCTGTCTGTGCAAATTTTGTATCCACTCTAACTAAAAAACTAATGGAGCGAATTTCATAAAATTTGGTAGATAAGCCACTTGTGGGCGAATCTGGTTCTGATTAGTTTTGGGTACGATTCGGGATAAAAGAACCCGCCTGTTTTTGCAAAATGGCCCGCAAAAGTACTCTCAAATATATCCATTAACTGCTTGTTTAATATGTAATTTTTAAAAAATAGAATATATAGTTATAATATATATATATAGTTATAATATATATATTTTTAAAAATAGAATAATAGAATATATAGAATATATAGAATATATAGAATAGAAAAATAGAATAAGACCAACCACATTATACTAGGACTAGTCGTTCTCGAGATATTTTAGTTTTTTTGTATTTTCTCTACGCCACCTTTGAAAATAAGTCCAGTTACCAAATGAGGGCGGAAATTGAATTAAAAGTGAATTAAATTTAATTAAAATAAAGAGAACGTGGATATAAGTCTGCAGAGAAAGTCATGTGCTGCCCACATCAGATTTTTTACTTTCCCTGCAATACATGGAAATGTATAGGGAAAGTATTGGAATCATGCCGAAAATCACAACTCGAGTTTTCGACGGATCTACACGTTTCCAGACCTCTAGAATACGAAAAAACTATTTTTAGCGTGACGTCCGTGTGTGTGTCTGTCTGTCTGTGCAGATTTTGTATCCATTCTAACTAAAAAAATAATATTTTTAATATGATATTTTTTTAGATTTTTTTTAGATTTTTTTAGATTTTTTTAGA
>OX578154.1:20688904-20951404 GCA_951213105.1 Amaurobius ferox | reverse complement strand
AGTAAAAAGAATAGATTTATTTTTATAGTAGATATTTATATTCTTTCCTTCGTTAATGAGTCGTCATATTCATTGATTTAGCATTATTTTTATTCATTTGGCGAGTTTTTCGTTAATTTAGCAACATTTAAAAAAGTCGCCAAGTTGGCGACATTCCACCAAATTCTTCGCCGAAATCTCGCCAAGCGCAATGGATGGAGAAATAAGCTATTCTTACAGCAGATAAATGACTATTGGCGTTCAAATACACATAAGAAATATTCTCAATAAGAAATATTTTTTTTTATTTTATATGATTTTTTGATAATTTTTTTGAATAATGTGCAATATCTCGAGAACAGTTTATGTTAACTTTCTAAAATTTAAATCAATCGTTTTCTAATGAAAAATTTCATAAGAAATGTCTATTTGTATAACTTTATTAGAGGTTTTGATTTTTTGTACCAAATTTCGGTCGAATCGGTCCATTCGTTCGTCAGTTATCGTCTCCACAGACTCACTGACAGACACACACCCACACATACAGACATCACCTCAAAAATGTTTCATTCGTGATCAGGGATGCTTGACACGTACTCTCCCGTAGGAAACTCGAATTCTAATTTTGGACCCCGTCTCAATACTTTCCATTATTGTATATAAGGAAAGTAAAAATCTAGAACTGCATAGTTTTTTATTTTTTTAATTCGAGTGAAAACTTCAAAATTTTATATGTTTTTGACATGGCAGCATAGGACAAAATATGACATAATCATGCATGTAAGGGTTTATGCATAGCTCAATCATTGCGAGACTTAATAGATTTAATCATTGTTGTGAAAAATAGCAACAAAACAATTTTTCTCGTGACGACATTAATTCCCGTTAAGGGGGAAATTTCTAACCCCCCAGGAATACATTATCAAGTACAGTATCAATCGAACGTTTTTCTTAAAGCTATTTTAAGTGAAGAGTGACGCGCTATAATTGCAATAATTTGGACCCGGAATGCCTATTTTTCAAATTTTTTCTACTAAAATTTGAAAACAAAGAATGGGTTTTAGTATGAGAAAATCTAGTTGAGCCACATTTCAGTTAATTTTTTGATACACATTTGATACACATTGATACACAATTCTTCGATACACATTTTTACACATTATTACACCCTTAGTCCGGGATGTGAAGGTATTTAAATTTGAACCAGACGAAAAGGGAACTAACTTAATCATTAAATGTGGAAATATAGATTGTCTACCTAAAGACATTGCTAATATTTGTTTTAAATGAAATATTATAAATATATAAGCATACTCTTTATCTGAAATATTATTATTATGATAATTAGTTGAACGGCAATTCCCTTATTACATATAATTGAAATAGGGTTGATTATTATTACTATAGAAATGCTTAGCAAATGGCCAAATACTTTTCGTCTTCTTAACTTCAATAAATATTCGATTTAATTTCATTGTGTGTCATGTTTCCCTAACTTTAACACAGTCACTTTGTATTTTTCATGATGTTTATTTACGTGACTGTCCTGCCTGCATCTTGTTGGTCAGGGAAAGAAAACTTGGGTAACATTTGTAATATGTTCGGTGAGTCCATTTGTCATGGAAACTTTGCTCACACAACGCAATATTTTTCATTTGATCACTGGCTGTTTACATGTTAATAAACATATCCTCGGTTTCCCCTCTGACACCGCTGAAAGTCTCCAACTGGTGAAATACCTGTACTTGAAATTCTAGAAAATCTCTTGTTAAAAGCATTTTGTCTTGGAAATATTTGTATTTTCTGTGGTGCACAAAAACAAAGAAATAAGAATTTAAAGTTGAACTGGAACGTCGAATTTTAGATTAATTATTATTAATATATATTAGCATGGCCGTAAATTGATCGTATTCGTGGAACTCATTATTGAATTATACATTGCATTGTTTTGCCGCTGATAACCCATCTTTCGCGCGAGTTCTGTAAAAGAAAATTAATTAATATAATACTAAATTGATTGCACCATTTTAACTTTAACAATAAAACATTTATTAAAAACATAACATACTTATTACATTCATTACACAATTATTTATATTATTTCGGCGGAGAGAGACAATGTGAGACATTATTAAACATACTAAAAAGTATTTAAGACCTGGTATTATTTGAGGAACACATACCTTCAAGGCTGTTTTGGACTTAAAATTGAACACATCTGAGCAAACTGTATTCAGGACTTTTTCGTTTACATTCTGCAATTGTCGTGCAGAAGTCATCGTGAATTTCGATACTACTTCTTTTAGAAATCATGCTGCACTTTCTCTCTGTCGAAATCGTTCGCTATATGTATCGTACTCATGCCGTTTTCTTAGTCTACATATCTAGTTGTTCTTTAAATGTCGTGCTGTAAGTCTTTTTCTCGCTATGTCTGTTTTCGTCGTCGTTTTATCATTGTCTTTCGTATGACATAGTTGTGGCTCTTTCTGCCTCAGGACTGACACTCCTCCTTTGCTCTCATTGACAGCCTCCAGGGTGACGCTACAAGTTTCTTTTCAATTGGTCAGCCTTTTTATCCAATGCCGTTCTTTACATTTTATTAACAGTCCTTCGACCCCTTCCTGTCTTGACATCCCTAAATTTATGATTTTAGCTGCCCTTTGGGTCAGCGTATCGTAAACATTGGCATTATTCAGACTGGAGGTATTGTCTGATGTTTCAGACACAATAAATAATGTACATAAAACTGTCTCACAATAACTAGAGTGAGATCTATTTTTGGTCTCACATTTCCTAACGGAGAAAACAGTCTCTTGCTAATGTGTAATTCTAGATAGTGGTTTCCGAAAGTGTAAATTATCTTTATTAAAACCCGGCTCCTGTGTATCTCATGAATTGAGATTAAATTGTTTGGACACAGGTTGGCCAAACAATTCAATCTAGTATTCAATCTAATATTCGTAGAATGTCTGTGCTTGAGTTCCTAGTAAATCGATTATTTTGTCCTGAAGAGCTCTGTGCTTTTTAAAAGAGAAAAATATGTCTTTAATGCGTAAGATGAATAAGTGAATTCCAAATATGGAAGATCTCTGAGTTCGGATCCGGTTTTTATAGATCTGATAACTAGCGACTGAAACGTTTGGTCACGTTTGAGATTTGCTGCTCGCGTTCGGTTTGAGTCTGGGACATATTTTGCAGGGAAATGTATTAGCCCTCTAAAGGAAAACAATAGAATTTTTCAACTATTATTTCAGAAAATTACTTCAATGAATTGTTTACTAGCCAACTAAATCAACAATTCACACGGTCGTCTTTGTCTCGGAAGAACCATGTCCATGGTTACAGCAGAGACCAATGAAAATAAATTTCATGGATATTAAAGAAGCTTTAAGAGTGAGAGAAAACTAAAATATTTATGTTTATTATTTTATAGTATTTTAAATTAAAATGTGAATGTATGAGTTATATCACACTCTGGTTACATCGGGCCAACGGCCGTACCGTGCTGAAAACACCGGTTCTCGTTAGATCACCGAAGTCAAGCAGCATCGGGCGCGGTTAGTAACTTGGTGGGTGACCACCTCGGAACGCCGCGTGCTGTTGGCCATCTCGGGTGCGGCATCCCCGTGGTTTGCGCGCTAGATTTGCACGCTGCCACATATGCCGCCGTGTTCATGCGGAGTACGATCACGTTAAACATGTGGGTCCGTAAGTCCTTCCGAGAGGTTGGTGGTAGGGGAAGGAGGGTACGGTCCCTGTGGATGCCTCCCCCACTGGGTTCCGGTCTAAATTGGGTGGCACTTCCCGGCCGTCCATACAGTTACCTTACACCTTTCTGGTAGGTCGGACGGTCTGGGTCATCAACATCAACACTCTGGTTACATGAGAGAAACAATAAAACATTCTCTCCTGCTATTTACGTTGTTTTAATATAACTTTTATCAACTTTTGCTGCTTTGCAACTTTTGAGCCCACAAAAGAATCAATTGATGGAGAACAGAGGCATATGACGGGGAGTGCTAATTTAAAAAATATTCATGTTCATCTATCTTAGCGACTCTTGTTGCTATTTTGAAGAAACGTTAATCTTTATTTTCTCCTCTGCAATGAACCCACTTAACCTGATCTCTTTGAACGTCAGCTCAATCTTTGTTGATTTGTAACATTTGCATCCACGCAGTGGACGCAAAACTTGCTGAAAACCTGATTGACATAAAAATTGCTTGTTATATTTAGTGATTGATATTGGGCAAAGTCTGTCTACCAGTTAGGACTGAAGCTCTGAAATAGTTAGTTATACGTCGAAACGATTGACATAAAAAATGAGCAAATTTCAGTTAAGTTTGAAATAAATAAAAACTAAAATGAAATAAAATTATACATCTTAAGCGGTCTTGTCAAAAAGTATATTGATACCACTATTGGTAGCTGTGAGACGCAACCAATATTTGTATAGATTTTCTGCAGCAAATCAATGCACAATATATCTGAAAGTAGATAATTTCAATTAGAAAATGTATTTTCAAAAGCACATCAGACATTCGATAAATATTCTATATAAATTTAATCTCATAATGAGTAGGATACGTAACTGTTTGTGCAATGGGCAACATTGTTTGACTGGCACTCCACATCAATAAAACTTGCCAGATACAACAATAAAGACCTTAACATCCATTCATTTTACTGGACACAAATAAATCAATTTATCTTTGATATACAAACAATGATGACAATAAATATTTCTTAATAGACAGCAACTGTAAAATCAATACAAGCCTCAAAAACATACATTAAAAAGGATAGGAAATTTTTAGCGTCAAGAATTAGAATAAATTCTCATCAACGTCTGTTTACCTCGCATGCATGTTAGATCAAAATCTCAATGCGCTTGTAAATGCTATATAAATGAACTTAATATATAAAGTATGAACTAAATTTGAAGAGGTGCAAAAGAAGAAAATAAAAGTATTCATTTCACTGGATGTATATGTCAATAGTCTTCAAATAGCATGTAAAATTACAGTAATTGGAAAAGGTGACACTTAAATACAATATTTACAGTTTATAAATGGTGGAGTTTTAATATTATTTATTTCACTGTTATTTAATAGTATGGAAAACGTACCTTGCTTTGTAAATAGATGCAAAAATTCGACTAAACCATTTCCGAAAGAAGACATATGGCGAGGATATGGAGGAATATGGAAGTGGTTAGGCATCACGGGAATAGATGTTAAAAGAAGTAACAAAAGTATATACAAAAAAATTATATTATATGCATATCCATCAATAATGACGATAATTCTGCTTTGCACGGCATTGAGTTATTTAATTACTTTCCATTTATCATGGCTGATGGTAATTTCTTTTGTGATTGAATGTTCCTTACCCATAACATTGTGGTACCTCATTCACTCAAAAGCTGAAAATTTGAAAAAATTTGTTATTAACGTTAATTTGATTGAGAAGCATTTCAAAATTATTTCTAGCAATGCTAAGATCTATTATGTACTCAATATTTTCCCCCTTCTACCAATTTTTGCCAGTCTTCTTACTGGAATCTACATATTTTCCGCAAAGAAGGAATTTCAACAGATGTACACTTTACATTTAACTATTGAAAATGAATTTATAGTAGGTATAGTAAGAATTTCCGTTATTTTCTGTTCTTATTGTGCTTTTCACCAGTTCCCTGCTATAGCAATGTGCTATTGTTGCATTCTCTACCACCGATGTAGTGTTCTCATTGCAAAATTTAATGACAAATTGATTATAATGAATAAAATAGCTTTTCAAAGCAATGTCATAAGTGAGACATTTTACCAAATGTCATCGTTACGAAAACTTGTAAATTTCCTAGAAGTGATCATTTCCCCAATAACATTTCTTGTCATAGGTTCGCGCTTGCTGGTTTTGTTTCAGAATATGTGTCTCGTACTACAAAATCATCTCTTGTTAAAAGACACTACGCAGGCTATAGAAATAGTCACGAACAACACGATGTGTTTTCTTGAAATTGTATCAATCATCATTTGCGGCTCTCAGATACCTCGTCAGTTTGCTACTGTTAAAGAAACTCTTCAAGATATACATGAGAAGTGTCTTCAAGGAAATGAAGTAGATAACTCGGCCATCAGTTTGATTAGACATATGGCACAGATGAATATTCCAGTCATGACAGCGTGGTCACTGTTTCATCTTAAACCACAATTGATATTTTCTCTCTTAGGATCTTTTCTAACTTATGGTCTTCTGTTGTCGACTTATATGGAGAGAAAAGTGTAACTGCGATAGGTAACAGCTATTTTAACGGTTATTGTCTTGACTGAAATTTGCTTTACTAATTTACGCTTTGATATTAGTTCCAGTAATAAAAATCGGTACTTCTATACTTGTCCATATACGATTTTCATCATTTATCCTCTCATGTGTAACTTTGTTTGGAACTAAAAAAGTCATATGTAGCCATACAACTTTTGCCTACCTGTGTTGCATCCAACTATTCAATTCTAATTTCTGTACTGGGTCTCATAAACCCTGAAAAAAACCGTACAGACAAACAGTGAGCCTTTATATATATATGTAATGAACGTTTAAGACATATAACACGTTTCATGAAATATGATATTTTTAAAAAGAGTATTAATATCCAATTGGAAGTTTGGTATATAAAGAAGCAGGAGCGCGTCGGTAACAATATATGATTTATTTTATTTTACTGAATACGTCATTGATTTACTCCGCATCTGATCTCTCTATAAAATATAAATTTTATCTGTCCTGTAAAATGATCAAATCCAAATGCCCCGTAGAAAGCAGGATGTATTATTGTTGAATAATTAATAATTCAGATACAACACTTTCATTTTTAGATGGTCTGATAAAACAATGTTAGATTAATTTTGCGCGCCACAGTTTTTTTAACAGACCTAAGAAATACTTTTACGAAAATCTACAATTTACATTAGATTGCTAATAAATATAACGAAAATATATCCTCGCGACTTTGTATTTCGAATGGTTGAAGAATATAAGATATTTTTATGACGCAAACAGAAAGTACTAGAAGGAGGCTGGGAATGCGTCGAGCAACCGATCCGTTCAGCAAGTCTCCAGTGGTTTACATTTAACTCATGTAAATGTATGTCTTAACAAAAAAGTTCACACAGACATTGAAAAAACCACGTGATCCTTGTGGGCCTGGTGATTGTTGGCAGATTCTACAGTTTTAATCACTGAAAGCAGTGTCTATTTTTACTTTCCCTGCAATACATGGTAATGTATAGGGTATTGGAATCATGCCGAAAATCGCAACTCGAGTTTTCGACGGATCTATACGTTTCAAGACCTCTAGAATACGAAAAAACCATTTTTAGCGTGACGTCTGTGTGTGTGTCTGTGTGTCTGTGTGTCTGTCTGTCTGTCTGTCTGTGTGTCTGTCTGTCTGTCTGTGCAGATTTTGTATCCACTCTAACTAAAAAAATAATGGACCGAATTTCACAAAATTTTGTAGATAAGTCACTTGTGGGCGGGGCTAGTGCTGATTAGTTTGGGGTAGGATTCGGAATAAAAGAACCCGCCTTTTTTTGCGAAATGGCCCGCAAAAGCTTGTATCCACTCTAGCTGAAAAACTAATGGACCGAATTTCACAAAATTCGGTAGATGAGTCACGTATAGGTCACCCTGGTGCTGATTAGATTTTGGTACGATTCAGAAAAAACTAACCTGCCTTTTTTTGTAGAATGGCCCGCAAAAATTGCCAAAATCTAAACTAAAAAGCTACGTATGCTCAAATATATTCATTAAATCCTTGTTTAATGCGTAATTTTTAACGAAAAAAAGAATAAGACCAACCCCATTACACTAGGACTAGCCGTTCTCGAGATATATTAGTTTTTTTCGTATTTTTCCACCCCACCTTTGAAATAAGTCCAGTTATCAATATTATTATATTATATAGAACGTGGATATAAGATTGCAGGGAAAGTCATGTGCTGCCCACATCAGGTTTTTTACTTTCCCTGCAATACATGGTAATGTATAGGGAAAGTATTGGCATCATGCCGAAAATCGCAACTCGAGTTTTCGACGGATCTACACGTTTCGAGACCTCTAGAATACGAAAAAACCATTTTTAGCGTGACGTCTGTGTGTGTGTCTGTGTGTCTGTCTGTGTGTCTGTCTGTGTGTCTGTGTGCCTGTGTGTCTGTCTGTCTGTCTGTGCAGATTTTGTATCCTCTCTAACTAAAAACTAATCGACCGAATTTCACAAAATTTCGTAGGTAAGTCACTTGTGGGCGAGTCTGGTGCTTATTAATTTTGGGAACGATTTGGAATAAAAGAACCCGCCTTTTTTTGCGAAATGGCCCGCAAAAGCTTGTATCCACTCTAACTGAAAATCTAATGGATCGAATTTCACAAAATTTGGTAGATGAGTCACTTGTGAGATATCCTGGTGCTGATTAGAATTTGGTACGATTCGGAAAAAAATAACCTGCCTGTTTTTGCAAAATGGCCAGCAAAAATTCGTCAAAATCTAAACTAAAGAACTAGGTATACTCAAATATATCCATTAAATGCTCGTTTAATACGTAATTTTTAACTACGAAAATAATAAGACCAACCCCATTACACTAGGACTAGCCGTTCTCGAGATATTTTAGTTTTCCTTATTTTCTCAGCGCCACCTTTGAAAATAAGTCCGGTTTCCGAATGAGAACGAAAATTGAATTAAAAGTGAAATACATTTAATTAAAATAAAGAGAACGTTAATATAAGTCTGCAGGGAAAGTCATGTGCTGTCCACATCAGATTTTTTCGTTTTATCCACGCTATGCAATAACCGTTCAGGGCTGATTATCAACGCTAATGTCTCTTATATCCTTTATCTAAACATTGGCTCTCAAGAAGTTAAAAATATGATTTTCTATAGTTTACTGTCTGGGGTCCAATATTCTTCGAAAATGTTTGGTTTGTACTATTAAACATACCATTTTTTTAAATTTACCTTCAGCAGAAAAAAGAAATTTCCACATTAGAAAACTAAGGATATATCACATTCTGATAAACCAGTTTACATTTTGTTGTAAAACTTAAGGCATAAAAATACAGATATGAAACTATATTTTTGTGTTTATTCAAAGTGTTAAACATCAATCTCACAAATACTCGTAATTAAAATATATGATCAATTTATATTTTCGGACATTGTTATCTGTTATCTTTCAAAATTAGTATTGAAAACACGTGTTATATGAAAAGGAATCTCTCGACATTAAATATTAGCATAATATATGTGTTTATATTCTAACTTTTTGAATGAACTTAAAGGTATGAAAGTAAATGCCGCGAGTGAGTAATAGGAGCTGGGTAATAGAAGTTCAGTGCAGTCCTGGTGAAAGCCTGGTGGATAGATAGTTCGGCTGAAGTCAGTTGGAAGTCGTAAGGAGTCGTGCCGCTGTGTAAATGAGAAAAAAGGAATGCGCAAATCCGGGAACCGGCACTAGGATGGATACAACTATGATCTTAGGGATTTAACATCCCCGATTGTCCAAGACAAGATTTTAGGTTCAAAGAAGGAATTTGTTAAGCACTGACGATTTATATCTCTTCCACTGATTACTTAACAGTACGAATGTCATCAGGCCCGCATAAGTACATTAATAATCTGTTGTATTACCTAATGGTCGCGTGCAATGCTGCCTGTTTAATATCTGTCTCTATTTAGTTATACAGTCAACTATTGTAATTTGAGTGAGTACACAATAAATATGTTTAATTTAATTTCTTGCATCTGTGTGTCATTGACTATTAGCATCAATTACAACCAAAGTTTAGAGTTATGTTACTTTTGCTTGACATATCTATGTAATCCTGCAACAAATGTCTTTTACAATAGAACATAAACCAAAGCTCATTGCGTTACAATAGCACCTGATCAAAGTCGTAATGTAACCAACTCCATCTGAGTTAAAAGCACGTATTTACATGTTCTTAAACTGTTTTCAGGTTCTCAACAATTTTAGAATGTTTTGCAGTTTTGTGATACGTTTAACCGCATTTAAACTGGTCAAATGTTACTTTGATATGTGTTACTTATTACCTGTACTGAGATAAACTGCACTTAAAATTGCTCATCACGTGTATTTCCAAATACAAACCCTACGGATTTCAATTGGCTAATTTATTTTTTATTTACTTTATTGAACATATTCATCATATCTCGATTTGTTCAGCTCGGTTGGTTTATCGATAGTTCAGAGCCAATTTGTATATCATACGAACAGTAGATACTAAAATGGTAGCTTTCCCAAAGTTGTAGTACTTTTTATATATAATCTTCAATAGACATCAAATTCCTCGAATCAATCAATATTGAGTTTATTTATTTCTATTTCATTTTAAACTCCCTTGTCAGAAAATTCTAGGAATCATTCTAGGAATCATTCCGAACCGAATCATTCTAGGAATATGATGCTCAAAAAAGAAACTCCAACTACTACACTCGTCAAATGGGAAATTGCAACACAATGAATGAATGAACGTAGCAATATGCAAATCATAATACAGGCAGAAGAGAGAGTCATATGCAAATGATTAAGTTTTCTTACGTATCTTTCACGTGACAACCAGTTTCTGGTCATTAAGACAAGGTTCCTCACGTAAATGCTGTCAGCGACGATTTGCAGCAGCTGAACTTTCGAAAAAGTGAAGAAGCGATGCCGCCTCGAAGATGTCAAAGAGCAGTATACCAGCAAGATGTCTGTATACCAGCAAGATGTCTGTATACCAGCAAGATGTCTGTATACCAGCAATTAACGGCTGGTGATCGAAACCGTATCCTGAAGCTGAGTGAAGTGGGTTCGTCGATGCGTACAATTGCCACGCATGTTTGTCACGACGTGAGTACCATCCAGCGATGTGTGACAACATGAACGCAGGAGCATCAGAGAACGCGCCAAAGAGAGAGTGGATCAAACAAGTGAGCGCACAGACCGACAGATTTGCTGCAGGGGTTGTCGATACAAGTTCGCTAAGGCAAGTGACATCCGAAACAGCTTGCCACCATTATCGGTTGCACTTCTGTGCACCCAAACCATCTGTAACAGATTGCATGAAGTACAGCTACGCACACATTGGTCAGCCACTGGCGTGCTATTAAGCGCTCAACACAGAGATGCACGTCTGGAGTGGTGTCGTTGTCATCTCAACTGCTCCAATGACAGGCATCGGGTTTTGTTTAAGGATGAATCTCGCATCTACCTGTGTAGGAATGACAGCCGTGGACTAGCGTACCGCTTCCCAGGGAACACCACTTGCCAACTCATATCACCGAACGTTATACCGGCTCCACACCCGGCATTATGGTTTGGGGCGGTATCATGCGCGATCAGCGGACAGCTTTGTTACATATTGCAGGTATCCTGACACCAGACCGGTATGTCACCCAAGCTGTGATATCTGTTTTTGGTCACTAGTGGAGGCTGTCTCCGGCACGATGTTCCAGCAAGACAATGCCTCACCGCACGGCGAACTCTCAACAGCCTGAATGGAATGCGCATCCTTTTCTAGCCGGTATCCTCGTCGTAGGGTTAAAATTTCTCTTTTGACGAGTGTATTAATGAAAAATATTTTATTTATTTACACCACCACTATGTATTCGATCAGCAGTTAATAGGCTTAGAACCATCTATCAATTAATGATGTTGCTTAAACCAACACTTCAACACTAGCTGTACATCATATAAACTCCTAGTATATGACATGATAAAGAAGTAGGAAGATATTTCGACAATGATACCAATTTTGGGTGCACCTCCAGCCCTCTTGAATTTTATTTAGCGCCAACTGTTGGACAATTAGTTGAATTGTGGTTCAAATACGTCACGAGGAAATTAGGTTATTTATGTATATTTCGATTACAGATGAGATAATATTTAAGATGTTTCGTTTCCTCTTTATGAGTTGCAGAACTATTTCGGATGATATATTTTAAAAGAAGTGCAAATATTTAAGATTTTCATTTGCTCTCGTTCAAATTTTGAAGACTTACTTTTAATAAGTTTTACGCCATCTGTTGGTTAGATTCCATCTTCTTACTGTATCTCAAATTGTGTAATTGTTGCTAACGCGCAATATACCAACTGACGCCTCCTCTTTCGTCTTTCGTCTTACTCGAAGACCAGACAAAGAAATACAGTGCATGACATCAGGATGACTTGAGCCCTGGGTAGAATTTCAAAGTTACACGATGAGTTGCCAGACTTAGCGATTTATCGCCATTTCTGCGACATTTGACGACTTCAATAATGTTCCAGAAACTTCGCGATAGACCGATTATTCTTTGAGATATAGAAATTTCCAGAAGTTTCTATGGAGAGGCTATATTAAGGATTCATTCCCCCGTTGCTGCGGAGTTTACTAGTTGACAATATACGAGCTACAGTAAACTGTTACTTTTGTCAAAGTTTTGAGAATAGTTGCGGTTGTTTTGCAAAATTATTTTCACAGTATTTTGAGAATAATTTTGCTTATTCTGTGAAAATAGTTCATTTAAGTGCTGTTTGATCGTATACTGTTCCAGTTTACTTTGTGCTTGGATAAACGCAAGTTATCCAGAAACGTGGACTCGTTCTTATATCCTGCGTCTACACCCACCATTCCAGAACATACGTTTCGTATTAAACTGGTGTCAGGCGTGGGGTTTCTGCAAACTTGATAAGCGTATATGTTAGTGACTAGAAAAGCGATATAGGAACAGATGAAAGAGATCATGGCTTTTATTAAGGCTGTGAAAGACGAAATGACAGCCGGACAAGATGAGATGCTAGCCATAAAAGAAGCCGGGAAAGACGAGGCAAGATGAAAGCGGGGTAAGACGAAATGATGGAAAGCCGGACGAGACGCGATGAAAGTCGAACAAGACCACATGAAAGCTCTGTGAAAGCTAGACAAGAATCTATGGAAGAAAAGCTTCAAACTGAAAGAGACAAGAAGAAAACAGGACTGGCCGAGATAAAAGTCGGACAAGAAGCCATGAAAGTCGATATGAAAAAGATGCATGACAACCCCACTAGAGGACATTTTGGCTTCAACAAGATGTTGAACAATGTTCGCGAACGATCCTTCTGGTGTAATGTGAGATCTGATGTTGAGCGCTTATGCAAAGAATGCACGAAATGCGGTGCACGAAAGGGACAGCAAAAGAAAACACGTTTGCCTTTTCAGTGTTACAGTGTCGGAGCTATTTTCGAGAAAATGGAACTCGACGTTTTGGGGCCACTATCACGAACTGCAGGCAATAACAAATACAACTTAAAAGTTATAGACTACTTCACAAAGTGGCCAGACACTGCAGTTCCCGACCAAGAGTTTACAGCTATTAGTGAAGCTCTAACTCGAAATTGGATATGTGGTTAAGGAGTTCTCTCTCTCACCTATTCTAACCAGGGAACGAACTTTGGCTCGGACGTATTCACAAGATTGTGCAAACTACTCGGGATGAAAAAAACTCAAACTATGCCTCTTCAACCTCAATCGGATGGCATAGTAGTGAGATTCAACAGAACTATACTTAATAACCTCTCCATTTTCGTATCCAGAAACCAGCAAGACTGAGGCCATCATCTACTGTTGTTCCTTCTGTCCTACCGAATGTCTGTCCACGAATCGCCCGATCATTCTCCATCAAAAATGCTCCGATACCTACGACTACCATACCTACTCCGATACCTACTAACCTAATGTTTGGAAGGCCTTGCACTGCTGCTTCTTATCCTGATGAATTTATGCAAAAGCTGCAGGCACGGTTGGAGGAGGTTCATCGTTTCGATTGTGAGAGGATTAGCATCGCTACCGATAAACTGAATACCCAGTACGATGCAGAGGCTAATGGAGTACAATTCCATGAAGGCGATAAAGTGTGGCTGTTCAACCCTCAGCGACGACTACGATTTTCGCAAAATCTTCAGCACAACGGGGAAGGAAGCTAAATCGTAATGAAAAGAATAGACAGTGTCGCGTATCAAATCCGGAAATCGTCTTCAACCAAGCCCAAACTCGTCCATATCAAAAGATTGACCCCATTTTTGGACCCCGGTAGGTTAAAACTGTCCCGGATGTGGAGTCTTGAGGAGGGGCAGTATTGCGAACGCTCAATGTTTCGTTTGGTGCATACTCTCTTTTGTCTGTCTCGAAGGCCAGGCGAAAAAAATACAGGGCATGACGTCAGCATGACGTGAGGGTTTCCAGAATTTCCCAGTTTGAAGAAAGATTTGTCGATTTATCGCAATTTGGCGACTTCCAGAGTGTTCCAGAAACTTCGCGATAGAACAATTATTCTTTAAGATATAAAGATTTCCAGGATGAAAATGATTGGATAGAATATAATCTATGGAGTGAATTTAAAAACGACAAACCCCTCCGTTACAGTAGATTTGGCTATTTAGCAGTATACGAGCTACAGGGAACTGTGACTTTTGTTAATGTTTTGGCAATACTAGTGGTTGTTTTGTGAAATTATTTTTGCCAGTATTTTAAGAATAATATCACTTAGTCTGTGAAATCAGTTGAGCATTTAAGTGTTGTTTGATTGTATACTGTTCCTGTTTACTTTGTGCTTGTGAATAGGAACGTTGTTATCCAGAAACTTGGACTCATTTTAGTATCCTGCGTATTCGCATACAATTCCAAAAGATAAGTTTCGTAACATAATCAATTTCAACCAAAATTGAGGCAAAGATAGAAGAGCTCTTACACGTTTGGAAATTCTACCCACATTTGGATGGATAAGAAATGCTCCAGTGTAGGCCACAATATGCGCATGCGCATTTCAGAGAATACAATTTTTATCCAAATTCACAAAATTGAGTATTAACGGTTAAGTTTATGTCTGGAATTTCAATTGGAAGTTACATTTACTATCAATTAATAAAGTTTGCGAAAACGGCACATGAACAGATAGAAAAGTTATAATTTTAAAAAATTAACATTCAATTTAACATAATTGTGATAGGGCAACAGAAATTAGAAATTTTGGTTACAAATTGGGTGTCACATGACTGCAGCATGAGTAACAGTTTCTTTCGCGCCTTTTCCAGCAACTCTTTATTTTATCGACTTAAAAAAATCTAATTTTGTAAAAAAAAATTAATAATATTGTATTTAATTTCATTCTTATGTGTCTGTAAACGGACAATGTGTGTACTAATATTTGAAAATTAAATTTGAATATTTATATATAGCATGTAGATTAAATTTAATCTTTTGCATACTTCCATGATTATTTTATAAATATTTATAAGTTGCTTTTATGAAAGCACACATGCATCAGTTACATGAGAATGTGAATTGTATGACAAAACATAGTCCTGATGTACTTAAGTAACGTAACAAAATAACGTAACGACGCGAAAATTAGATAGATGGCAATATTCTGCCAGAATAATCTTTGAGTTTCTGATCTCGCTCTGAGACCTAAGAACAAGTCTATCGAATATAACTTACGTAAATGACATAACGATGTACGTGACAATTTGCAAATGGAAAAGTTGCGTCAGATGAAACAGTTTACCGAGGTTCAAGATTCTACGTAAACTGGGAGACGAAAAACAGTCCATCAAACAATTCAAAAGTAAATACAGACGAATAGAAATAACATGGTGTTAATAAGACTCGGTGGATTAAAAACTGCTATTTCTATTCCGTTTATCATTTAAAAACAAAAGACAGCATGCTATACTGCAAAACGTCTCTAGAAATTCACTGGAACGTGAAATTGGCTCCATGGGCAATCATCATCCATCACAAAATCATTTAGTCATTATAGTAGCATCAAATGCAGATTTGTATGCCATTACAACTTCCGGAATGGTTTTGGCGTCCTTTAATTTCATGAATGTCTGTCAATTTGCCATTCAACGTGAATTTTAGAGTCAAATCACTGCGTTTGAATGTTGTTATAAATCTGATATTGAATTACGCAACGGCAAACCTTCGTCGAAAAGTCAGTAATATGTTTAGGTTAATTAAATGCTTTGGAAATATGTACCAAGGAAATTTAAGTTCTTGTGCGTGTTTAAAAAGTTTGATGAAAGATTGCAGTGAATGCGTATGTGAGATTTTGCGAAAAAATGTGAATTTGGATTACCTTTTTCATCCTACCTTTTCTAAAGTGTGTAGTTTTCACTGCGGTGATTGAAACTGTTAACATTCGTGATTATTAAGCCCTAAGTAACCCCTTTTATGCATGATTATATCAGAGCCAACGGCCGTACCGTGCTGAAAACACCAGTTCCCGTTAGATCACCGAAGTCAAGCAGCATCGGGCGCGGTTAGTACTTGAGTGGGTGACCACCTGGGAACACCGCGTGCTGTTGGCACATTTCGGGCGCGGTAGGCCGGTGGTTTGTGCGCTGGATTTGCACGCTGCCACAACTGCCGCCGTGTTCATGCGGAGTACGATCACCTTAATCATGTGGGTCCGTAAGCCCTTCCGAGAGGTTGGTGGTTGGGGAAGGAGGGTACGGTGCCTGTGGATGCCTCCCCCACTGGGTTTCGGTCTAAATTGGGTGGCACTTCCCGGCCGTCTAAACGGTTACCTTACACCTTTCTGGTAGGTCGGACGGTCTGGGTCTCAACAACAACATGATTATATCAATTTTTTTCATATGATGTCATGTTAAGAAAATATAAATTTCGGTCGAGTTTCAAAAATCCTATTTCACTCTAGATTGTTTCATAACAAATTCGAATAAAAAGTTTCATGAAAATTCCTCCATTAATATTTGTGGCAGCTATTGTGCAAACCAGAAATGGACCACAGACGTACATCACTCTAAAAATTGTTAAAACATATTCAGGAGGTCCTGAAACATATATTGTTATCAAACTGCCGTGATAAAAAAAAATATAAAATTTCAAATGAATACATAAATTTAAGCTCGAATTTCAAAAAGGTCTTTCTAGTTATAGATTTTTCGATAACTACAACGAATAAAAAGTTTTGTGAAAAACTATTGATGGGTGTGGCAGTTGTACACAAAAAATTATCTACAGATAGTATTGAAAATTATTGATAGTATTGATATTACTGTTATATTGTGATTTGCAATCCCAATGTAACACTGCTGTTTTGAAAGGTGAAACAGGACCTACGAAGATGGTCCCTCTTACAGCGAAACAATGTGTATAACGCTCCCTATAACGCAGCTGGACCGGACGTGATTCAAGAAAGAAAGAGGGGCTTCTCATATTCAAGTCAGCATTAGGTGCTATGGCAAACGGAAGGGGTTGAACTTCCTGACCCGAGAGGCCAATTATTTTCGCATTGACATGGGAAAATGTCCGTGAGAACTTTCTGCACCAAAAAGACATAAACTCAAAAATCTGATATTTCAAGGGGGGCTTTGGCCAGTAAGACAGCCGGAAGGCGGAGTTTATATATTTACTGAACCAATGACAGACTGGGGGCCTGGGAGAGAGGGGAGAGACGGAGAGAAACTTTAAACTTAAAAAATTTGAAAATCGAACGGGGAGTTGAATTGGAACTGTGCTGAAAGAAGGCGCAAGCTCGAATCGTGGACACGGAGCCCATCAGAGAAAGCCGCTACGAGCCGCCGACAAGCCCGGGTCGACAGTGATGACCGAGGTATGCTATTTCCTTACATGTAACTTGCACGAAGGTCTATTGTGAAATTCTCTCTCTCCCTTTCTCTGTTAAGCTAGGCTAGCGTTAGGAGTATCGAAAGCTTGGTTGAATTTAATGATGCATGTGAGAAATGTATTTCACACGTAAGGCAAAATGTGATAAAAGAAATTTTCAGTATTTGAATTAAATATTGTAAGTGGACATTTGATCCTATAGGTAAAGTAGGATGGCACGAGGTGTTACTAATAATGGTTTTCCGGATATAAATGCATAATTGTAAAATTAAATGGGTTGTTATGAGTACTGGAATATTAAACAATAATTGTGGAATTGTTGACTTGATCAAATGTTAATAATGGATATCGCAAAATAAATGTTTATTTCTTTTTGTTTTAAAATTTGTCTCTTCATTTTAGTTTCATGTAAAATGCATTTTAATTTACTTCCTTTTACGAGACCGGCCTACTTAGCGTCCTTACTGGACGTGTGGTTTTCCACGTACCGATTTTGGTGCCGTTTTGACCAGTTTTGAACCTGGAATAAAAAAAAAAATTTTTTTTGCACCCTTCTGGCAATTTTGCTGTTTTTAGACCAGTTACGTGCCGGAATTTAAATTTTAATGAAGAGAATAAATATAATGGGAATTAATAAAAATGAAAATATTGAATATTTGTTTTTTTTGTGTTAAAATAAGGATTAAATTAAAGAAAGAATTTTAAAATTAAAGTATAAGTAAATTTAGGAAAAGGTATTTTACAGAATGAGAATCAAGCAAAGAAATAAATCATTATGTGTTCTTAATGAGGCATGCTATATTGTATTTGAAAATATAATTATTAGGAAACTAAAAGCTTTTAAGAAATTTTTGGATTATGTAAATATTTGTGTAATATTTTAGGAGTTTATTGTGATGATTAAAGTATTTGCATGCGTCGATAGTGAAGTGATGAGAATTATGTTTTGAATTCATGTGATATTGTATTTAAATATTTTGGCGGAAGATTTAGAAGTGTAAGAACAGGAAATAATTTTGGGTACAGAATTTTTTTTTCGAGAAAGTATAATTTAGAATGGCGGAAGGCGAGGGAATCCTCCAACAACGATGAGTAGGATACCCGGAATAATGTATTTATTAGGAGAATGCAACGGCATAGAAAATGACGTAGAGATTTTTTTCGATCAGATCAACTCTCTCAGTAGCTTAGGGAATTAGTCAGAGGAGGAGAAGCTGGCAATCGCCAAACCCCGGTTAAGAGGGAATGCAAGGAAATTTTATATAGGGTCACAGGAACTAAGAAGAGAAACATCATTTGAAAAATTTAAAGACAGATTACTAGAGTTTTTTACAGAGAAACTTAATATAACTACTAACCAAATCCTATTCACTACCTCAAAACAAACACAAGGGGAGACGATTAAGCAGCTTGCACACAGAATCACAACACTAACTTTAAATTACATTGGTAACACAGAACACAATGAATCTACACAGCAGATTATAGATAAATTACGTTTAAGCAAGTTTTTAGAGGCAGTGACGACGGAATTCCAAAAATAGATCATAAAAGCAAATGCGCAAAATTTTGATGAGACAGTAAAGATTGTTACAAACTTTGAGCAGGCAAATTTAGCAGCGATAACTGCAAATGTAAATAGTGCCACATATAGACAGGAAATCGAAACACTCCGCAAAGAACAACAGGAATTCAACACACAGCTTTTAAATTCAATAACCCAAGAGATGAACGCATTAAAAATTAAAGAGAATGGGCAAATTCCCACGACACAACCAAAGAAAATTTTAACCTGCCATTATTGTAATAAACAGGGACATTTCATGAGGGAGTGCCGAATCTATACAGCGGATAAATTTAAGCAAAACCAAAACATAAACAACTCGAGAGCACATTGGAATAACCAAATGCAGTCTCCTCCCCACTCATTTCCAACCCATCCTTATGATGACCAGCGAACTTACCCCTCCTATCCGGACACATATGATTACAGACGAAACCACGCCCCTCCTAGGGAATATCATGAGAACAGAAATGACTACGCATCACCCCCTACACAAAATAGATTTTCAAGGGAACGCTATAATATGGAGGATTTAAATCAAAACAGAATCAGAGAAATGAGTTCGCAAAAGAATTATGGAAGAGAAAGGAACACAACGTTCAGATATGGAAACTTCCCTAGTAGAAGAGAGAATTTAAACTGATTGTGGGGGTCTTAAATAATAACAGAATGAGAGAGCAGAATTACAGGGTAGGATCCCCGAGAAAAATTGAAATATCTGTACAGAAAGAAAATAAGAAATTGGAGATACAAAACGATATAAGTACTGAAAAACAGGAGGAATGTATTGCATCTGTAGGAGAGCAAAATGAAAAGACAGAGTTGCCGACGATAATAGCCCAATTTGAAGAGGTACAAAGCGAATTTATGATAGACTCTGGAGCGAGTGTTAGTGTAATATCCTTAGAATTATTCAATAAAATTAAAGATAACGTGAAAATTAAATATGTGTCACGAAGTGTGAAAGCCCCAGGCCGTCCGGCTCGTCCAGAGGACTTGGCTGTGTCACGAAGTGTGACAATTTCGACTTTGACAGGACACAATATTGACTATATAAAAACTGTGGAGATTCCATTCAAAATACAGGGAAAGCAATTCAGACACATTTTTTTGTCACGACCGCAAAATTTACAAATAAATACAATGGACTTCTCGCTTTTGACTTTTTGCAGAAAAAACAGGCGATTTTAGATACACAGAAAAACATTCTGAAGATAGGCGACATGGAAATAGTTTTGAATTCTGATAGGCAAATAGACAGACAGATAAATAATATAACACAAGAAAAACCGAACCTAGTCAAAATTGTAAGAAAAGTACAAATTAAACCTAATTCGAGGGAGAATATTTTAGTATATAGTGAGGAAAATTTGGAAGAGGGAACAGAGGTTTTGTTCGAACCTAAAGAAAAATCGTACATTGAAATGAATTATGGGATATATCACATGAATGATAACAAAATTAAAATTGAAGTTAAGAACGACACGAATACGACAATTACATTAAATAAAAATATGGCGTTAGGCAATATTACAACAGATTTTACGATACAACAACAGGACATTAAGGAACCGGAGATTAGTGAACGGACACCAAAATACGAAGAAATGATAAATTTAATAGAGGCTAAACCTGAAATAATTGCAGAAAAAAAAAAGATTTGAAAGCAGGGATTTTAATATTGACCACATGGGCCCAAACACTAAACAGGATTTTCTTAAATTTGTAATGCAATACGCAGACGTATTTTCCAAATCATTAAAAACGTTAGGAGCTACTGACATTGTAAAACCGGTAATAAAGCTAGCACACGACCACGCAATACGTTCGAGGCCATACGATGTTCCGTACGCACTTCAAGATACCGCGAAAAGCCAACTGAAAGAATTAGAAGAAGCAGGGATAATTGCCAGAACTAAATCTAATTTTGCTTCGCCGATGATTTTAGTACGTAAAACGAGTGGAAATTACCGCTTATGTTTAGATTTGAGGTTAATTAACAATATCTCCACAATATTTCCATACCAAATTCCTCGTGTTAATGACATAATAACTAAATTAGCGGGATATAAATATTTTTCAAAACTTGATTTTCATGCCGCTTTCGATCAAGTAGTTTTACCAGTAGTAGACACAAAAATATTATTTGCATTTACAACTCCCTATGGCAATTACCAATTTGAGAGGCTTGTTTTTGGGCATGTAAGCTCTGCTCCAATTTTTCAACAAATTATGGACATCGTATTAGCGGACTTACGAGAGGAAAACATACAAGCTTACATCGACGACATAATAATCCCGGCTAACTCTTATTCAGAATTAATACACAAATTAAAATTAGTATTTGAAAAATTAAGGAAATGGAACCTAACTCTGACACCCAGTAAATGCAAATTTTTTGTAGAAAAGTATCATATTTAGGATTTGAAATTAGCCAAAAAGGCATTACTCCAACAGACGAAAATATAAACAAAATTCGGTACCAAAAACTTTAAGAAAATTAAAAAGATTTTTAGGCATTTGTAATTTTTACAGAAACTCAATAAAAAATTATGCTCAATTAACCGCGGTCTTATCAGATTTAACAAGAAAAGATAAATTTAAATTGGATAGTAAATGTGAGGAGGCGTTCCAGGAACTCCAAGAGTGTTTTTTCAAAAAAACGTTACTCATACAGCCGGATTTCAACAAAGACTTTTATCTTAATACCGATGGCAGCATTCAGTCCATAGGAAGCGCTCTTTTACAGTACAGAGATGTAATTTTAAAACCTATTGCATATTTTAGCAGAAAACTGAGTATTCAAGAATAAAAGTATCCGGCCATGAAAATTGAGCTACTGGCTATGCACCAGAGAATGAGATTCTTTAGAAATTTCCTTTCCTAACGAAAGTTTTTCGTGCTTTCTGATCATTTACCTTTGGGACAACATTTAAAAATACAGAACCCACCTAGAATTTTGCAAAGATGACTTTTAGAGATATCAGAGTACGACTATGAATTTATTCACGTTCCGGGTAAAGATAATTCGTTAGCCGATTTTTTAAGTAGAGATGATTTTGAAGATAAACAGACAGAGCAGGCTAAGGGAAAACAAAACAAAGAAAATTCAAGTGGAGAAATTAACCAGATAGAGCAAATTAATGGCGAGAACACGGTGAAAAGAAACGGATATATCAGTGAGGATAATATTTATATTGCACAGATAAACACGATGACAGACATCCCATCGTTAGATAAAATTTTAGAAGAGCAAATTAAAGATTCAAAATTAAAAATAATCAGGAAAAATTTACAAAATCGTAATTATAATCAGGGTAAACATTATGACACCTTATATATGGATGAAGGAACTAACTTACTAATGCACGTTGGAAACTGGAGGGACAGACCTTGGAGCGACAATTTAAATAAAACTATAGTGATACCCAGATGTTTGCAAAGAGAGATTCTAGCAGTTACACACGTAACACATGCAGGGATTGACAAAACATACAAATTATTATCGGATAGGTATTATTGGAACGGCATGTACAGTGATACACAATATTATGTAATATCGTGCGAGCAGTGTAGAAAAAAAAGGAAAAATTCAACCCGTACCCCTGGGAAGAAATCCTATTCCTGATGGGCCAGTACAAATTTTATCAACGGATATTTGCGAACCTTTTAAAACAAGCACACAAAACAATAAGTACGTATTATCGGTGGTAGACTATTTCTCTAAACACATACAAATGTTCCCTATCCCGGATATAACGGCCACTACGGTTGCTGATAGAATTTTATCATATTTTATGAATTTTGGCAATCCCCAGACGTTGTTGTCCGACTCAGGTTCTCAGTTTACTTCAAAGGTGCACAAAATAATGACAGAAAAACGTGGAATAGTAGCTAGGATTGCGTCGATACGTTCCCCATGGGTTAAAGGTATTGTAGAGGTAACGAACAAACGATTAAAACACACCTTAGCTACATTAGCGGAGAATTCTCCATACTGGGATACTGCAGTACAATGCCACGTAGCTGTTTACAACGCGACAGTACATTCAAGCACCAACGAGACACCAAACTTTCTTTTTTTTGGAAGAGACCTTCCAACTTTTTTTTAAACAAACGTCACCGAAAACACTCCAGAAACAACATATCAGGATTTCATAGCAAGAAAAATCACAGTAATGAACAGCGCATTCAAAGAAGCGAATAAAAATTTAATTCTAGCGAAAGAACGTCAGGAAAAACAACAGCTCCAAAGAGCTAAATTCAGGGATTTGGAAATCGGGTCGAGGGTGTTTATGGAAAATAACAACAGGTTTAAAACAGGGAACCACACTGGACCTTATCGCGTAATTAGTAGAATAAATAGATTTGTGTATGAAATAAAACTGTGTGACAGGCCTACTTCCAAAATCATTAAAGCACACATAAATTGACTGAGGACTTTACCAGAGCGTAATCCACACCTAAAAACACCGAGCGTAATCAAATGTAAATCACCTCTTCTTTCTACTCCTACACAAACCAAACAGAACACAGAACAGAAACAGGAATTAAAGGGCTGCGAAAATCTACACATTGAGAATATCCCGCTTTTCATTTGGGACGAGGAGATAACAGTCGGGCCACAGTATAGTCAAACCAGTCCACACAGCGCGGAGGTGACGTCACAGCATCCTCACGTAAACACACTTAAATCCGCGAAACGGGTTACAGAAGAAGCGCAGAACGAAAACACTCATAGCCCACCCCAGAACGCAACCATCCTTTCTACACGAGGAGACACAAACAGACCTGGTGCGCTAGAACCGCAAGAGAATTCAGAGCCTACAGAACAGAGGGACTTTACACAAATTGAAGAAAGCACGGAGAAAACGGTGGGGAAAATGACAGGAGATTCACAACAGAGTCCAGCAGAAGTACATGGGGGTTGTATACAAACGGAGCAGGGAAACGCTCAAGGGAAGGATGAGAATTTTCTTTGTGTGGACGTCCTCTATTTCGGCGTTATTCTGAAAATGACCACAAGTAATACATGGCTCCGTGAGTGTTGCTATTGGTGTAAAAGTCGACTGGTAAACGGAAACTAGGGGTCACAATCCCCGTAGGCCTTTTATGTATTTCTTGTTAGCCTTTTTCACACATAATGTCCTCTGTATGAACATATCCTACGTACAGCTTTGTCCGAAAATTCAGCGGTTAGCAATCCTACTTTCACGTAATAGGTCTGACCACTTGTTTTTCTATAGAGGCAGGAGGTTTCTCATTTTTTTAGAGGTTTTAGGAGGTTTTTCTATAGAGGTTTCTCATCCAACAAAAGCATTTTATGTATTTGTAACAACACACCCACACACACACACATACACATATTAATACATACTTGTATATATATATATGTGTGTGTGTGTGTGCATATATACATTTATTTTCTCCAAACTACCATGTGATACATTTTATCAATTAATTGCTGTATTTAAGGAAGATTCATTTTTCAGTTAGTGGTAACCACAGCACTGAAATGCTATAAGAGCAACTATTTTCCTCCATTTTATCAGTTAACTGCAAACGACAGAAATACCAGTTTCAATATACATTATTAACAATTTCCACGAACATGTTTATGTCTTTCGCATGCAGATGTCAAGCATCAAGAAATCATTAAGCGACCACATTCCCATCAAAGGCTGATCTGCACGCCATTACAACCTGCAAAATGATTTTCTCCATCATAATGTTTTGAATGCTGTACAAGATAGATGTTCTCATTCAACATGCATTCAGTGTCGAAATAGAGTATATAAAAGGCATTAGATGCCTGAAATTGGGAATATTTTCGTTATCAAAGAAGTAAATTATCTGAGTTACATATATGTATTGCATATAAAGTCCATGACAGAATTTATTATATATATTCACTATGGTTTTTACAAAAAATTTCGATTTCGAGTTTTTGATGCCAATATATGGTTTAGGACCTCATTTAAACATTTTGACTATTTTGAAGTGATGTCCGTCTATCTGATATCTGTGTTCGATTTCTTGTGTATAAAATAGCGGTCACAAATATAAATGGATTTGCACGAAATTTTATATCCGGCTTTGATATAAAAAGTCTAGAACTAGATAGATTTTATTTCAATTCCAAAAAAAAAACTTCGAAATTCTTTCAAAAATTTATATTTTTTTAATATAGCAGCAGAGGACAGATTTGATATAATCACGCATAAAAGAGTTTATTTATGGCTCAGATCTCTGAGTGATTACGAGACTTAATAATTTCAATCATTGTTGTGAAAAATAGCCACAATGCAATTTTTTCGTGAAACCACTACTCCCCGTTATGGGACAAATTACACCCACCGGGTTAGATTAGCAAGTATGGTATAAGTAAAAAAAAAATTTTTGAGCTCTTTAAAGTGAAGGATAGCATGCTATAATTATAATAATTTGGACCCATGATGTCAATATTTTAACACTTTACAACATAGTTGAAAAGTGTTTATGACTTTGTTCATTCTGTCTGTCCGTCCGTTAGCACGATAACTGCCGTAAAAATGACTTTATCAAAATGAAATTTTAGTACGTTTTTCAGACGGTCTGTGGGACTTATGGGAATATAAATGAATACTATCACCCAATTAGTTTTGGATTGAACCCGGGTTGAAAAAATGAAATAGATTGAACCCTATGATACCTGATTTTTCAAACATTTTTTAAGCGAATTTAAAATTCACAAATTGCTTCAAAAATTTAAGGAAATAATCAAATTATCCCATAAAATATATAAAAAAATTCAGTAAAATATGTTAGGTAGTCTTTTAAATAAAAATTATTTAATATAGTGAGAAAATCAAATTCAATTAAATTCTGACACTTGCTATATCCTCCAGAAAGAAAAAAGTGATATATTATATAATAAATATATTTCCAAGAGTTTAATTATTTTATATATGAGAGGTTTCACATTTTAGAATAAATACGTTAGATAGCAATTTTTCAAATTTTTAAATAAAATAAACTATTATAGTACTGTGATGAATGAAATGATTGGAAAAATGTTTAAAAATGAAATGCTGATTTTATATAGAGGCGATTTATATTTCGATAACGTCATTCGAATAAAGTTCATTTGTTTTCGATGAAGTTTTCAAATATAATAAATTATTGTGCTATTATGATAATTTTAAAAATATTACCAAGGAATGTATCGCATTTTAGAGATGTTTAAACCAAGAAATTTATATTTTCAAAGCCGTCATTTGAATGGAGCTCATTTTCTTCGATGAAGTTTTCAAATATAATAAATTAATGTAGTATTGCTATAATTTTAAAAATATTACCCAGGAGTGTATCGCATTTTAGAGATGTTTATATAAAATTTCATTGAGGTTGGAAAGTGTTTCATAATCAATGCTTTATTCATGATTGATCTTTCTTGTTCAAATATTTTCTTCTGAAATTTGAAAAAAAAGAATCTATTCCGGTATAAGAAAGTCGAGATGAATCACACAGTTAATGCTACCTGTGTAACACTTAATTATCTTTAAACGCAAATATGCTATCGTAACATTTATCGAAATCACCAATAGGGACTGTGGCATCAACTCATTTTACTGAACCGTATTAAAATCAATTTCTCTTTGTTATACAAACAATGGTAACAAGAAAAGAGATCGCAATGGTAAAATCAATACAAGCCGAGAAAACACACATAAAAAAGGATTGGAAATTTTAGGCGTCTTCAGTTAAAATCAATTCTCATCAATGCATAATTGACTTAAATGCATGTTAGATCAGAATCTAAATACGCTTATATCAGCTAAATGAGGGAACTGAATATATAAACTATGAACAAAACTTGCAAAATACAGAAAAAAATAGGAGTATTTCTTGTCCTGGATATACACGTCAATAATTTCTACATTACAAATGAAATTACAGTAATTGGAAAAGTTAACGTTAAAAATGCAATTATTAGTCTTATGAATGGTTGAGTTTTCATATGACTTTTATCACTGCTAACTAATAGTATGGAGAAAGAATTTTTCTTTGTAAATAGAGGCACAAATTCGAATAAACCATTTCCAGAGGACATATGGCGAGGATATGGAGGACTATGGAAATGGTTAAATATCACTGGTATAGATGTTAAAAGAAATAAAAAATGTATATACAGAAGAGTTATATTATATGCATATCCATCAATAATGACGATAATACTTCTATACATAGCATTGAGTTACTGTTTTATATTCCATTCGTCACGATTGATGACAATTTTTTTTTTGATAGAATGGTCCTTACCCATAATATTGTGGTACCTAATTCACTCAAAAACTGAAAATTTAAAAACATTTGTTATTAACGTTAATATAATTGAGAAGCATTTCAAAATTACTTCTAGCAATTCTAAGATTTATTATGCACTCAGTATTATGCCTCTTCTACCAATTTTAGCCAGTGTTGTTACAGCATCCTTCATTAATTTTGCAATTAAAGAAATTAAACAGATATACACTTTACATTTAACTATTGAAAATGAATTTATAGTAAGTATAGTAAGGATTTCTCTCAATTTCTGTTCTTTTTGTGCTTTTCACCAGTTCCCTGCAATAGTAATGTACTGTTGTTGCATTCTCTACCACCGATGCAGTGTTCTCATTTCAAAATTTAATAGCGAATTCATTCTAATGAAAGAAATAGCTTTTCCAAGAAATGTCATAAGAGAGACATTTTACCAAATGTCATCGTTACGAAAACTTGTAAATTTCCTTGAAGTGATCATTTCCCCAGTAACATTTCTACTTATAGGTTCCCGGTTGGTTATTTTGTTTCAGAATATGTGTCTCGTACTTGACGAGCCTATGTTGTTAAAAGACACTGCTCAGGCTATAGAAATAGTCACGAACAGCACGACGTGTTTTCTCGAAATTGTATCAATCATAATGTGCGCCTCTCAGATACCTTGTCAATTTGCTACATTTAAGGAAACTCATCAAGATATATATGAGAAGTGTCTTCATGGAAATGAAGTAGAGGAATCTGCCATCAATTTGATTCGACATATGGCACAGATGAAAATTCCTGTCATGACAGCGTGGTCACTGTTTTATCTTAAACCCCAATTACTACTTTCTCTCTTAGGATCTTTTCTAACTTATGGTCTTCTGTTGTCGACTTATATGGAGAGAAAAGGGTGACTGCCTTTTCACCTGCTATTTTCGTAACTGAAATTTTCTTTACCAATTGAGCTTTGATATTAACTCCAGTAATAAAATCGGAACTCCTAGATTTGTCCATGTATCATTTTAATTGTTTGTCCTCTCATGTTTAACTTTCTTTAGAACTAAAAAGATCATGTGTAGCCAAATAACTTTTGCCTACCTGTGTTGCATCCATCTATTCAACTCTAATTTCTGTAATGGGTCTCGTAAACCCTGAAAAAAAGCCGGACAGATAAATGTTGAACTTCTTAAATGTATGTAATGAACGTTTTCGGGAAATATAATACGTTTCAGGAAATAAGATTCTTTCAAAAGGAGTAATAATATCCAATTTGAAGTTTGGTTATATTTATTTATTTATATAAACTGTCATGAATGTAAATAAGCACTTCACAATATATGATTTATTTTATTTTACTGAGTTATTGACTTACTCCACATCTGAACTCTCTGCAAAATATATATTTGTCTATCCTGTGAAAAGATCAAATCCAAATGCACCATAGAAAGCAGAATGCGTTATTGCTGTATAGTGAATTTATGTTATTGTTGGATGCATTATTGGACACTCTGATAAAACAATATCAGATACTTTTTGCACTCTACAGTTCTTTTAACAGCCGTAAGAAATACTTTTACGAAGAGCTGCAGTTTACAGTAGATTGCTAACTTTTACGAGAATATCTTTGCCCGACATTGCATTTTGAATGTTTGAAGAATATAAGGCATTTTTTATGAAGCAAACCGCAAGTAGCAGAAGGAGGCTGTGAACATGTCAAGCAATAGGCTGAGTTAGCAGGTCTCCAGTGGTTGACATATAACTCAAATAAATTTATGTCGGAGCAAAATAGTTCCCACACACATCGAAACAACCACGTGATCCTTGCGGGCCTGGAGATTGCAGGCACTTTCTACAGTTTTAATCACAGAAAGCAGTGTCTATTTTTTTGTTTTATCCACGCTATGCAATAACGTTTCAGGTCTAATTGTCAACCCTAATGTCTAATAAATGTCTACCGGATTTTAACCGCATTTATACCCTTTATCTAAACATTGTCTCTCAAGAAGTTAAAAGTATGAGTTTTACTGGTTGGGGTCCAATGTTCTTCGAAACTGCTTGGTTTGTATTATTATACATACCATTTTTTAAGTTAACCTTGAGCAGAAGAATGAAATTTACATATTGAAAAACTAAAGATATATCACATTCTGAAAAATCAGTTTACGCTTTGTTGTAAAACTAAATCCATAAAATTACAGATATGAAACTGTATTTTTGTGTTTAATTAAAGTGTTAAAATTCAAACCCATAAATACTCGTAATTAAAATATATGATCAATTTAAATTTATATTTTCGGTCATTGTTATCTCAATCACTTCCCTTCAAAATTAATATTGAAAACACGTATTATATGAAAACGTATCTCTCGACATTTCATGTTGGCATAATTTATGTGTTTATTTTCTAACATCGTGAATAAACTTAAACGTACGTAGTTTCGTATTTACATTTTCCCAGTTTAAGTCTTGTAAAAAAATATAAACTGTTTTCTTACAAAGTAATCAAAATTTTTATTTTTACTGCTTCATTAACTTCCTATGTAGAACTTCTAATGAGTTTATAAAAAGGTATATGAATTAAATCATCTAATTTAAAGAATGCAACAGTTATTTTTTATGTATAATTCTACATCATTCTACACTTTGGTTGTGTTCTAATTTTATAATTTTCAACAATACTGTTTTTTACAATAATTGGGTTTTTAAATAAGATGGTCCATTCGTTGTTCTTCGTCCATCGACCTATTCCAAATTATTATTTTTGTCCAAAAATGCATCTATGATATATAAAGTCAATTGCTTCCGGAACTTTTGTCGTATTTTGACAGTTATAAGTAATATAATTTTTGATTTGAATATATATTGCTAACTGATTTAATTCAAATTTTGTTGATTTCTGTTAAGTATTAATTAATTTATCCCGATTTTTCATTTAATACTTTTTCCTGAATTTTAAAAGTTTGATTATCTTCAAAAATCATGCAGCATTTTATCATTCGAAATCTTTCCATTTCATATATTGTAATATTTATATTATAAAACAAAATTGTACCCATGACCTGGATCAGAAAGCAACATGGTCAATCAGAAATCAGCATAAAAAACATGTCCAGCCAATCCGAAACGAGAAACAATGCAAGAGATTGGCAAACTCCAGGACACAACAGGAAAATCCCAACACAACGAGTCAAGTCCGAATAAGAATAAACGGAGTCCAACAAGTCAATAAATAGGTTAAAACGGCACACGAGAGCCCCAAAGATATAGAATGAAGTGGGGAGGGGGATTTTATGCATTCCTCCAGACGACATACAAAAATGTAGTAATGGACAAGTCATTCATTAAATTATAATAGTTTGTTTAAAACATTTTATGTTCCTTTTTTGTAAGAGAAATTTCCCTCTTTCCACAGATTTTAAGACTGCTTAAATCTGGGTTAATTTAATTTATTTTAGTTAAATTTATTTTAGTTTATATTTTTTAATGCTCTAATATAAGGAGGTAACTGGAGATAAATGGCTACATCTGGAAGCTGTGTCCGAAAATTTAACTATTTGCAACCCTAATTTCACGCAATAGGATTGACCACTTGTGAAGGTTGTTTTTTTCCATGGAGGTAGGCAGTATCCAACAAAGGCATTTTATGTATTCGTAACAACAACACATACACACACACACACATATATATATATATATATATATACTTTTATTCTCTCTAAACTACGAGGTGTTGCATTTTATTAATTAATTGCTGTATTTAAGGAAGTTTCATTTGTCAGTTATTGGTAACTACTGCACTGCAATGTTATAACAGCAATTATTTTCCTCCATTTTATCATTTAACTGCAAACACTACAGAACTACTAGTTTCAATATACATTATTAACAATTTCCATAACAATTTCCACGAACATGTTTATGTCTTTCACATGCAGATGTCAAGCATCAAGAAATCATTAAGCGACCACACTGCCATCAAAAGCGGATCTGTACGCAATTACAGCTTCAAAATAATTATCGCCATCATAATTTTTTGAATGCTATACAAGATAGATGTTACTATCCAATATACATTCATTGTCGAAACAGAGTATTTAAAAGGCATTAGACGCCTGAAAATAGGAATATTTTCGTTATCAAAGAAGTGTTGTTGTTACTAATCTTAACTGGTCTAGCCAATAAGCTAGACCAGGTCCATGAGACCAAAAACACTCAAAAAGTCCAAGACAAAGAGGGGACTCAGAGTCAAATCCTCCTTGACAAGTCCCAGGCAAGATAGAAGATGATCAGGGGTGGAATGATTGATGTTACATTTCCCACAAATGGGGAAGATCTTATTGCCCTGATCAAATTTAAGGCATTTCAAGGGACCACTTAAGACTCTGGATAAAGCAGTCTGCTGGACACGATTGCCTGCAAAAGCAATAGCTCCACCCGGCCGCTTGCCACAATACCAGTCATGTGATGGAGGAGAACGCCAAGAAGTGGCGGTTACAGATTTAACTCTTGAGCAGATCTCTAAAATATTCAAGACGTTAGGTCAAATTCATTGAAGTTCCCTCCTTAGCCAGGGTATCAGCCATTTCATTGCCTCTAAGTCCAATATGCGGTGGGATCCAATGCAAATGAATATTATGGCAATATGAAAGTTTCAGCTGTGAAGTAAGTATAGAGATTGAGGTTCTCTCTCACGAGACCATTTCTAAAGGCGTTGGATAGAGCTGAGGCTGTCGGTCAAAATAAAGATATCTTTATAGGTGGAGAAAGAAGCTGCAGCCTTTAGACCATCTTCAATTGCTATTAACTCTGATCTAAAGACAGGGCAATGGTCTGAATTTCGAATTGTGATAGTGAAGCTACTCGAAGGTGTTTTCACCAAGACTCCACTACCACAATTGTGATACTCATTTTTACTGCCATCTGTAAAAATTGGAAGGGCATTGGAGATAATACTGTTAAGTGTTTCCAAAGAAATATGGAGAAGATATTCCGGCAAATCTATCCTTTTATTGGTAGAAGAGACAAGGTCTGTTTTAAAATGAACTCTGGGAAGTCCCTCCAAGGGATTGATAGAAAGTTTCAGATAATGTCCCTCAACACTAGTTTCAATATAGCCCATAAGTAAGCCAAAGAAAAGGGGCTGTTTCTTTTTAATCTCTGATTCCCTGTCTAATCCTGGAGAAACACAGAGGTACGATTGTGTGTACCATAACTGTATAGTTTATTGAAGTATTTTGTCAGTCTAACATTGCGCCTTAGGTTTAGTGATTGCAGATTACTTTCATAAAGGGCTTTTTCACATAGGCAGCTGTTACGAAGGCCAGTAATTAAGCGGGCTGCACTCAACTGGACACGCTCCAGCTTAAGTAAATTGGTAGATGAGGCACAGGAATAATCCAAAATAATATGGGTCAGAGGTTTATTCCTCTTTATGCTGACCAACATTATATCAAAGAAATAAATTATCTGAGTTAAATATACAGGATGTCCAGAAAGTTCCGGAACGGCTCAATATCTCGAGAAATACACTTCGGATCAAAAAATAAAAAACACGTATTCAATATATTTAGAAAAGCTATCCACTGATACCAAAATTGACCCTGGGGGAAGGCGGATGGGGCAACTTCAGAAATTTTCAATAGGAACCCCCATTTTTATTGCAGATTTGGATTCTCCAGAAAAAATTACATACATTTGACCTACGATTTTTGCTCCCACAAACGTCGCTATAATCGAGAAAAACGGAAGTGGGGCACAAACATTTAAAAATGGGAATGTCTCAGGAAATACACTTCGAATAGAATAATAAAAAAATACGTGTTCAATATTTTCAAGACACTATCCAATGATGCTAAAATTGATCTCCTCCCCCAGCTAACCGTTCACTTCAGCGACAACTGCTGACTTCAGTTTAGACAACGGTTCGAAACTACTTTCAGCACTACCCAGGAACGGAACAACGATGTGGACGCAGTATTTTTCTGTTCCCTTCGGGGTGCTTGATTAACATGAGTCCCCTTGCCTCTCATGATCAGGATGATTTTTTCTGTAACTTTTAAACGTTAGAGCCCCACTTCCGTTTTTCTCTATTATAGCGCCGTTTGTGGGAGCAAATATTAAAAAGGAGGAGGAGGGGAGGGGGGTCAATTTTGGTATCATTGGATAGCTCTTCTAAAAATATTGAATTCGTGTTTGTTTGTTTTTATCCGAAGTGTATTTCTCGAGATATTGCGCCGTTCCGGAACTTTCTGGACACCCTGTATGTGTTGCGTATAAAGACCGTGACAAAATTTATCATATATATTTACTATGGTTTTTAAAAAAAATTCGATTTCGAGTTTTTGATGCCAATATATATTTTAGAACCTCATGTAAACGTTTTGACTATTTTGGAGTGATGTCCGTCTGTCTGATGTCTGTGGTCGATTTCTTGTGTATAAAATTGCGGCCACAAATATAAATGGATTTTCACGAAATTTTATATTCGGCTTTGATATTAAAAAGTCTAGAACTAGATACAGTTAAACCTGTCTAAGTTGGACACTCACGGTTCCCCCTAAAAGTGTCCAACTTAGACAGGTGTCCAACATAGACAGTGTGATGTAATTTCATTTTCCCCCTTAAATAAAGCACATCAACAGACTTCATTTTTAACATATGGAAAATACTAATAAGCCAATGGTTTTAATTAAATATTGTAATTACTGTTACAAAATACTTATGATATAGATTCTTTTTCTTGTTCCAGAGCAGTTTAGTTCCTATGCATGTATGATATCAGATCTCTTATTGTTTATATTGGAAACAGTAGATTTTGATATGCCGAACTCCTCTGCCAACTTTCTGTGGCTGTCACCTTTGTCTGGGCGATCAAGAATTATTATTTTCCTTTCAATAGTTAGCTCAACTAATTTACGTTTCCTCATTATTAAAAACTAATGTACACGTCACTAAAATCACAGTCACCTTTCCAGAATGCACTGAGAAACAAATGTGACTTTTGAGGGTAGAGAAACCTTTTTATTCAGAAGATGCCGAAATCTAATTGGAAGGGAAGAAGATGCAGAAATCTGATGGGGTAGGGAAGCTACAAATGTCCATTCTTCAATTGTGTTGTTGTGTGTGTGTAAACAAACTGATAACAAAAAGGTTGTGATTAATAATTAAGGTCTGTGGAATGGTGGGGAGGGACGGTCCCTTAGCAACAATAAGAAAGAAATGTGAGCAGATAAGAGCTTCCTGGAAGTGATAACAACAACGTAGGAATACTTCTGGGGATCAACAACAAAAGATAATCCCTGGGGATAGATAAGGAAGATCAAAAGTGGTAGGTTACTTCCTTTATGAAAATGCCAATTTTAAGGAACTTGTTCAATTTAGTAATGTAAACAGCGTCCAACTTCCAAGATAGACAGGTGTCCAAGTTAGACAGTATTATATACATGTTAAAACATAGGACTTCGTTCTGTTCCACCGAATTGTGTCCAAGATAGACAGGTGTCCAACATATAGAGGTGTCCAACTTTACAGGTTTTACTGAGTTATTTTCTAAATTCCAAAGAAAACTTCGACATTGATTCGAAAATTTACATTTTTTTGACATGGCAGCAGAGGACAAAATTCGACATAATCATGCGTAAAAGAGTTTACTTATGGCTCAGTGATGAGAGGACTTCACAATTCCAATCATTGTTGTGAAAAATAGCCGTAATGCAATTTTTTCGTGACGTCATTAATCTTCCGTGAAGGTACAAATTACACCCCCCGGATGTACACTGTCAAGTAAGGCATCAATCGAAGAATTTTTTTCAAGCTCTTTAAATTAAAGGATAGTACGCTGTAATTGCAATAATCTGGACCCGCGATGCCGATTTTTTATAATTTTTCACTCTTCGGTTAATTTTAAATGTGAAACACTTATGAATGTTTAAACGCAAACATGTTCATAAATTAATCTTCAAATTCATGAATAAATTAATAATGCACATGTTTCGTCTTGTAATTGTCATTTATTTTAATTTAAATTTTTTCCTGCAATCTTAATTTGCTGTTGTTGCATTCTCTACCATCGATGTAGTGTTCTCATTGCAAAATTTAATAGTAAATTGGTTATTCTGAATAAAAGATCCTTTCAAAACACCAACCGTTTTACCAACTGTCAAGGCTGCAAAAACTAGTTAGTTTCCTTCAAGAGATCCTTTCCCCTATAACGTCCTTTTTACTTTCCCTGCAACACATGGTAATGTATAGGGAAAGTATTGGAATCATGCCGAAAATCGCAACTCGAGTTTTCGACGGATCTACACGTTTCGAGACCTCTAGAATGCGAAAAACTATATTTAGCGTCACGTCTGTGTGTGTGTCTGTGTGTCTGTCTGTCTGTCTGTGCAGATTTTGTATCCACTCTAACTAAAAAACTAATGGACCGAATTTCACAAAATTTGGTAGGTAAGTTACTTGTGAGCGAGTCTGGTGCTGATTAGTTTTGGGTACGATTTGGAATAAAAGAACCCGCCTTTTTTAGCGAAATGGCCCGCAAAAGCTTGTATCCACTCTAACTGAAAAACTGATGAACCGAATTTCACAAAATTCGGTAGATGAGTCACTTGTGGGTTACCTTGGTGCTGATTAGATTTTGGTACGATTCGGAAGAAAATGACCTTCCTTTTTTTGCAAAATGGCCCGCAAAAATCGCCCAAATCTAAACTAAAGAACTGGGTATACTCAAATATATCCATTAAATGCTGATTTAATACGTAATTTTTAACGACGAAAAGAATAAGACCAACCCCATTACACTAGGACTAGCCGTTTTCGAGATATATTAGTTTTTCGTACTTTCCCTACGCCACCTTTGAAAATAAGCCCGGTTACCGAATGAGAACGAAAATTGAATTAAAAGTGAAATAAATTTAATTAAAATAAAGAGAACGTTAATATAAGTTTGCAGGGAAAGTCATGTGCTGCTCACATCAGATTTTTTCAACTGTGAATAGGTTCGCACTTGCTTGGATTATTTCTTTATACCTGTCTAATACTTCACAAACATCTTCTGTTATTAGATAGTACATAGTTGTAGTAATTTCAACAAACAACACGCTGGGTTTTCTTACAATTGTATCAATCATACTTTGGGCGTCACAGATAATTCGCCAGTTTGTTACTATTAAAGAAACGCTTAAATATATGCATGAGTAATATCCTAATGGAAAGGAAGTATATGAGTCTACCATCAATTTGATTAGGCACATGACAGACATGAATATTCCCGTCATGACAGCGTGGTCACTGTTTCGTCTTAGACCGCAATTAATATTTTCTGTACCAGGTTCTTTTCTAGGTTATGATCTTTTGTTGTCGAATTTTATGGGGAACAAAGAGTAACTTCGCCAATTACACATAAGTAACTACATATTTACCTCTTTACTATTTAGTGTCTGTAGACAAATCTAGACTTTAAAACTTCCCTGTGTTCTGTTTTAATATGTTTTCTTCCCCTGTGTAACTTTCTTTAGAACTAAGGGAGTTACGTGTAGCCAGACCTGCTTGTGTTGTATCCAAATATTCAATTTTAATATATGTAATAGGTTTCATAGACCCTAAAATACTTGCCAGAAAAATAATGAACTTATAAGATATATATAATACCTACGTTTTTTAAGCAGTAGAATGACGGAAGCGACCGCATAACTACTTTGAGAAACTATTCTTCCAAAATGGATAATCCCAACCCATTAAAATTTTATGATTTTTCTTATTTTTTTAAAGTTATTGAAAACACAGAAGAAAATTATTCTAGGTTATATAAAAAATGAACAAATCAACGATCGTCCTAGACCAACGGAGTTCAATATATCCGTCGTTCTAATGTTAAATATGGCACTTTTAAAAGCGTACCTATATCCATTTTGAAATTTGGTACATTCTTTTATTACTACAAACTATCACGAGTGCTAGGAAGCACGTCAGTCACAATGCATGATTTTATTCTATCATAAATGAGTTGAAGCCGTATAAGCTCTCAACACAACTCAACACTGCAAAATATACATCTATCTGTACCTTGCAGTAAGCAACTTCAGAAGCAGAACGTATTCAAAACCGGTTTCTATGGATCTGCTGACAAGGAACTAAATCTTTTGGTCACAGGTGGGGCTAGATGCTCGCTGAAAGTCCTTTGGCCATCTGAACTTAATATTTTAAGAAATCTCTTGTTAAGAGTGTTTTGAACTAAGAATATTTGCTGTTTTCTAAGAGACAACAATTATATTTTTCAAATGCGTAATCAGAAAAACTGCATTCTAAAAGTGGAAGTTATCTACTTTCAAATCCAGATGCTATGGATATGATGACTAATTCCAGAAGCGTTTTAGCCGCAGGAGGGATTTGATGCTCAACTATAGTTCTTTACGAGAAGAAGTCCTGTACATGAGATTGACTTATTTGTAATTTCTAAAAGAATAGAACTATTTTTGTCTGTTGTGTTATCTTAAAAAATAGTTTCCAAAAGTTTAAGGTTATACGGTTTTTTCAAATCCAGCGTCTATGGGTTTGATAACTAGGAATTATGCTTGAAATACTAGAAAATACCTTGTTAAAAGAACTTTGGGCATAGAAGACTATGTGTAAAAAAAACAGCTATGTGTAAAAAAAAGTCTAAAAAGCAGCTAAATTTTTCTAATGTGTAATTCAAAAGTGAATATTCTCTTGATTCCAACCCGACTCTTATGGATCAGAAGATGGTTGACTGAAGCGTTTCGTCGCAGGTTGGCTTTGATGCTCGCTGAAAGTTTCCAACATGTAAACTGCCTGTACTTGATATTCTAAAAAATCTCTTGTTGAAAATATTTCGTCTTGGAAAGATTTGTATTTTCTAACGGAGAAAACAGTCTCTTGCTAATGTGTAATCCTAAATAGTGGTTTCCCAAAGGGTAAATTATCTTTATTAAAATCCAGTTCATGTGTATCTGATGAATTGAGATTAAAGTGTTTGACCACAGGGTGGCATATCTGATCGTAGAATGCCTGTGCTTGAGTTTCTAGTAAATTGATTATTAACAGAATTTTAGCCTCAAGGGCGCTGTGCTTTCTAAATGAGAAAACTGTCTGTCTCTAATATTTAAGATAAATAAATGGATTCCAAATAAGGAAAATCTCGAGTTCGGCTCCGGTTCTTGATCTGATAACTGGAGACTAAAACGTTTGGTTTGAGTCGCGTTCGGTTTGAGTCTGGGACATATTTTGCAGAGAAATTTATTAACCCTCTAAAGGAAAAAAATGGAATTTTTCAACTATTTTTCCAGGAAAACTACTTCAATGAATTGTTTACAGGCCAACTAAATCAACAATTCACACGGTCGCATTTCTCTGGTGAGAAACATGCTCATTGCTCATGGCTACAGCAGAGACCAATAAAAATAAGTTTGGTGGATATTAGAGAAGCTTAAATAGTGAGAAAAAACTAAAATAAATATGTTTATAATTTTATAGTATTTTTAATTTAAATTATGAATGTATGAGTTATGTTTACATGAGGTAAGCAATAAAACATGCTTTACTTTTATTTACGTTGTTTTAGTAAAACTTTTACATACTTTTGTTGCTTTGCTACTTTTGCTCCCAAGCTAGAATCAATTGATGGAGGGCAGAGACGTGTGCTGGGGAGTGCCGATTTTAAAAATCTTCATGTTTATCTATCTTAGCGACTCTTGTTGCTATTTTGATGAAACGTTAGTGTTTATTTTTTCCACTGCAATGAACCCACTCGACCTGCTTTCATTGAACTTCAACTCACACTTTGTTGATTTGTAACATTTAAATCCATGCCGTGGGCGCAGAACTTGCTAGAAACCTGATTGCCATGAAAATTGATTTTTATATTTAGTGATCGCTATTGGGCAAAGTCTGCCATTTAGGATAGAAGCTCTGAAATAAGTATATACTTATACGTCGAACCGGTTTCTATAAAAGTGAGCAAATTTCAATTAAATTTGAAATAAAAAAAACTAAAATGAATTAAAATAATACATCTGAAGAGTATTCTTTAACCTGTCAAAAAGGATATTCATACCACTATTGTTAGTATCCCACAGCTACCACTATTGTTCGCTGTGGGATACTACCAATATCTCTATAGATTTTCTTCAGTAAATTAATGCACAATATATCTGAAAGTAGGTAATTTTAATTAGAAAATGTATTTTCAGAAGCACATCATACGTTCGATAAATATTCGATATAAATTTAATTTCATAATGAGCAGTATACGTAGCAGTTTACACAATGGCCTACATTGTTTGACTGGCATTCCACATCAATAAAACTTGTCAGATACAACAATAAAGAAACTTCACATCGATTCATTTTACTGAACAAAAATAAATCAATTTATCTTTGATATACAAACAATAATGACATTAAATATTTCTTAATAGACAGCAACAGTAAAATTAATGCAAGCCGTAAAAAAATACATTGAAAAGGATTTGAAATTTTTAGCGTTAAGAATAAGAATTAATTCTCATCAACGTCTGACTGCGACGCATGCATGTTAGAGCAAAATCTCAATGCGCTTGTAAGTGCTGCATGAATAACCTTAATATATATACTGTGAACTAAATTTGAAGGTGTACAAAAGAATAAAATAAAAGTATTCTTTTCACTGGATGTTACGTCAATAGTCTTCGATTTACAAGTGAAATTACAGTAATTGGAACAAGTGACGCTTAAATACAGTATTTAGAATTTATAAATGGTAGAAGTTTTAATGGTTTATTTCATTATTTAGTAGTATGGAAAATCTGATGTGGGCAGCACATGACTTTCCCTGCAGACTTATATTCACATTCTCTTTATTTTAATTAAATTTAATTCACTTTTAATTCAACTTTCGTTCTCATTTGATAACTGGACTTATTTTCAAAGGTGGCGTAGAGAAAATACGAAAAAACTAAAATATCTGGAGAACGGCTAGTCCTAGTGTGATGGGGTTGGTCTTATTCCTTTCTTCTTTAAAAATTACGTATTAAAAAATCATTTAATGGATATATCTGAGCATACGTAGTTTTTTATTTCAGATTTCGGCGATTTTTGCGGACCATTTTGCCAAAAAAGGCAGGTTATTTTTTTCCGAATCACACCAAAATCTAATCAGCAGCAGGGTGTTCCACAAATGACTTATATACCGAATTTTGTGAAATTCAGTTTATCAGTTTTTCAACTAGAGTGGATACAAGCTTTTGAGGCCCATTTCGCAAAAAAAGTCGGAATCCTGAGGCTTTATCCTGAATCCAGATGATTCCTGAATCCTGAGGCTTTATCCGGAATCCTGAGGCTTTATCCCAAAACTAATCAGCACCAGATTCGTTTAGAAGAGGCTTACCTACCAAATTTATGAAATTCGGTCCATTAGTGTTTTAGTTAGAGTGGATACAAAATCTGCACAGACAGACACACACACAGACGTCGCGTTAAAAATAGTTTTTTCGTATTCTAGGGGTTCCAAAACGTGTCGATCCGTCGAAAACTCGAGTTGCGATTTTCGACATGATACCAGTACTTTTCCTATACATTACCATGTATAGCAAGGAAAGTAAAAAATCTGAAGTGGGCAGCACATGACTTTCCCTGCAGACTTATATGAACGTTCACTTTATTTTAATTAAATTTATTTCACTTTTAATTCAATTTTCGTTCTCATTCGGTAACCGGGCTTATTTTCAAAGGTGGCGTAGAGAAAGTACGAAAAACTAAAATATCTCGAGAACGGCTAGTCCTAGTGTAATGGGGTTGGTCTTATTATTTTCGTCGTTAACAATTACGTATTAAACGAGCATTTAATGGATATATTTGAGTATACCTAGTTCTTTAGTTTAGATTTTGACGATTTTTGCGGGACATTTTGCAAAAAAGGGCAGGTTTTTTTTTTCGAATCGTACCAAAATCTAATCAGCACCAGGATAACCCACAAGTGACTCATCAACCGAATTTTGTGAAATTCGGTCTAGTAGTTTTTCAGTTAGAGTGGATACAAGCTTTTGCGGACCATTTCGGAAAAAAGGCGGGTTCTTTAATTCCAAATCATACCCAAAACCAATCAGCACCAGACTCGCCCATAAGTGACTTACCTACCAAATTTTGTGAAATTCGGTCAATTAGTTTTTTACTTAGAGTGGATACAAAATCTGCACAGACACACAGACTGACTGACACAAAGACGTCACAGGCACACAGACAAACAGACACACACACATACGTCACAATAGTTTTTTCGTATTCTAGAGATCTCGAAACGTGTAGATCCGTCGAAAACTCGAGTTGCGATTTTCGACATGATTCCAATACTTTCCCTATACATACCATGTATTGCAGGGAAAGTAAAAATCTGATGTGGGCAGCACATGACTTTCCCTGCAGACTTATACACTCATTCTTTTTATTTTAATTAAATTTAATTCACTATTAATTTAATTTTCGTTCTCATTGGTAACTGGACTCATTTTCAAAGGTGGCGTAGAGAAAAAACTGAAATATCTCGAGAACGGCACATCCTAGTGTAATGGAGTTGGTCTTATCCTTTTCTTCGTTAATAATTACGTATAAAACAAGCATTTAATGGATATATTTGAGCATACGTAGCTTTTTAGTTTAGATTTTGACAATTTTTGCGGGCCATTCTGCAAAAAAAGGCAGGTTATTTTTCTCTGAATCGTACCCAAATCTAATCAGCACCAGAGTGACCTATATGTGACTCATCTACCAAATTTTGTGAAATTCGGTCCATTAGTTTTTCAGCTAGAGTGGATACAAGCTTTTGCGGGCCATTTCGCAAAAAAAGGCGGGTTCTTTAATTCCAAATCATACCTAAATCTAATCAGCACCAGACTCGCCCACAAGTGACTTACCTACAAAATTTTGTTAAATTCGGTGTATTAGTTTTTTAGTTAGAGTGGATACAACATCTGCACTGACGGACAGACACACAGACAGACACACACACAGACGTCACGCTAAAAATGGTTTTTTCGTATTCTAGAGGTCTCGAAACGTGTAGATCCGTCGAAAACTCGAGTTGCGATTTTCGACATGATTCCAATACTTTCCCTATACATTACCATGTATTGCAGGGAAAGTAAAAATCTGATGTGGGCAGCACATGACTTTCCCTGCAGACTTATATTAACGTTCTCTTTATTTTATTTAAATTTATTTCACTTTTAATTCAATTTTCTTTCTCATTCGGTAACCGGACTTATTTTCAAAGGTGGCTAGAGAAAATACGGAAACTAAAATACCTCGAGAACGGGTAGTCCTAGTGTAATGGGGTTAGTCTTATTATTTTCATCGTTAAAAATTACGTATTAAACGAGCACTTAATGGATATATTTGAGTATACCTAGTTCTTTAGTTTAGATTTTGACGATTTTTGCGAGCCATTTTGCAAAAAAAGGCAGGTTATTTTTTTCCGAATCATACCAAAATCTAATCAGCACCAGAGTAACCCAAAAGTGACTATAATCTACAGAATTTTGTGAAATTCGGTCCAGTAGTTTTTGAGTTAGCGTGGATACAAGATTTTGCGGGCCATTTCGCAAAAAAAGGCAGGTTCTTTTATTCCATATCGTTCCCAAATCTAATCCACACCAGACTCGCTCACAAGTGACTCACCTGCCAAATTTTGTGGAATTCGGTCCATTATTTTTTTGTTAGAGTGGATTCAAAATCTGCACAGACAGACAGACAGACACACAGACACACACACAGACGTCACGCTAAAAATGGTTTTTTCGTATTCTAGAGGTCTTGAAACGTGTAGATCCGTCAAAAACTCGAGTTGCGATTTTCGACATGATTCCAATACTTTCCCTATACATTACCATGTATTGCAGGGAAAGTAAAATGTACCTTGCTTTGTAAATAGACGCAAAAATTCGACTAAACCATTTCCGGAAGAAGACATGGCGAGGATATGGAGGAATATGGAAATGGTTAAGCATCACTGGTATCGATGTTAAAGGAAGTAAGAAAAATATATACAATATAATTATATTATATGCATATCCATCAATAATGACAATAATTCTGCTATGCATAGCATTCAGTTATTTATTTACTTTCTATTTATCATGGCTGATGGTAATTTCGTTTTTGATTGAATGTTCCTTACCCATAACATTGTAGTACCTCATTCACTCCAAAGCTGAAAATTTGAAAAAATTTGTTATTAACGTTAATTTAATTGAGAAGCATTTCAAAATCACTTCTAGCAATGCTATGATCTATTGCGCACTCAATATTTTTCCCCTTCTACCAATTTTTGTCAGTCTTCTTACTGGAATCTACATATTTTCCGCAATTAAAAAATTTCAACAGATGCACACTTTACATTTAATTATTGAAAATGAATTTATATTAGGTATAGTAAGAATTTCTGTTATTTTCTGTTCTTATTGTGCTTTTCATCAGTTCCCTGCTATAGAAATGTGCTGTTGTTGCATTCTCTACCACCGATGTAGTGTTGTTCTCATTGCAAAATTTAATGACAAATTGATTATAATGGATAAAATAGCTTTTCAAAGCAATGTCATAAGTGAGACATTTTACCAAATGTCATCGTTACGAAAACTTGTAAATTTCCTAGAAGTGATCATTTCCCCAATAACATTTCTGGTCATAGGTTCGCGCTTGCCAGTTTTGTTTCAGAATATGTGTCTCGTACTTCCAAATCATCTCTTGTTAAAAGGCACTACGCAGGCTATAGAAATAGTCACGAACAACACGATGTGTTTTCTTGAAATTGTATCATTCATAATTTGCGCCTCTCAGATACCTTGTCAGTTTGCTACAGTTAAGGAAACTCTTCAATATATACATGAGAAGTGTCTTCAAGGAAATGAAGTAGATAACTCGGCCATCAGTTTGATTAGACATATTGCACAGATGAATATTCCAGTCATGACAGCGTGGTCACTGTTTCATCTTAAATCGCAGTTGATATTTTCTTTCTTAGGATCTTTTCTAACTTATGGTCTTCTGTTGTCAACTTACATGGAGAGAAAAGGGTAACTGCGATAGGTAACAGCTATTTTGACTGCTATTTTCTTAACTGATATTTGCTTTACTAATTAAGCTTTGATATTAGTTCCAGTAATAAAAATCTGTTGTGGGCAGCACATGACTTTCCTTGCAGACTTATATCCATGTTCTCTTTATTTTAATTAAATTTATTTCACTTTTAATTCAATTTTCGTTCTCATTCGGTAACCGGACTTATTTTCAAAGGTGGCGTAGAGAAAATACGAAAAACTAAAATATCTCGAGAACGGCTAGCCCTAATGTAATGGGGTTGGTCTTATTCTTTTCTTCGAAAAAATTACGTATTAAACAAGCATTTTATGGATATATTTGAGCATACGTAGTTCTTTAGTTTAGATTTGGACGATTTTTGCGGGCCATTCTGCAAAAAAAGGCACCTTCTTTTCTGAATCGTACCAAAATCTAATCAGCACCAGGGTGACCTATACGTGACTTATCTACCGAATTTTGTGAAATTCGGTCCATTAGTTTTTCAGCTACAGTGGATACAAGCTTTTGCGGGCCATTTCACAAAAAGGGCGGGTTCTTTTATTTCGAATCGTACCCAAGAATAATCAGCACCAGACTCGCTCACAAGTGACTTACTCACCAAATTTTGTGAAATTCGGTCCATTAGTTTTTTAGTTAGAGTGGATACAATATCTGCACAGACAGACACACAGACAGACACACAGACACACAGACAGACACACAGACACACAGACAGACAGACAGACACAAACACAGACGTCACGCTAAACATAGTTTTTTCGTATTCTAGAAGTCTCGAAACATATAGATCCATCGAAAACTCGAGTTGCGATTTTCGGCATGATTCCAATACTTTCCCTATACATTACCATGTATTGCAGGGAAAGTAAAAATCGGTACTTCTAGACTTGTCCATGTACGAATTTCATCGTTTATCCTCTCATGTGTAACTTTGTTTGGAACTAAAAACGTCATATGTAGCCATACAACTTTTGCATACCTGTGTTGCATCCACCTTTTCAATTCTAATTTCTGTACTGTGTCTCATAAACCCTGAAAAAACCGGACAGACAAACAGTGAACCTTTTTATATATATGTAATGAACATTTTCAAGACATATAACACGTTTCATGAAATATGATATTTTTAAAAAGAGTATTAATATCCAATTGAAAGTTTGGTATATAAAGAAGCAGAAGCGGGTCGGTCGCAATATATGATTTATTTTGTTTTACTGAATACGTTATTGATTTACTCCACATCTGATCTCTCTGCAAAATATAAATTTTATCTGTCCTGTGAAATGATCAAATCCAAATGCCCCGTAGAAAGCAGGATGTATTATTGTTGAAAAATTAATAATTCAGATAGAACACTTTCATTTTTAGATGCTCTGATAAAACAATGTTAGATTCCTTTTGCACGCGACAGTTCTCTTAACAGACCTAAGAAATACTTTTACGAAAATCTACAATGTACATTAGATTGCTAATAAATATAACGAAAATATATCTGCGCGACTTTGCATTTCGAATGGTTGAAGAATTCAAGACCTTTTTATGGCGAAAACAGAAAGTACTAGCAGGAGGCTGTAAAAGCGTCGAGCAACTGACCCGGTCTTCCGGTCTCCAATGGTTTACATTTAACTCAAATAAATTTATGTCTTGACAAAAAAGTTCCCACACACATCGAAAAAACCACGTGATCCTTGCGGGCCTGGTGATTGTTGGCAGATTCTATAGTTTTAATCACCGAAAGCAGTGTCTCTTTTTACTTTCCCTGCAATACATGGTAATGTATAGGGAAAGTATTGGAATCATGTCGAAAATCGCAACTCGAGTTTTCGACGGATCTACACGTTTCAAGACCTCTAGAATACGAAAAAACCATTTTTAACGTAACATCTGTGTGTGTATCTGTGTGTCTGTGTGTCTGTCTGTCTGTGCAGATTTTGTATCCACTCTAACTAAAAAACTAATGAACCGAATTTTACAAAATTTGGTAGGTAAGTCACTTGTGAGCGAGTCTGGTGCTGATTAGTTTTGGGTGCGATTTGGAATAAAAGAACCCGCCTTTTTTTGTGCGAAATGGCCCGCAAAAGCTTTTATCCACTCTAACTGTAAAACTACTGGACCGAATTTCACAAAATTAGGTAGATGAGTCACTTGCGGGTTACCCTGGTGCTGATTAGATTTGGGTACGATTTGGAAAAAAGTAATCCGTCTGTTTTTGCAAAATGGCCCGCAAAAATCGTCAAAATCAAAACTAAAGAATTAGGTATACTCAAATATATCTATTAAATGCTCGTTTAATACGTAATTTTTAACGACGAAAATAATAAGACCAACCCCATTACACTAGGTCTAGCCGTTCTCGAGATATTTTAGTTTTTCGTATTTCCTCTACGCCACCTTTGAAAATAAGTCCGGTTACCGAATGAGAACGAAAATTGAATTAAAAGTGAAATAAATTTAATTAAAATAAAGAGAACGTTGATATAAGTCTGCAGGGAAAGTCATGTGCTGCCCACATCAGATGTTTACTTTCCCTGCAATACTAGGTAATGTATAGGGAAATTATTGGAATCATGTCGAAAATCGCAACTCGAGTTTTCGACGGATCTACACGTTTCGAGACTTCTAGAATAAAAAAAAAACTGTTTTTAGCGTTACGTCTGTGTCTGTGTATCTGTCTGTCTGTGCAATGTACGTATCCACTCTAACTAAAAACTAATAAACCGAATTTCATAAAATTTGGTAGGTATGTCACTTGTATGTGACCCTGATGCTGATTAGTTTTGGGTACTATTCGGAATAAACCAACCCGACTTTTTTTGCAAAATAGCCCTCAAAAATTGCCTGTATCCACTGTAACTGAAAAACTAATTGATCAAATTTTACAAAATTTAGTACATAAGTCACTTGTAGGTCACCCTAGTGCTGATTAAATTAAGCCCTGGGTAGAATTTCAAAGTTACACGAAGGGTTGCCAGACTTAGTGATTTATCGCCATTTTTGTGACATTTGACGACTTCAATAACGTTCCAGAAACTTCGCGATAGACCGATTATTTTTTGAGATATGGAAATTTCCAGAAGTTTCTAAGGAGAGGCTATAATAAGGATTCATTCCCCCGTTGCTCCGGAGTTTATGAGTTGACAATATACGAGCTACAGTGAACTGTTACTTTTGTCAATGTTTTGAGAATAGTTGCAATTGTTTTGTAAAATTATTTTCACAGTATTTTGAGAATAATTTTGCTTATTCTGTGAAAATAGTTGAGCATTTAAGTGCTGTTTGATCGTATACTGTTCCAGTTTACTTTGTGCTTGGATAAACGCAAGTCATCCAGAAACGTGGGCTCGTTCTCATATCCTGCGTATACACACACCATTCCAGAACATACGTTTCGTAATACACTGGTGTCAGGTGTGGGGTTTCTGCAAACTTGATAAGCATATATGTTAGTGACTAGAAAAGCGACGGTGGAACAGATGAAAGAGATCATGGCATTTATTAAGGCTATGAAAGACGAAATGACAGCCGGACAAGATGAGATGCTAGCCATACAAGAAGCAATGAAAGCCGGGAAAGACGAGGCAAGATGAAAGCGGGGTAAGACGAGGCAAGATGAAAGCGGTGTAAGACGAAATGATGGAAAGCCGGACGAGACGCGATGAAAGTCGAACAAGACCACATGAAAACTCTGTGAAAGCTGGACAAGAATCTATGGAAGACAAGCTTCAAACTGAAAGAGACGATAAGAAAACAGGACTGGACGTGTGTTTGATTTCTTGTGTATAAAACAGCGGTCACAAATGTAAATAGATTTTCACGAAATTTTATATCCGGCTTTGATATAAAATATCTAGAACTAGATAGATTTTATTTTAATTCCAAAAACAGACTTCGAAATTCTTTAAAAAATTTATATTTTTTTAATATAGCAGAAGAGGACAAATTTGATATAATCATGCATAAAAGAGTTTATTTATGGCTCAAATCTCGGAGTGATTACGAGACTTAATAATTACAATCATTGTTGCGAAAAATAGCCACAATGCAATTTTTTCATGACACCATTAATCCCCGTTATGGGACAAATTACACCCATCGGGGTTAGATTGAAAAGTATGGTGCAAGTCAAAAAAAAATTTGAGCTCTTTAAAGTGAAGGATAGCATGCTATAATTGTAATCATTCTGTCTTTGATCATTCTGTCTGTCCGTCCGTTAGCACGATAACTGCCGTAAAAATGACTTTATCAAAATGAAATTTTAGTACGTTTTTCAGACGGTCTGTGGGACCTATGGGAATATAAATGAATAATATTACCCAATTAGTTTTGCATTGAACATGGGTTGAAAAAATGAAATACATTGAACCCTATGGGACCTAATTTTTCAAATATATTTTAAGCGAATTTAAAATTCACAAATTGCTTCGAAAATTTAAGGAAATATTCAAATTATCCCATAAAATATATAGAAAAAATTCAGTAAAATATGTTAAGTAATTTTTTAAATAAAAATTATTTAATATAGTGAGAAAAACAAATTCAATAAATTCTTGGTATATCCTCCAGAAAGAAAAAAGAGATATATTATATAATAAATATATTTCCAAGAGTTTAATTATTTTACATATAAGAGAGGTTTCACATTTTAAAATAAATACGGTAGATAGCAATTTTTCAAATTTTTAAATAAAATAAATTATTATATTATTGTGATGAATGAAATGATTGGTAAAATGTTTATGAATGAAATGCTGATTTTATATAGAAGCGATTTATATTTCGATGACGTCATTTGAATAAAGATCGTTTGTTTTCGATGAAGTTTTCAAATACAATAAATTATTGTAGTATTATGATAATTTTAAAAATATTACCGGGAAATGTATCGCATTTTAGAGATGTTTAAACCAAGCAATTTGTATTTCAATGCCGTTATTTGAATGAAGTTCATTTTCTTCGATGAAGATTTCAAATATAATAAATTAATGTAGTATTGCTGTTATTTTAAAAATACTACCGAGGAATGTATCGAATTTAGAGATGTTTATATAAAATTGCATTGAAGTTGGAAAGTGTTTCATAATCAAAGCTTTTTGCATGATTGATCTTTCTCGTTCAAATATTTTCTACCGTAACATTTATCGAAAGCACCAATAGGCATCAACTCACTTTACTGAGTCGTATTAAAATCAATTTCTCTTTGTTTTACAAACAATGGTGACAAGAAAATAGATCGCGATGGTAAAATCAATATAAGCCGAGAAAACACACATAAAAAAGGATTGGATATTTTAGGCGTCATCAGTTAGAATCAATTCTCCTTAATGCATAGTCGTCTTAAATGCGTGTTAGATCAGAATCTAAATACGCTTATAACAGCTAAATGAGTGAACTGAATATATAAACTATGAACTAAACTTACAAAATACAGAAAAAATAGGAGTATTTCTTGTTCTGGATATACACGCCAATAATTTCTAAATTACAAATGAAATTACAGTAATTGGAAAAGTTAACGTTAAAAATACAGTTATTAGTCTTATGAATGGTTGAGTTTTCATATGACTTTTATCATTGCTAACTAATAGTATGGAGAAAGAATTTTTCTTTGTAAATAGAGGCACAAATTCGAATAAACCATTTTCAGAGGACATATGGCGAGGATATGGAGGACTATGGAAATGGTTAAGTATCACTGGTATAGATGTTAAAAGAAGTAACAAAAGTATATACAGAAGAGTTATATTATATGCATATCCATCAATAATGACGATACTAATTCTATACATAGCATTGAGATATTGTTCTACATTCCAATTGTCACGATTAATGGCAATTTCATTTTTGATAGAATGTTCCTTACCCATAATATTGTGGTACCTAATTCACTCAAAAGCTGAAAGTTTGAAAACATTTGTAGTTAACGTTAATATTATTGAGAAGCATTTCAAAATTACTTCTAGCAATTCTAAGATCTATTATGCACTCAATATTATGCCTATGTTACCAATTTTAGCCAGTGTTATTACAGCATTCTTCATTAATTTTACAATAACAGAATATAAACAGATGTACACTTTACATTTAATTATTGAAAATGAATTTATAGTAAGTATAGTAAGGATTTCTCACATTTTCTGTTCTTTTTGTGCTTTTCACCAGTTCCCTGCAATAGTAATGTACTGTTGTTGCATTCTCTACCACCGATGCAGTGTTCTCATTTCAAAATTTAATGGCGAATTGATTCTAATGAAAGAAATAGCTTTTCCAAGAAATGTCATAAGAGAGACATTTTACCAAATGTCATCGTTACGAAAACTTGTAAATTTCCTTGAAGTGATCATTTCCCCAATAACATTTCTACTTATAGGTTCCCGGTTGGTTATTTTGTTTCAGAATATGTGTCTCGTACTTGACGAGCCTATGTTGTTAAAAGACACTGCTCAGGCTATAGAAATAGTCACGAACAGCACGACGTGTTTTCTCGAAATTGTATCAATCATAATGTGCGCCTCTCAGATACCTTGTCAGTTTGCTACAGTTAAGGAAACTCATCAAGATATATATGAGAAGTGTCTTCATGGAAATGAAGTAGAAGAATCTGCCATCAATTTGATTCGACATATGGCACAGATGAAAATTCCTGTCATGACAGCGTGGTCACTGTTTTATCTTAAACCCCAATTACTACTTTCTCTCTTAGGATCTTTTCTAACTTATGGTCTTCTGTTGTCGACTTATATGGAGAGAAAAGGGTGACTGCCTTTTCACCTGCTATTTTCGTAACTGAAATTTTCTTTACCAATTGAGCTTTGATATTAACTCCAGTAATAAAATCGGAACTCCTAGATTTGTCCATGTATCATTTTAATTGTTTGTCCTCTCATGTTTAACTTTCTTTAGAACTAAAAAGATCATGTGTAGCCAAATAACTTTTGCCTACCTGTGTTGCATCCATCTATTCAACTCTAATTTCTGTAATGGGTCTCGTAAACCCTGAAAAAAAGCCGGACAGATAAATGTTGAACTTCTTAAATGTATGTAATGAACGTTTTCGGGAAATATAATACGTTTCAGGAAATAAGATTCTTTCAAAAGGAGTAATAATATCCAATTTGAAGTTTGGTTATATTTATTTATTTATATAAACTGTCATGAATGTAAATAAGCACTTCACAATATATGATTTATTTTATTTTACTGAGTTATTGACTTACTCCACATCTGAACTCTCTGCAAAATATATATTTGTCTATCCTGTGAAAAGATCAAATCCAAATGCACCATAGAAAGCAGAATGCGTTATTGCTGTATAGTGAATTTATGTTATTGTTGGATGCATTATTGGACACTCTGATAAAACAATATCAGATACTTTTTGCACTCTACAGTTCTTTTAACAGCCGTAAGAAATACTTTTACGAAGAGCTGCAGTTTACAGTAGATTGCTAACTTTTACGAGAATATCTTTGCCCGACATTGCATTTTGAATGTTTGAAGAATATAAGGCATTTTTTATGAAGCAAACCGCAAGTAGCAGAAGGAGGCTGTGAACATGTCAAGCAATAGGCTGAGTTAGCAGGTCTCCAGTGGTTGACATATAACTCAAATAAATTTATGTCGGAGCAAAATAGTTCCCACACACATCGAAACAACCACGTAATCCTTGCGGGCCTGGAGATTGCAGGCACTTTCTACAGTTTTAATCACAGAAAGCAGTGTCTATTTTTTTGTTTTATCCACGCTATGCAATAACGTTTCAGGTCTAATTGTCAACCCTAATGTCTAATAAATGTCTACCGGATTTTAACCGCATTTATACCCTTTATCTAAACATTGTCTCTCAAGAAGTTAAAAGTATGAGTTTTACTGGTTGGGGTCCAATGTTCTTCGAAACTGCTTGGTTTGTATTATTATACATACCATTTTTTAAGTTAACCTTGAGCAGAAGAATGAAATTTACATATTGAAAAACTAAAGATATATCACATTCTGAAAAATCAGTTTACGTTTTGTTGTAAAACTAAATCCATAAAATTACAGATATGAAACTGTATTTTTGTGTTTAATTAAAGTGTTAAAATTCAAACCCATAAATACTCGTAATTAAAATATATGATCAATTTAAATTTATATTTTCGGTCATTGTTATCTCAATCACTTCCCTTCAAAATTAATATTGAAAACACGTATTATATGAAAACGTATCTCTCGACATTTCATGTTGGCATAATTTATGTGTTTATTTTCTAACATCGTGAATAAACTTAAACGTACGTAGTTTCGTATTTACATTTTCCCAGTTTAAGTCTTGTAAAAAAATATAAACTGTTTTCTTACAAAGTAATCAAAATTTTTATTTTTACTGCTTCATTAACTTCCTATGTAGAACTTCTAATGAGTTTATAAAAAGGTATATGAATTAAATCATCTAATTTAAAGAATGCAACAGTTATTTTTTATGTATAATTCTACATCATTCTACACTTTGGTTGTGTTCTAATTTTATAATTTTCAACAATACTGTTTTTTACAATAATTGGGTTTTAAATAAGATGGTCCATTCGTTGTTCTTCGTCCATCGACCTATTCCAAATTATTATTTTTGTCCAAAAATGCATCTATGATATATAAAGTCAATTGCTTCCGGAACTTTTGTCGTATTTTGACAGTTATAAGTAATATAATTTTTGATTTGAATATATATTGCTAACTGATTTAATTCAAATTTTGTTGATTTCTGTTAAGTATTAATTAATTTATCCCGATTTTTCATTTAATACTTTTTCCTGAATTTTAAAAGTTTGAATATCTTCAAAAATCATGCAGCATTTTATCATTCGAAATCTTTCCATTTCATATATTGTAATATTTATATTATAAAACAAAATTGTACCCATGACCTGGATCAGAAAGCAACATGGTCAATCAGAAATCAGCATAAAAAACATGTCCAGCCAATCCGAAACGAGAAACAATGCAAGAGATTGGCAAACTCCAGGACACAACAGGAAAATCCCAACACAACGAGTCAAGTCCGAATAAGAATAAACGGAGTCCAACAAGTCAATAAATAGGTTAAAACGGCACACGAGAGCCCCAAAGATATAGAATGAAGTGGGGAGGGGGATTTTATGCATTCCTCCAGACGACATACAAAAATGTAGTAATGGACAAGTCATTCATTAAATTATAATAGTTTGTTTAAAACATTTTATGTTCCTTTTTTGTAAGAGAAATTTCCCTCTTTCCACAGATTTTAAGACTGCTTAAATCTGGGTTAATTTAATTTATTTTAGTTAAATTTATTTTAGTTTATATTTTTTAATGCTCTAATATAAGGAGGTAACTGGAGATAAATGGCTACATCTGGAAGCTGTGTCCGAAAATTTAACTATTTGCAACCCTAATTTCACGCAATAGGATTGACCACTTGTGAAGGTTGTTTTTTTCCATGGAGGTAGGCAGTATCCAACAAAGGCATTTTATGTATTCGTAACAACAACACATACACACACACACACACATATATATATATATATATACTTTAATTCTCTCTAAACTACGAGGTGTTGCATTTTATTAATTAATTGCTGTATTTAAGGAAGTTTCATTTGTCAGTTATTGGTAACTACTGCACTGCAATGTTATAACAGCAATTATTTTCCTCCATTTTATCATTTAACTGCAAACACTACAGAACTACTAGTTTCAATATACATTATTAACAATTTCCATAACAATTTCCACGAACATGTTTATGTCTTTCACATGCAGATGTCAAGCATCAAGAAATCATTAAGCGACCACACTGCCATCAAAAGCGGATCTGTACGCAATTACAGCTTCAAAATAATTATCGCCATCATAATTTTTTGAATGCTATACAAGATAGATGTTACTATCCAATATACATTCATTGTCGAAACAGAGTATTTAAAAGGCATTAGACGCCTGAAAATAGGAATATTTTCGTTATCAAAGAAGTGTTGTTGTTACTAATCTTAACTGGTCTAGCCAATAAGCTAGACCAGGTCCATGAGACCAAAAACACTCAAAAAGTCCAAGACAAAGAGGGGACTCAGAGTCAAATCCTCCTTGACAAGTCCCAGGCAAGATAGAAGATGATCAGGGGTGGAATGATTGATGTTACATTTCCCACAAATGGGGAAGATCTTATTGCCCTGATCAAATTTAAGGCATTTCAAGGGACCACTTAAGAGTCTGGATAAAGCAGTCTGCTGGACACGATTGCCTGCAAAAGCAATAGCTCCACCCGGCCGCTTGCCACAATACCAGTCATGTGATGGAGGAGAACGCCAAGAAGTGGCGGTTACAGATTTAACTCTTGAGCAGATCTCTAAAATATTCAAGACGTTAGAGGTCAAATTCATTGAAGTTCCCTCCTTAGCCAGGGTATCAGCCATTTCATTGCCTCTAAGTCCAATATGCGGTGGGATCCAATGCAAATGAATATTATGGCAATATGAAAGTTTCAGCTGTGAAGTAAGTATAGAGATTGAGGTTCTCTCTCACGAGACCATTTCTAAAGGCGTTGGATAGAGCTGAGGCTGTCGGTCAAAATAAAGATATCTTTATAGGTGGAGAAAGAAGCTGCAGCCTTTAGACCATCTTCAATTGCTATTAACTCTGATCTAAAGACAGGGCAATGGTCTGAATTTCGAATTGTGATAGTGAAGCTACTCGAAGGTGTTTTCACCAAGACTCCACTACCACAATTGTGATACTCATTTTTACTGCCATCTGTAAAAATTGGAAGGGCATTGGAGATAATACTGTTAAGTGTTTCCAAAGCAATATGGAGAAGATATTCCGGCAAATCTATCCTTTTATTGGTAGAAGAGACAAGGTCTGTTTTAAAATGAACTCTGGGAAGTCCCTCCAAGGGATTGATAGAAAGTTTCAGATAATGTCCCTCAACACTAGTTTCAATATAGCCCATAAGTAAGCCAAAGAAAAGGGGCTGTTTCTTTTTAATCTCTGATTCCCTGTCTAATCCTGGAGAAACACAGAGGTACGATTGTGTGTACCATAACTGTATAGTTTATTGAAGTATTTTGTCAGTCTAACATTGCGCCTTAGGTTTAGTGATTGCAGATTACTTTCATAAAGGGCTTTTTCACATAGGCAGCTGTTACGAAGGCCAGTAATTAAGCGGGCTGCACTCAACTGGACACGCTCCAGCTTAAGTAAATTGGTAGATGAGGCACAGGAATAATCCAAAATAATATGGGTCAGAGGTTTATTCCTCTTTATGCTGACCAACATTATATCAAAGAAATAAATTATCTGAGTTACATATACAGGATGTCCAGAAAGTTCCGGAACGGCTCAATATCTCGAGAAATACACTTCGGATCAAAAAATAAAAAACACGTATTCAATATATTTAGAAAAGCTATCCACTGATACCAAAATTGACCCTGGGGGAAGGCGGATGGGGCAACTTCAGAAATTTTCAATAGGAACCCCCATTTTTATTGCAGATTTGGATTCTCCAGAAAAAATTACATACATTTGACCTACGATTTTTGCTCCCACAAACGTCGCTATAATCGAGAAAAACGGAAGTGGGGCACAAACATTTAAAAATGGGAATGTCTCAGGAAATACACTTCGAATAGAATAATAAAAAAATACGTGTTCAATATTTTCAAGACACTATCCAATGATGCTAAAATTGATCTCCTCCCCCAGCTAACCGTTCACTTCAGCGACAACTGCTGACTTCAGTTTAGACAACGGTTCGAAACTACTTTCAGCACTACCCAGGAACGGAACAACGATGTGGACGCAGTATTTTTCTGTTCCCTTCGGGGTGCTTGATTAACATGAGTCCCCTTGCCTCTCATGATCAGGATGATTTTTTCTGTAACTTTTAAACGTTAGAGCCCCACTTCCGTTTTTCTCTATTATAGCGCCGTTTGTGGGAGCAAATATTAAAAAGGAGGAGGAGGGGAGGGGGGTCAATTTTGGTATCATTGGATAGCTCTTCTAAAAATATTGAATTCGTGTTTGTTTGTTTTTATCCGAAGTGTATTTCTCGAGATATTGCGCCGTTCCGGAACTTTCTGGACACCCTGTATGTGTTGCGTATAAAGACCGTGACAAAATTTATCATATATATTTACTATGGTTTTTAAAAAAAATTCGATTTCGAGTTTTTGATGCCAATATATATTTTAGAACCTCATGTAAACGTTTTGACTATTTTGGAGTGATGTCCGTCTGTCTGATGTCTGTGGTCGATTTCTTGTGTATAAAATTGCGGCCACAAATATAAATGGATTTTCACGAAATTTTATATTCGGCTTTGATATTAAAAAGTCTAGAACTAGATACAGTTAAACCTGTCTAAGTTGGACACTCACGGTTCCCCCTAAAAGTGTCCAACTTAGACAGGTGTCCAACATAGACAGTGTGATGTAATTTCATTTTCCCCCTTAAATAAAGCACATCAACAGACTTCATTTTTAACATATGGAAAATACTAATAAGCCAATGGTTTTAATTAAATATTGTAATTACTGTTACAAAATACTTATGATATAGATTCTTTTTCTTGTTCCAGAGCAGTTTAGTTCCTATGCATGTATGATATCAGATCTCTTATTGTTTATATTGGAAACAGTAGATTTTGATATGCCGAACTCCTCTGCCAACTTTCTGTGGCTGTCACCTTTGTCTGGGCGATCAAGAATTATTATTTTCCTTTCAATAGTTAGCTCAACTAATTTACGTTTCCTCATTATTAAAAACTAATGTACACGTCACTAAAATCACAGTCACCTTTCCAGAATGCACTGAGAAACAAATGTGACTTTTGAGGGTAGAGAAACCTTTTTATTCAGAAGATGCCGAAATCTAATTGGAAGGGAAGAAGATGCAGAAATCTGATGGGGTAGGGAAGCTACAAATGTCCATTCTTCAATTGTGTTGTTGTGTGTGTGTAAACAAACTGATAACAAAAAGGTTGTGATTAATAATTAAGGTCTGTGGAATGGTGGGGAGGGACGGTCCCTTAGCAACAATAAGAAAGAAATGTGAGCAGATAAGAGCTTCCTGGAAGTGATAACAACAACGTAGGAATACTTCTGGGGATCAACAACAAAAGATAATCCCTAGGGATAGATAAGGAAGATCAAAAGTGGTAGGTTACTTCCTTTATGAAAATGCCAATTTTAAGGAACTTGTTCAATTTAGTAATGTAAACAGCGTCCAACTTCCAAGATAGACAGGTGTCCAAGTTAGACAGTATTATATACATGTTAAAACATAGGACTTCGTTCTGTTCCACCGAATTGTGTCTAAGATAGACAGGTGTCCAACATATAGAGGTGTCCAACTTTACAGGTTTTACTGAGTTATTTTCTAAATTCCAAAGAAAACTTCGACATTGATTCGAAAATTTACATTTTTTTGACATGGCAGCAGAGGACAAAATTCGACATAATCATGCGTAAAAGAGTTTACTTATGGCTCAGTGATGAGAGGACTTCACAATTCCAATCATTGTTGTGAAAAATAGCCGTAATGCAATTTTTTCGTGACGTCATTAATCTTCCGTGAAGGTACAAATTACACCCCCCGGATGTACACTGTCAAGTAAGGCATCAATCGAAGAATTTTTTTCAAGCTCTTTAAATTAAAGGATAGTACGCTGTAATTGCAATAATCTGGACCCGCGATGCCGATTTTTTATAATTTTTCACTCTTCGGTTAATTTTAAATGTGAAACACTTATGAATGTTTAAACGCAAACATGTTCATAAATTAATCTTCAAATTCATGAATAAATTAATAATGCACATGTTTCGTCTTGTAATTGTCATTTATTTTAATTTAAATTTTTTCCTGCAATCTTAATTTGCTGTTGTTGCATTCTCTACCATCGATGTAGTGTTCTCATTGCAAAATTTAATAGTAAATTGGTTATTCTGAATAAAAGATCCTTTCAAAACACCAACCGTTTTACCAACTGTCAAGGCTGCAAAAACTAGTTAGTTTCCTTCAAGAGATCCTTTCCCCTATAACGAACGTCCTTTTTACTTTCCCTGCAACACATGGTAATGTATAGGGAAAGTATTGGAATCATGCCGAAAATCGCAACTCGAGTTTTCGACGGATCTACACGTTTCGAGACCTCTAGAATGCGAAAAACTATATTTAGCGTCACGTCTGTGTGTGTGTCTGTGTGTCTGTCTGTCTGTCTGTGCAGATTTTGTATCCACTCTAACTAAAAAACTAATGGACCGAATTTCACAAAATTTGGAAGGTAAGTTACTTGTGAGCGAGTCTGGTGCTGATTAGTTTTGGGTACGATTTGGAATAAAAGAACCCGCCTTTTTTAGCGAAATGGCCCGCAAAAGCTTGTATCCACTCTAACTGAAAAACTGATGGACCGAATTTCACAAAATTCGGTAGATGAGTCACTTGTGGGTTACCTTGGTGCTGATTAGATTTTGGTACGATTCGGAAGAAAATGACCTGCCTTTTTTTGCAAAATGGCCCGCAAAAATCGCCCAAATCTAAACTAAAGAACTGGGTATACTCAAATATATCCATTAAATGCTGATTTAATACGTAATTTTTAACGACGAAAAGAATAAGACCAACCCCATTACACTAGGACTAGCCGTTTTCGAGATATATTAGTTTTTCGTACTTTCCCTACGCCACCTTTGAAAATAAGCCCGGTTACCGAATGAGAACGAAAATTGAATTAAAAGTGAAATAAATTTAATTAAAATAAAGAGAACGTTAATATAAGTTTGCAGGGAAAGTCATGTGCTGCTCACATCAGATTTTTTCAACTGTGAATAGGTTCGCACTTGCTTGGATTATTTTTTTATACCTGACTAATACTTCACAAACATCTTCTGTTATTAGATAGTACATAGTTGTAGTAATTTCAACAAACAACACGCTGGGTTTTCTTACAATTGTATCAATCATACTTTGGGCGTCACAGATAATTCGCCAGTTTGTTACTATTAAAGAAACGCTTAAATATATGCATGAGTAATATCCTAATGGAAAGGAAGTATATGAGTCTACCATCAATTTGATTAGGCACATGACAGACATGAATATTCCCGTCATGACAGCGTGGTCACTGTTTCGTCTTAGACCGCAATTAATATTTTCTGTACCAGGTTCTTTTCTAGGTTATGATCTTTTGTTGTCGAATTTTATGGGGAACAAAGAGTAACTTCGCCAATTACACATAAGTAACTACATATTTACCTCTTTACTATTTAGTGTCTGTAGACAAATCTAGACTTTAAAACTTCCCTGTGTTCTGTTTTAATATGTTTTCTTCCCCTGTGTAACTTTCTTTAGAACTAAGGGAGTTACGTGTAGCCAGACCTGCTTGTGTTGTATCCAAATATTCAATTTTAATATATGTAATAGGTTTCATAGACCCTAAAATACTAGCCAGAAAAATAATGAACTTATAAGATATATATAATACCTACGTTTTTTAAGCAGTAGAATGACGGAAGCGACCGCATAACTACTTTGAGAAACTATTCTTCCAAAATGGATAATCCCAACCCATTAAAATTTTATGATTTTTCTTATTTTTTTAAAGTTATTGAAAACACAGAAGAAAATTATTCTAGGTTATATAAAAAATGAACAAATCAACGATCGTCCTAGACCAACGGAGTTCAATATATCCGTCGTTCTAATGTTAAATATGGCACTTTTAAAAGCGTACCTATATCCATTTTGAAATTTGGTACATTCTTTTATTACTACAAACTATCACGAGTGCTAGGAAGCACGTCAGTCACAATGCATGATTTTATTCTATCATAAATGAGTTGAAGCCGTATAAGCTCTCAACACAACTCAACACTGCAAAATATACATCTATCTGTACCTTGCAGTAAGCAACTTCAGAAGCAGAACGTATTCAAAACCGGTTTCTATGGATCTGCTGACAAGGAACTAAATCTTTTGGTCACAGGTGGGGCTAGATGCTCGCTGAAAGTCCTTTGGCCATCTGAACTTAATATTTTAAGAAATCTCTTGTTAAGAGTGTTTTGAACTAAGAATATTTGCTGTTTTCTAAGAGACAACAATTATATTTTTCAAATGCGTAATCAGAAAAACTGCATTCTAAAAGTGGAAGTTATCTACTTTCAAATCCAGATGCTATGGATATGATGACTAATTCCAGAAGCGTTTTAGCCGCAGGAGGGATTTGATGCTCAACTATAGTTCATTACGAGTAGAAGTCCTGTACATGAGATTGACTTATTTGTAATTTCTAAAAGAATAGAACTATTTTTGTCTGTTGTGTTATCTTAAAAAATAGTTTCCAAAAGTTTAAGGTTATACGGTTTTTTCAAATCCAGCGTCTATGGGTTTGATAACTAGGAATTATGCTTGAAATACTAGAAAATACCTTGTTAAAAGAACTTTGGGCATAGAAGACTATGTGTAAAAAAAACAGCTATGTGTAAAAAAAAGTCTAAAAAGCAGCTAAATTTTTCTAATGTGTAATTCAAAAGTGAATATTCTCTTGATTCCAACCCGACTCTTATGGATCAGAAGATGGTTGACTGAAGCGTTTCGTCGCAGGTTGGCTTTGATGCTCGCTGAAAGTTTCCAACATGTAAACTGCCTGTACTTGATATTCTAAAAAATCTCTTGTTGAAAATATTTTGTCTTGGAAAGATTTGTATTTTCTAACGGAGAAAACAGTCTCTTGCTAATGTGTAATCCTAAATAGTGGTTTCCGAAAGGGTAAATTATCTTTATTAAAATCCAGTTCATGTGTATCTGATGAATTGAGATTAAAGTGTTTGACCACAGGGTGGCATATCTGATCGTAGAATGCCTGTGCTTGAGTTTCTAGTAAATTGATTATTAACAGAATTTTAGCCTCAAGGGCGCTGTGCTTTCTAAATGAGAAAACTGTCTGTCTCTAATATTTAAGATAAATAAATGGATTCCAAATAAGGAAAATCTCGAGTTCGGCTCCGGTTCTTGATCTGATAACTGGAGACTAAAACGTTTGGTTTGAGTCGCGTTCGGTTTGAGTCTGGGACATATTTTGCAGAGAAATTTATTAACCCTCTAAAGGAAAAAAATGGAATTTTTCAACTATTTTTCCAGGAAAACTACTTCAATGAATTGTTTACAGGCCAACTAAATCAACAATTCACACGGTCGCATTTCTCTGGTGAGAAACATGCTCATTGCTCATGGCTACAGCAGAGACCAATAAAAATAAGTTTGGTGGATATTAGAGAAGCTTAAATAGTGAGAAAAAACTAAAATAAATATGTTTATAATTTTATAGTATTTTTAATTTAAATTATGAATGTATGAGTTATGTTTACATGAGGTAAGCAATAAAACATGCTTTACTTTTATTTACGTTGTTTTAGTAAAACTTTTACATACTTTTGTTGCTTTGCTACTTTTGCTCCCAAGCTAGAATCAATTGATGGAGGGCAGAGACGTGTGCTGGGGAGTGCCGATTTTAAAAATCTTCATGTTTATCTATCTTAGCGACTCTTGTTGCTATTTTGATGAAACGTTAGTGTTTATTTTTTCCACTGCAATGAACCCACTCGACCTGCTTTCATTGAACTTCAACTCAAACTTTGTTGATTTGTAACATTTAAATCCATGCCGTGGGCGCAGAACTTGCTAGAAACCTGATTGCCATAAAAATTGATTTTTATATTTAGTGATCGCTATTGGGCAAAGTCTGCCATTTAGGATAGAAGCTCTGAAATAAGTATATACTTATACGTCGAACCGGTTTCTATAAAAGTGAGCAAATTTCAATTAAATTTGAAATAAAAAAAACTAAAATGAATTAAAATAATACATCTGAAGAGTATTCTTTAACCTGTCAAAAAGGATATTCATACCACTATTGTTAGTATCCCACAGCTACCACTATTGTTCGCTGTGGGATACTACCAATATCTCTATAGATTTTCTTCAGTAAATTAATGCACAATATATCTGAAAGTAGGTAATTTTAATTAGAAAATGTATTTTCAGAAGCACATCATACGTTCGATAAATATTCGATATAAATTTAATTTCATAATGAGCAGTATACGTAGCAGTTTACACAATGGCCTACATTGTTTGACTGGCATTCCACATCAATAAAACTTGTCAGATACAACAATAAAGAAACTTCACATCGATTCATTTTACTGAACAAAAATAAATCAATTTATCTTTGATATACAAACAATAATGACATTAAATATTTCTTAATAGACAGCAACAGTAAAATTAATGCAAGCCGTAAAAAAATACATTGAAAAGGATTTGAAATTTTTAGCGTTAAGAATAAGAATTAATTCTCATCAACGTCTGACTGCGACGCATGCATGTTAGAGCAAAATCTCAATGCGCTTGTAAGTGCTGCATGAATAACCTTAATATATATACTGTGAACTAAATTTGAAGGTGTACAAAAGAATAAAATAAAAGTATTCTTTTCACTGGATGTTACGTCAATAGTCTTCGATTTACAAGTGAAATTACAGTAATTGGAACAAGTGACGCTTAAATACAGTATTTAGAATTTATAAATGGTAGAAGTTTTAATGGTTTATTTCATTATTTAGTAGTATGGAAAATCTGATGTGGGCAGCACATGACTTTCCCTGCAGACTTATATTCACATTCTCTTTATTTTAATTAAATTTAATTCACTTTTAATTCAACTTTCGTTCTCATTTGATAACTGGACTTATTTTCAAAGGTGGCGTAGAGAAAATACGAAAAAACTAAAATATCTGGAGAACGGCTAGTCCTAGTGTGATGGGGTTGGTCTTATTCCTTTCTTCTTTAAAAATTACGTATTAAAAAATCATTTAATGGATATATTTGAGCATACGTAGTTTTTTATTTCAGATTTCGGCGATTTTTGCGGACCATTTTGCCAAAAAAGGCAGGTTATTTTTTTCCGAATCACACCAAAATCTAATCAGCAGCAGGGTGTTCCACAAATGACTTATATACCGAATTTTGTGAAATTCAGTTTATCAGTTTTTCAACTAGAGTGGATACAAGCTTTTGAGGCCCATTTCGCAAAAAAAGGCGGAATCCTGAGGCTTTATCCTGAATCCAGAGGATTCCTGAATCCTGAGGCTTTATCCGGAATCCTGAGGCTTTATCCCAAAACTAATCAGCACCAGATTCGTTCAGAAGAGGCTTACCTACCAAATTTATGAAATTCGGTCCATTAGTGTTTTAGTTAGAGTGGATACAAAATCTGCACAGACAGACACACACACAGACGTCGCGTTAAAAATAGTTTTTTCGTATTCTAGGGGTTCCAAAACGTGTCGATCCGTCGAAAACTCGAGTTGCGATTTTCGACATGATACCAGTACTTTTCCTATACATTACCATGTATAGCAAGGAAAGTAAAAAATCTGATGTGGGCAGCACATGACTTTCCCTGCAGACTTATATGAACGTTCACTTTATTTTAATTAAATTTATTTCACTTTTAATTCAATTTTCGTTCTCATTCGGTAACCGGGCTTATTTTCAAAGGTGGCGTAGAGAAAGTACGAAAAACTAAAATATCTCGAGAACGGCTAGTCCTAGTGTAATGGGGTTGGTCTTATTATTTTCGTCGTTAACAATTACGTATTAAACGAGCATTTAATGGATATATTTGAGTATACCTAGTTCTTTAGTTTAGATTTTGACGATTTTTGCGGGACATTTTGCAAAAAAGGGCAGGTTTTTTTTTTCGAATCGTACCAAAATCTAATCAGCACCAGGATAACCCACAAGTGACTCATCAACCGAATTTTGTGAAATTCGGTCTAGTAGTTTTTTAGTTAGAGTGGATACAAGCTTTTGCGGGCCATTTCGGAAAAAAAGGCGAGTTCTTTAATTCCAAATCATACCCAAAACCAATCAGCACCAGACTCGCCCATAAGTGACTTACCTACCAAATTTTGTGAAATTCGGTCAATTAGTTTTTTACTTAGAGTGGATACAAAATCTGCACAGACACACAGACTGACTGACACAAAGACGTCACAGGCACACAGACAAACAGACACACACACATACGTCACAATAGTTTTTTCGTATTCTAGAGATCTCGAAACGTGTAGATCCGTCGAAAACTCGAGTTGCGATTTTCGACATGATTCCAATACTTTCCCTATACATACCATGTATTGCAGGGAAAGTAAAAATCTGATGTGGGCAGCACATGACTTTCCCTGCAGACTTATACACTCATTCTTTTTATTTTAATTAAATTTAATTCACTATTAATTTAATTTTCGTTCTCATTGGTAACTGGACTCATTTTCAAAGGTGGCGTAGAGAAAAAACTGAAATATCTCGAGAACGGCACATCCTAGTGTAATGGAGTTGGTCTTATCCTTTTCTTCGTTAATAATTACGTATAAAACAAGCATTTAATGGATATATTTGAGCATACGTAGCTTTTTAGTTTAGATTTTGACAATTTTTGCGGGCCATTCTGCAAAAAAAGGCAGGTTATTTTTCTCTGAATCGTACCCAAATCTAATCAGCACCAGAGTGACCTATATGTGACTCATCTACCAAATTTTGTGAAATTCGGTCCATTAGTTTTTCAGCTAGAGTGGATACAAGCTTTTGCGGGCCATTTCGCAAAAAAAGGCGGGTTCTTTAATTCCAAATCATACCTAAATCTAATCAGCACCAGACTCGCCCACAAGTGACTTACCTACAAAATTTTGTTAAATTCGGTGTATTAGTTTTTTAGTTAGAGTGGATACAACATCTGCACTGACGGACAGACACACAGACAGACACACACACAGACGTCACGCTAAAAATGGTTTTTTCGTATTCTAGAGGTCTCGAAACGTGTAGATCCGTCGAAAACTCGAGTTGCGATTTTCGGCATGATTCCAATACTTTCCCTATACATTACCATGTATTGCAGGGAAAGTAAAAATCTGATGTGGGCAGCACATGACTTTCCCTGCAGACTTATATTAACGTTCTCTTTATTTTATTTAAATTTATTTCACTTTTAATTCAATTTTCGTTCTCATTCGGTAACCGGACTTATTTTCAAAGGTGGCTAGAGAAAATACGGAAACTAAAATACCTCGAGAACGGGTAGTCCTAGTGTAATGGGGTTAGTCTTATTATTTTCATCGTTAAAAATTACGTATTAAACGAGCACTTAATGGATATATTTGAGTATACCTAGTTCTTTAGTTTAGATTTTGACGATTTTTGCGAGCCATTTTGCAAAAAAAGGCAGGTTATTATTTTCCGAATCGTACCAAAATCTAATCAGCACCAGAGTAACCCAAAAGTGACTATAATCTACAGAATTTTGTGAAATTCGGTCCAGTAGTTTTTGAGTTAGAGTGGATACAAGATTTTGCGGGCCATTTCGCAAAAAAAGGCAGATTCTTTTATTCCATATCGTTCCCAAATCTAATCCACACCAGACTCGCTCACAAGTGACTCACCTGCCAAATTTTGTGGAATTCGGTCCATTATTTTTTTGTTAGAGTGGATTCAAAATCTGCACAGACAGACAGACAGACACACAGACACACACACAGACGTCACGCTAAAAATGGTTTTTTCGTATTCTAGAGGTCTTGAAACGTGTAGATCCGTCAAAAACTCGAGTTGCGATTTTCGACATGATTCCAATACTTTCCCTATACATTACCATGTATTGCAGGGAAAGTAAAATGTACCTTGCTTTGTAAATAGACGCAAAAATTCGACTAAACCATTTCCGGAAGAAGACATGGCGAGGATATGGAGGAATATGGAAATGGTTAAGCATCACTGGTATCGATGTTAAAGGAAGTAAGAAAAATATATACAATATAATTATATTATATGCATATCCATCAATAATGACAATAATTCTGCTATGCATAGCATTCAGTTATTTATTTACTTTCTATTTATCATGGCTGATGGTAATTTCGTTTTTGATTGAATGTTCCTTACCCATAACATTGTAGTACCTCATTCACTCCAAAGCTGAAAATTTGAAAAAATTTGTTATTAACGTTAATTTAATTGAGAAGCATTTCAAAATCACTTCTAGCAATGCTAAGATCTATTATGCACTCAATATTTTCCCCTTCTACCAATTTTTGTCAGTCTTCTTACTGGAATCTACATATTTTCCGCAATTAAAAAATTTCAACAGATGCACACTTTACATTTAATTATTGAAAATGAATTTATATTAGGTATAGTAAGAATTTCTGTTATTTTCTGTTCTTATTGTGCTTTTCATCAGTTCCCTGCTATAGAAATGTGCTGTTGTTGCATTCTCTACCACCGATGTAGTGTTGTTCTCATTGCAAAATTTAATGACAAATTGATTATAATGGATAAAATAGCTTTTCAAAGCAATGTCATAAGTGAGACATTTTACCAAATGTCATCGTTACGAAAACTTGTAAATTTCCTAGAAGTGATCATTTCCCCAATAACATTTCTGGTCATAGGTTCGCGCTTGCCAGTTTTGTTTCAGAATATGTGTCTCGTACTTCCAAATCATCTCTTGTTAAAAGGCACTACGCAGGCTATAGAAATAGTCACGAACAACACGATGTGTTTTCTTGAAATTGTATCATTCATAATTTGCGCCTCTCAGATACCTTGTCAGTTTGCTACAGTTAAGGAAACTCTTCAATATATACATGAGAAGTGTCTTCAAGGAAATGAAGTAGATAACTCGGCCATCAGTTTGATTAGACATATTGCACAGATGAATATTCCAGTCATGACAGCGTGGTCACTGTTTCATCTTAAATCGCAGTTGATATTTTCTTTCTTAGGATCTTTTCTAACTTATGGTCTTCTGTTGTCAACTTACATGGAGAGAAAAGGGTAACTGCGATAGGTAACAGCTATTTTGACTGCTATTTTCTTAACTGATATTTGCTTTACTAATTAAGCTTTGATATTAGTTCCAGTAATAAAAATCTGTTGTGGGCAGCACATGACTTTCCTTGCAGACTTATATCCATGTTCTCTTTATTTTAATTAAATTTATTTCACTTTTAATTCAATTTTCGTTCTCATTCGGTAACCGGACTTATTTTCAAAGGTGGCGTAGAGAAAGTACGAAAAACTAAAATATCTCGAGAACGGCTAGCCCTAATGTAATGGGGTTGGTCTTATTCTTTTCTTCGAAAAAATTACGTATTAAACAAGCATTTTATGGATATATTTGAGCATACGTAGTTCTTTAGTTTAGATTTGGACGATTTTTGCGGGCCATTCTGCAAAAAAAGGCACCTTCTTTTCTGAATCGTACCAAAATCTAATCAGCACCAGGGTGACCTATACGTGACTTATCTACCGAATTTTGTGAAATTCGGTCCATTAGTTTTTCAGCTACAGTGGATACAAGCTTTTGCGGGCCATTTCACAAAAAGGGCGGGTTCTTTTATTTCGAATCGTACCCAAGAATAATCAGCACCAGACTCGCTCACAAGTGACTTACTCACCAAATTTTGTGAAATTCGGTCCATTAGTTTTTTAGTTAGAGTGGATACAATATCTGCACAGACAGACACACAGACAGACACACAGACACACAGACAGACAGACAGACACAAACACAGACGTCACGCTAAACATAGTTTTTTCGTATTCTAGAAGTCTCGAAACGTATAGATCCATCGAAAACTCGAGTTGCGATTTTCGGCATGATTCCAATACTTTCCCTATACATTACCATGTATTGCAGGGAAAGTAAAAATCGGTACTTCTAGACTTGTCCATGTACGAATTTCATCGTTTATCCTCTCATGTGTAACTTTGTTTGGAACTAAAAACGTCATATGTAGCCATACAACTTTTGCATACCTGTGTTGCATCCACCTTTTCAATTCTAATTTCTGTACTGTGTCTCATAAACCCTGAAAAAACCGGACAGACAAACAGTGAACCTTTTTATATATATGTAATGAACATTTTCAAGACATATAACACGTTTCATGAAATATGATATTTTTAAAAAGAGTATTAATATCTAATTGAAAGTTTGGTATATAAAGAAGCAGAAGCGGGTCGGTCGCAATATATGATTTATTTTGTTTTACTGAATACGTTATTGATTTACTCCACATCTGATCTCTCTTCAAAATATAAATTTTATCTGTCCTGTGAAATGATCAAATCCAAATGCCCCGTAGAAAGCAGGATGTATTATTGTTGAAAAATTAATAATTCAGATAGAACACTTTCATTTTTAGATGCTCTGATAAAACAATGTTAGATTCCTTTTGCACGCGACAGTTCTCTTAACAGACCTAAGAAATACTTTTACGAAAATCTACAATGTACATTAGATTGCTAATAAATATAACGAAAATATATCTGCGCGACTTTGCATTTCGAATGGTTGAAGAATTCAAGACCTTTTTATGGCGAAAACAGAAAGTACTAGCAGGAGGCTGTAAAAGCGTCGAGCAACTGACCCGGTCTTCCGGTCTCCAATGGTTTACATTTAACTCAAATAAATTTATGTCTTGACAAAAAAGTTCCCACACACATCGAAAAAACCACGTGATCCTTGCGGGCCTGGTGATTGTTGGCAGATTCTATAGTTTTAATCACCGAAAGCAGTGTCTCTTTTTACTTTCCCTGCAATACATGGTAATGTATAGGGAAAGTATTGGAATCATGTCGAAAATCGCAACTCGAGTTTTCGACGGATCTACACGTTTCAAGACCTCTAGAATACGAAAAAACCATTTTTAACGTAACATCTGTGTGTGTATCTGTGTGTCTGTGTGTCTGTCTGTCTGTGCAGATTTTGTATCCACTCTAACTAAAAAACTAATGAACCGAATTTTACAAAATTTGGTAGGTAAGTCACTTGTGAGCGAGTCTGGTGCTGATTAGTTTTGGGTGCGATTTGGAATAAAAGAACCCGCCTTTTTTGTGCGAAATGGCCCGCAAAAGCTTTTATCCACTCTAACTGTAAAACTACTGGACCGAATTTCACAAAATTAGGTAGATGAGTCACTTGTGGGTTACCCTGGTGCTGATTAGATTTGGGTACGATTTGGAAAAAAGTAATCCGTCTGTTTTTGCAAAATGGCCCGCAAAAATCGTCAAAATCAAAACTAAAGAATTAGGTATACTCAAATATATCTATTAAATGCTCGTTTAATACGTAATTTTTAACGACGAAAATAATAAGACCAACCCCATTACACTAGGTCTAGCCGTTCTCGAGATATTTTAGTTTTTCGTATTTCCTCTACGCCACCTTTGAAAATAAGTCCGGTTACCGAATGAGAACGAAAATTGAATTAAAAGTGAAATAAATTTAATTAAAATAAAGAGAACGTTGATATAAGTCTGCAGGGAAAGTCATGTGCTGCCCACATCAGATGTTTACTTTCCCTGCAATACTTGGTAATGTATAGGGAAATTATTGGAAACATGTCGAAAATCGCAGCTCGAGTTTTCGACGGATCTACACGTTTCGAGACTTCTAGAATACGAAAAAAACTATTTTTAGCGTTACGTCTGTGCCTGTCTGTCTGTCTGTCTGTCTGTGTGTCTGTCTGTCTGTGCAATGTACGTATCCACTCTAACTAAAAACTAATAAACCGAATTTCATAAAATTTGGTAGGTATGTCACTTGTATGTGACCCTGATGCTGATTAGTTTTGGGTACTATTCGGAATAAACCAACCCGACTTTTTTTGCAAAATAGCCCTCAAAAATTGCCTGTATCCACTTGTAACTGAAAAACTAATTGATCAAATTTTACAAAATTTAGTACATAAGTCACTTGTAGGTCACCCTAGTGCTGATTAAATTAAGCCCTGGGTAGAATTTCAAAGTTACACGAAGGGTTGCCAGACTTAGTGATTTATCGCCATTTTTGCGACATTTGACGACTTCAATAACGTTCCAGAAACTTCGCGATAGACCGATTATTCTTTGAGATATAGAAATTTCCAGAAGTTTCTAAGGAGAGGCTATAATAAGGATTCATTCCCCCGTTGCTGCGGAGTTTACGAGTTGACAATATACGTGCTACAGTGAACTGTTACTTTTGTCAAAGTTTTGAGAATAGTTGCGTTTGTTTTGTAAAATTATTTTTACAGTATTTTGAGAATAATTTTGCTTATTCTGTGAAAATAGTTGAGCATTTAAGTGCTGTTTGATCGTATACTGTTCCAGTTTACTTTGTGCTTGGATAAACGCAAGTTATCCAGAAACGTGGACTCGTTCTTATATCCTGCGTATACACCCACCATTCCAGAACATACGTTTCGTAATAAACTGGTGTCAGGTGTGGGGTTTCTGCAAACTTGATAAGCATATATGTTAGTGACTAGAAAAGCGATGGAGGAACAGATGAAAGAGATCATGGCTTTTATTAAGGCTATGAAAGACGAAATGACAGCCGGACAAGATGAGATGCTAGCGATACAAGAAGCAATGAAAGCCGGGAAAGACGAGGCAAGATGAAAGCTGTGTAAGACGAAATGATGGAAAGCCGGACGAGACGCGATGAAAGTCGAACAAGACCACATGAAAACTCTGTGAAAGCTGGACAAGAATCTATGGAAGAAAAGCTTCAAACTGAAAGAGACGATAAGAAAACAGGACTGGACGAGATGATAGTCGGACAAGAAGCGATGAAAGGCGAGATGTAAGTCTGACAAGAAGCGATGGAAGTTGATATGAAAAAGATGCATGACAACCCCACTAGAGGACGTTTTGGCTTCAACAAGATGCTGAACAATGTTCGCGAACGATCCTTCTGGTGTAATGTAGGATCCAATTTTGAGCGCTGATGCAAAGAATGCACGAAATACGGGGCACGAAAGGGACCGCAAAAGATAACACGTTTGCCTCTTCAGTGTTACACTGTCGGAGTTCTTTTCGAGAAAATGGAACTCGACGTTTTGAGGCCACTATGACGAACTGCAGGCAATAACAAATACAACTTAAAAGTTATAGACTACTTCACAAAATGACCAGAAGCTGCAGTCCCCGACCAAGAGTTTATAGCTATTAGTGAAGTTCTAACTCGAAACTGGATAGGTCGTTAAGGGGTTCCCTCTCTCACCCATTCTAATCACCGAACGAACTTTGGCTCGGACGTATTCACAAGATTGTGCAAACTACTCGGAATAAACAAAACTCGAACTAGGCCTCTTCAAACTCAGTCGGATGGCATAGTATTAAGTATACATACCTGGCATAGTATTAAGTATACTTCATTTCCATTCTTTCTGTGCAAACGACATCTATTTATCTTTATTAGTGCTGAAATAATAATTTTTAAGGTTTTTCTGTCTTTTGGATCACCCTGTATATATATATATATAAATATATATATACATATGTGTGTGTGTGTGTGTGTGTGTGTGTGTGCGTATACATATATATATATATATGTGTGTGTGTGTATATATATTGTTGCGACGTAAACTCTCTTATATCGACAGCATACTCTCAGGTTAAAAAATTATTCCAAATTTCTGATAACCAACACATTCAATTGCAAGCATAAACATGTACAATATACAGCGAATAGCTCCATAACTATCCTGCGTGATGATATCGTACAGATACTATAATACCGCAATTAGATACTCAGCTAATTCTCAAAATAACGAATACTATTTTCAAAACACTTATCTCACAACTAAATTTAGCTCGAATCACGTTAACTGCTCTAAAACTAAGCTATGACTCCCTTATATACTGTCTATATATACTGTCTATATATACTGTCTATATATACTGTCTATATACATATTGTCTACTAACAGCTCGTATCTCTAAGAAAATATCTAATATTTCGAGAAAGTATTAGAAAATATTTAAAAATTTGCAAAGTTATGTTGGAGATAAATCGCCACATCTGACAACCTCGTCCGAAAACTCAGCGCTTAGCAATCCTACTTTCACGCAATAGGTCTGACCAATTGTAAAGGTTGTTTTTTCTATGGAGGTGGCCAACATCCAACAAAAGCATTTTATGTATTTGTAACAACACCCCCCCCCCACACACACACACATATATATACATACTTGTATATATATATATGCATATATATATATGTGTGTATATATATACATTAATTTTCTCTAAACTACCAGGTGCTACATTTTATCAATTAATTGCTGTATTTAAGGAAGATATATTTTTAGTTATTGGTGACTACTGCACTGAAATGCTATAACAGCAACTATTTTCCTCCATTTTATCAGCTAACTGCAAACGACAGAAGTACCAGTTTCAATATACATTATTAACAATTTCGACGTACCTGTTTATGTCTTTCACATGCAGATGTCAAGCATCAAGAAATCATTAAGCGACCTCTCTCAAAGGCTGATCTGCACGCCATTACAGCCTTCAAAATGATTTTTGCCATCATAATGTCTTGAATGCTATACAAGATAGATGTTCTCATTCAATATGCATTCAATGTCGAATTAGGGCATATAAAAGGCATTAGATGCCTGAAATTAGGAATATTTTCGTTATCAAAGAAGTAAATTATCTGAGTTACATATATGTGTTGCGTATAAAGTCCGTGACAGAATTTATTATATATATTAACTATGGTTTTTACAAAAAATTTCGATTTCGAGTTTTTGATGCCAATGTATGGTTTAGGACCTCATGTAAACGTTTTGACTATTTTGAAGTGATATCTGTCTGCCTATCTGATATCTGTGTTTGATTTCTTGTGTATAAAACAGCGGTCACAAATGTAAATAGTTTTTCACGAAATTTTATATCCGGCTTTGGTATAAAATATCTAGAACTAGATAGATTTTATTTTAATTCCAAAAAAAAAGACTTCGAAATTCTTTAAAAAATTTATATTTTTAACACTTTACAACAAAGTTGAAAAGTGTTTATGACTTTGTTCATTCTGTCTGTCTGTCTGTCTGTCTGTCTGTCTGTCTGTCTGTCTGTCCGTTAGCACGATAACTGCCGTAAAAATGACTTAATCAAAATGAAATTTTAGTATGTAGTTCAGACGGTCTATAGGACCTATGGGAATATAAGTGAATAATATCACCCAATTAGTTTTGGATTGAACCCGGGTTGAAAAAATGGAATACATTGAGCCCTATGGGACCTAATTTTTCAAGCATTTTTTAAGCGGATTTAAAATTCACAAATTGCTTCGAAAATTTTAGGCAATATTCAAATTGTTCCATAAAATATATAAAAAAAATTCAGCGAAATATATTCAGTTGTTTTTTAAATAAAAATTAAAATAATAATAACACCTCTTATATTAAGCGATCACATGTCCATGATATGAAACGATCACATGACCCACTTCAAAATGATATATGGCATCCATCTTGTGTCAAAATCGTGATTTTTAAAGTTCTTTTTCATTCATATTGAGTGTTGTATCCGTCCTAAAATTACTTTATTTTTGCCTAAATTCTGTGCATCTACATACTGAAACAACGCAATGACAATATATTTCAGTTTAAATGCTCTTCCAAATTTGAATATTTCTACTATTAAGCCTATTTTTCACCTATGTAAAATGTAAACAGCAAAATATGTAGAATGAGTTGTATTAGAATCGCTGTAATTCTTTAACACAAAATCATTTAGTCCATGGAGTCTGCTTAGCTGATATGAATTCATTGATTTTAGAAAGAGAAGGACGATATTTTTCGATGAAGTTTTACGCATGGAGTTTACTTACTTGCAGCTCAATGGTCTTAATTTTTAAATAAAATAAATTGTTATAGTATTGTGATGAATGACATGAATGGGGGAATTATTTATGAATGAAATGTTGCTTTTATAGAGAGAGCCAGGCGTGTTATTTTTTTATGACGTCATTTGAATGGATTTCAGTTGTTTTCGATGAAGTTTTCAAATATAATAAATTATCGTAGTATTATGATAATTCTAAAATTATTACCGATGAATGTATAACATTTAAGAGATGTTTAAACCAGGCAATTTATACTTTAATGCCGTCATTTGAATGAAGTTAATTTTTTTCGATGAAGGTTTAAGGTTTCAAATATAATAAATTAATGTAGTATTGTGATAAGTTTTAAAATATTACCGAGGAATGTATTGCATTTTAGACATGTTTAAATAAAATTGCATTGAAGTTGGAAAGTGTTTCATAATCAATGCTTTAAGCATGATTGATCTTTCTTGTTTTAATATAGCAGCAGAGGACAAATTTGATATAATCATGCATAAAAGAGTTTCTTTATGGCTCAGATCTCCCAGTGACTACGAGACTTAATAATTACAATCATTGTTGCGAAAAATAGCCACAATGCAAATTTTTCATGACACCATTAATCCCCGTTATGGGACAAATTACACCCACCGGGGTTAGATTGAAAAGTATGGTACAAGTCAAACAAAAATTTGAGCTCTTTAAAGTGAAGGATAGCATGCTATAATTGTAATAATTTGGACCCATGATGTCAATATTTTAACACTTTACAACATAGTTGAAAAGTGTTTATGACTTTGTTCATTCTGTCTGTCTGTCCGATAACTACCGTAAAAATGATTTTATCAGAATGAAATTTTAGTATGTTTTTCAGACAGTCTGAGGGACCTATGGGAATATAAATGAATAATATTACCCAATTAGTTTTGGATTGAACCCGTGTTGAAAAAATGAAATACATTGAACCCTATCTGACCTAATTTTTCAAATATATTTTAAGCGAATTTAAAATTCACAAATTGCTTCGAAAATTTAAGGAAATATTCAAATTATCCCATAAAATATATAAAAAAAATTCAGTAAAATATGTTAAGTAGTTTTTTAAATAAAAATTATTTAATATAGTGAGAAAAACAAATTCAATTAAATTCTTGGTATATCCTCGAGAAAGAAAAAAGAGATATATTATATAATAAATATCGTTCCAAGAGTTTAATTATTTTATATATAAGAGAGGTTTCACATTTTAAAGTAAATACGGTAGATAGCAATTTTTCAAATTTTTAAATAAAATAAATTATTATAGTATTGTGATGAATGAAATGATTGGTAAAATGTTTATGAATGAAATGCTGATTTTATATAGAAGCGATTTATATTTCGATGACGTCATTTGAATAAAGTTCGTTTGTTTTCGATGAAGTTTTCAAATATAATAAATTATTGTAGTATTATGATAATTTTAAAAATATTACCGGGAAATGTATCGCATTTTAGCGATGTTTAAACCAAGCAATTTGTATTTCAATGCCGTTATTTGAATGAAGTTCATTTTCTTCGATGAAGATTTCAAATATAATAAATTAATGTAGTATTGTGATAATTTTCAAAATACTACCGAGGAATGTATCGCATTTTAGAGATGTTTATATAAAATTGCATTGAAGTTGGAAAGTGTTTCATAATCAAAGCTTTATGCATGATTGATCTTTCTCGTTCAAATATTTTCTACCGTAACATTTATCGAAAGCACCAATAGGCATCAACTCACTTTACTGAGCCGTATTAAAATCAATTTCTCTTTGTTTTACAAACAATGGTGACAAGAAAATAGATCGCGATGGTAAAATCAATACAAGCCGAGAAAACACACATCAAAAAGGATTGGATATTTTAGGCGTCTTCAGTTAGAATCATTTCTCCTTAATGCATAGTCGTCTTAAATGCGTGTTAGATCAGAATCTAAATACTCTTATATCAGCTAAAATGAGTGAACTGAATATATAAACTATGAACTAAACTTACAAAATACAGAAAAAAATAGGAGTATTTCTTGTCCTGGATATACACGTCAATAATTTCTAAATTACAAATGAAATTACAGTAATTGGAAAAGTTAACGTTAAAAATACAATTATTAGTCTTATGAATGGTTGAGTTTTCATATGACTTTTATCATTGTTAACTAATAGTATGGAGAAAGAATTTTTCTTTGTAAATAGAGGCACAAATTCGAATAAACCATTTCCAGAGGACATATGGCGAGGATATGGAGGACTATGGAAATGGCTAAGTATCACTGGTATAGATGTTAAAAGAAGTAACAAAAGTAAATACAGGAGAGTTATATTATATGCATATCCATCAATAATGACGATACTAATTCTATACATAGCATTGAGATATTGTTCTACATTCCAATTGTCACGATTAATGGCAATTTCTTTTTTGATAGAATGTTCCTTACCCATAATATTGTGGTACCTAATTCACTCAAAAGCTGAAAATTTGAAAACATTTGTAGTTAACGTTAATATCATTGAGAAGCATTTCAAAATTACTTCTAGCAATTCTAAGATCTATTATGCACTCAATATTATGCCTATGTTACCAATTTTAGCCAGTGTTATTACAGCATTCTTCATTAATTTTACAATAACAGAATATACACAGATATACATTTTACATTTAATTATTGAAAATGAATTTATACTAAGTATAGTAAGGATTTCTCTTATTTTCTGTTCTTTTTGTTCTTTTTTTCAGTTCCCTGCAATAGTAATGTACTGTTGTTGCATTCTCTACCACCGATGTAGTGTTCTCATTGCAAAATTTAATGGCGAATTGATTCTAATGAAAGAAATAGCTTTTCCAAGAAATGTCATAAGAGAGACATTTTACCAAATGTCATCGTTACGAAAACTTGTAAATTTCCTTGAAGTGATCATTTCCCCAATAACGTTTCTACTTGTAGGTTCGCGGTTGGTTATTTTGTTTCAGAATATGTGTTTCGTACTTGAAGAGCCTCTGTTGTTAAAAGACACTGCTGAGGCTATATTAATAGTCACAAACAGCACGACGTGTTTTCTTGAAATTGTATCCATCATAATGTGCGCTTCTCAGATACCTTGTCAGTTTGCTACAGTTAAGGAAACTCTTCAAGATATATATGAGGAGTGTCTTCATGGAAATGAAGTAGATGAATATGCCATCAATTTGATTAGACATATGGCACAGATGAAAATTCCTGTCATGACAGCGTGGTCACTGTTTTATCTTAAACCACAATTACTACTTTCTCTCTTAGGATCTTTTCTGACTTATGGTCTTCTGTTGTCAACTTTTATGGAGAGGAAAGGGTAACTGCGACGGGTAACTGTTATTTCAACTGCTATTTTCTTAACTGAAATTTTCTTTACCAATTGAGCTTTGATATTAACTCCAGTAATAAAATCGGAACTCCTAGATTTGTCAATGTATCATTTTAATTGGTTGTCCCCTCATGTTTAACTTTCTTTAGAACTAAAAAGATCATGTGTAGCCAAACAACTTTTGCCTACCTGTGTTGCATCCAACTATTCAACTCTAATTTCTGTAATGGGTCTCTTAAACCCTGAAAAAAAAAGCCGGACAGACAAATATTGAAGTTTTTAAATGTATGTAATGAACGTATTCAGGAAATATAACACGTTTCATGAAATGGGATGCTTTCAAAAGGAGTAATAATATCCAATTTGAAGTTTGCTAAATTCATTTATTTATATAAAGTGTCACGAATGTAAATAAGCACATCAATCACAATATATAATTTATTTTATTTTAATGAATAAGTCTTTGATTTACTCCATATCTGATCTCTCTGTTAAATATATATTTGTCTATCCTGTGAAATGATTAAATCCAAATGCACCGTAAAAATCAGGAAGTATTATTGCTGAATAGTGAATTTTTCAAATAAAAAACGTTCAGTGTTGGATGCTCTGATAAAACAATATTAGATTCTTTTTGCACTCTACTGTTCTTTTAACAAATGTAAGAAATACTTTTTCGAAGAGCTGCAGTTTACAGTAGGTTGCTAACTATCACGAGAATATATCTGCCCGATATTGCATTTTGAATGATTGAAGAATATAAGACATTTTTATGAGACAAACCGCAAGTACTAGAAGTAGGCTGTGCGCGTTTCAAGCAATAGGCTCTGTCAGCCAGTCACCAATGGTTTACATATAACTCAAATAAATTTATGTCGGAGCAAAATAGTTCCCACACACATCGAAAAAACCACGTAATCCTTGCGGGCCTGGAGATTGCTGGCAGTTTCTACTGTTTTAACAGAAATCAGTGTCGATATTTGTTTTGTTTTATCCACGCTATACAATAACGTTTCAGGTCTAATTATCAACCCTAATATCTAATAATTGTCTAACCGCATTTATACCCTTTATCTAAACATTAGTGACTCTCAGGAAGTTAAAAGTATGATTTACTGTTTGGGGCACGATGTTCTTTCCCAAATGCTTGGATGAAAGACGATATGAAAAATATACATGGCAGCACCACTGGAGGACACTTTGGCTTCAGCAAGACGCTGAATAAAGTTCGCGAACGCTCCTTCCGGTGCAATGCGAGATACAATGTTGAGCGCCAATGCCAAGAATGCACGGAATGCGGCGCACGAATGGGCCAGAAAAAGAAAACACGTATGCTTCTTCAGTATTACAATATCGGAGCTCTGTTCCTGAGAATTGAACTCGACGCGTTAGGGCCACTTCCACAAACTGCAGACAATAACAAACACAACCTAAAAGTGATAGTCTACATCACAAAGTGGGCAGAAGCTTACGCAATCCCAGACCAAGTGTCTACAGCTATTAGTGAAGTTCTAACTCGAAATTAAATATGTCGTTGCGGGATTCTCTCTCTCACCCATTATGAGCAGGGATCTTTAGCTCGGACGTGTTCGAAACACTGTGTAAACTACTCAGAATGGAAAAAACTCGAACTATGCCTCTTCGATCTCAATCGGGCAGCATAGTAGAGCGATTCAACAGAACTATACTTAATAATCTCTCCATTTTCATATCGAGAAGCTAACAAGACTGTGGCCGTCACTTACCGTTGTTCCTTCTGGCCTACCGAATTGCTGTCCATGAATTAACTGGACATTCTCCATCAAAAATTCTCTTTGGCCAATATACGACTATCATGTGACTTGAAGTTTGGAAGACCTCGTGCTGCTCCTTCATAGCCTGATGACTTTGTGCAAATGCTGAAGACACGTAGGAGCAGGTTTATCGTTTCGCTCATGAAAGGATCAACATTTTTACCTATAGAATAAAGACCCGGTACGATTTTGAAGCTAATGGAGTACAATTCTATGAAGGTAACAAAGTGTGGCTCTTCAATCTTCGGCGAAGACCAAGTTTTTCTCAAAAACTACGGCACAACGGTGAAGGACGCTAAGTCATAATGAAAAGAATAAACAGTGTCGTTTATCAAATCCAGAAATCGTCTTCAACCAAGCCAAAAGTCGTCCTTATCGACAGATTGCCCCCATTTTGGGACAAAGATAGGTTAATACTTCCCCGGATATGCAGTCTTGAGGAGGGGGCAGTGTTACGAAAGTGCAATGTTCCATTTGGCGCCTACTCTGTCGTCTGTCTGGAAGGCCAGGCGAAGAAAATGCAGTGCATGACTTCAGAATGACGTGAACCCAGTGTTTCCAGAATTTCCCAGTTTTTACTTTCCCTGCAATACATGGTAATGTATAGGGAAAGTATTGGAATCATACCGAAAATCGCATTACGACTTTTCGACGGATCTACGTGTTTCGAGACCTCTAGAATACGAAAAAACTATTCTTAGCGTGACGTCTGTGTGTGTGTCTGTCTGTGCAATGTATGTATCGACTCTAGCTAAAAATCTAATTGACCGAATTTCAAAAAATTTGGTAGGTAAGTCACTTGGGTGAGACCCTGGTGCTGATTAGTGTTTGGTTGGATTCGTAAAAACAGAACCCGCCTTTTTTTGCGAAATGGCCCCTAAAAATTTTATGTATCCACTCTAGCTAAAACACTAATTGACCGAATTTCACAAGACTTGGTAGATAAGTTACTTGTAGGATACTCTGGTGCTGATTAGATTTTGTTACGATTGGGAAAAGACAACCTGCCTTTTTTTAGGAAAAGGCCAGCAAAAATGCCGTGTTTCCACCCTAGCTAAAATACAAATTGACCAAATTTCACAAAATTTGGTAGATAAGTTACTTGTGGGATACTCTATTGCTGATTGGATTTCGGTACGATTCGGAAAAGAACAACCTGCCTTTTTTTACGAAATGGCCCGCTAAAATTGCCAAAATCTAAAAAAAAAGACTAAGTAGTGTATGCTCAAATGTATCAATTAAATTCTTGTTTTATACACAATTTTTGAAAAAGAAAAGAACATAACAAACTCCATTATACTTTAGGAGTGACCGTTCTCAAGATATTTGAGATTTCTTGCACTTGTGTTACACCGCTACAGGGAAAATATCCAATTACCAAATAAAAGCAAAAATTGAATTAAAAATGCAAATTCAGTGTTATTTTGTGCAATTAAACTCAATCTATCGAATTATTAAAGAAATAAAGAAAATATGAATTTGAGTCTGCAGAAAAAGTCATGTGCTGCCCACATCAGATTTGTATTTAATATTTTTTTCTTCTCTTAAGATTAAAGTTATTTAGCGTTTTTAATTGGCTGACAGTATTATTAAAACCTTCTGCCGTTTTTTTTAATCTTTTGAGGCGCTATTTTTTCTGAAATAATTGGCAACTACTTTAGTAGGAATATCGTGTTCTCACACTTTTTTCCTTTGATTTCAACTAAAAGAATGTAGTATCTTGCATCCAAGCCGTTATCGACTCCGTCTCAATTTTGTTCTTTGGAACAAATGCTTCCTTTTCACGTAGTTTTGTCAAAGCTTAAAACATTTACGAGTTTTGTTGATCCAGCCGCCTGAACAATTTGAATATTTTTACTTTCCTGATGTCTAGACATGCAGTGAGACCTTTTTTTATTACTGAAATTATTTTGACTAGATGCTAACGAGAATTAACGACTAGATGCTGTGTCTAAGATGTTTGAAACTCATGCCTAAGTTTTCTCGTCCACATTTCAATGTTACGTATAATGTTACGATGTTTTCCGAGATTTTGACGTATAATTTACGCAATTTCTCCTATACTAAGCTGTATGTAGACGCCCTTTATATGAAGAATTGAGTTACCATTTCCACAATAAATTGCCACATTTATGCCACATATTATAATAATTGCCACATATTATAGATTTAAAAGAACTCTAAAATCACGATTTTTACACTGGAAACGCGGAGATTGTGAGCTCAATTCTGCGATTGAGAGCTAGCTCACCAGGGGGTCCAATGGGGAAACAGGAATTCACTCCTACACAGTTGTCTCATAGAGAGTAGTTTACATTATGCAAATCCCTGTCGATTGCGTTTGTAGCAGCTTTAAGTTCTGGTATAATATTAGTGAAGGGTTTAAAGACAATTTTTCTGGTATATCTAGTTTCGAAGGCTAAGAGGATATGAATGAATTCAGGTAATATTCACTTTTATTTACTTTATTACTTTCCGTGGGTCTTGGATTCTGAGATATTTTAGATAGCTCTGGGAAGTATTCCAGAAACTTAAAGCATCCTGTTTGAGATGGATTTTTGCAGGTGAAAATTTTCCAGATCTTTGCTGGACGGTTTTGCCTCAACCGTAAGTTTCAATGGATTGTTTTTACTTTCCCTGCAATACATGGTAATGTATAGGGAAAGTATTGGAATCATGCCGAAAATCGCAATTCAAGTTTTCGACGCATCTACACGTTTCGAGACCTCCAGAAAACGAGAAAACTATTTTTAGCGCGACGTCTGTGTGTGTGCCTGTCTGTATGGCTGTGTGTCTGTCTGTCTGTGCAATGTATGTATCCACTCTAACTCAAAAACTAATGGACCGATTTTCATAAAATTTGGTAGGTAAGTCACTTGGGTGTGACCCTGGTGCTGCTTAGTTTTTATTACAATTAGGAATGAAAGAACCCGCCTTTCTTGCGAAATGGCCCTCAAAAATTGCCTGTATTCACTCCAGCTGAAAAACTAATGGACTGAATTTCACAAAATTCGGCAGATAAGTCGCTTATAGGTTACCTTGGTGCTGATTAGATTTTGGTATGATTCGGAAAAGATAATCTGCCTTTTTTGCAAAATGGCCCGCAAAAATCATCAAACTCTAAAATAAAAACTACGTATGCTCAAATGTATCCATTAAATGCTTGTTTTATACGTAATTCTTAACAGTGAAAAGAATAAAACCAATCCCATTACACTAGGGCTAGACGTTCTCGAGATATTTTAGTTTTTTCGTAGTTTCTCTACGCCACCTTTGAAAATAAATCCAGTTACCAAATGAGAACCAAAATTGAATTAAAAGTGAATTAAATTTAATTACAATAAAGAGAAAGTGGATGTAAGTCTGCAGGGAAAGTCATGTGCTACCCACATCATATTTTTTTTATCTGTTCAAAACTTGATGACATTCCTGTGAGATCTTTTCAGATAATCCAATTTTTATTTGGACTATATTGATTTCAATTCCAATTATTTCCGGTAGAGTTGTAGTATAATCCCTTTTCCACTCTTGTCGATATTAGGTGAAATTCTTGCGACCAGGGACCGCAATGCTATGATTTGAAGAACATTCTATTCTGGAAACTCTTTCCGTATCTTTTGTCGCCCTGTTGTCATCTTCTATCACCCTTTTGTCGTCTTTTGTCGCCCTTTTGTCGCCAACGTAAAAATCAGAAAATTTTCTGATTTTCATGCTGTACTCTATGAGCCACAGAACACTTATTGCACAAACAGTTACTGCTACGTGCGATCTCCGACAGCCAGCGGGGCCGGATTCTGTGAGGTTTCTTAGCGGACTTAGGCCGATGTTTGAATTGCTACAGATCAAACGTTACACAAATGGTGACAAAAGTACGATTTTTTCCTTGGCGACAAAGGGACGATAAAAGAACGACAAATGATCGACAAAAAACGCGAAAAAGGTTGCCAAAATGGAATGTTGTGATTTTTACCTTGGGGACAAAAAGGTGAAAAAAGGACCACGAAAAACTCGAAAAGAATTGCCAGTATGGAGTATTCTCCAAATCGTAGCTTGGATTCCCAGAATCTATCCTAACATCGCCAAAAATGAAACAGAGATTATACTATATCTGTTCCGTATTTCCCATATTTATTTTGTTAATAAATGATAATAGTTAATTCAAAAATATTTTGTGGTCGCTTTTAGTAAAATAAAGACTCTTGTCTTATAAATTTTAAGCCTATTTGAACCTGGGTTAATATAACTCATATTAGTTAAATGTAGTTTAGTTTAACTGTTTCTTAATGTTTAATTTAAAATTCTAATATGTGTTGTAAATTCCTTTTTGGATAAATAATATTCATTTTTGTTCTAAATTCTATTTCGGCATTTGTTCTAAAATTCGAATATACATAAATTTACTTATTTAATAATGTTATCTTTAACTTTTTATAATGCTAACACTTTGCTCTTCACTATACTTTCTGACTGTTGATTTAAGATGTAGAAATTGATATGATGTAAATTATGGAAAAGTTATTTTAAGTGTATTTAATTTTAAAAACCGTTATATTTTGAAAATTAACTTGTACGTTTTATTGTGTTCTATTTTAAAAGTTCCATTTAATTTCAATTCCATTTATAATTTTTATTCCCCCAGATTCTTTATGATTGATATTTGACTTTATTTTAACAACTTCTGACTGGTTCGGTTAAGTAGGCCAATCATCTAGCCAAGTAACATCAGCGGTTCTATAATGGCGACAGAATAAGTTTCGAATCGCGAGTAACTAATAGAAGCTAAGTAATAGAGGCTGTGTACAGTCCTTGTAGTAGACTGCTGGATAGTTCGGTTGAAGTCAGTTGGAAGTGAAAGTTGCTAGGCGTCGAATAGCTGTGTGAGTGAGAAAGAAGAAAAGCACATGTCCGTGAACCGGCACTAAGATGGTTACAACTATGATCATAAGTATTTAGTATCCCTGATTAGCCAAGACAAGGTTTATGGGTCCAAAGAAGGAATTGAGTAAGCACCAACGATTTATATCTCTTTCACTTATTACTTAATTATAATAATATCACCAGACCCGTAAAACTACATTAATGATCTGTTGTATTACCTAATGGGCATGCGCAATACTGGTTGTTTGTTATCTGTCTCTATTTAGTTACGCAGCCAGTTACTGTAATTTGAGTGAGTGCACAATAAATGTGTTTAATTTAACTTCTTGCACTTGTGTGTTACTGCTCCTGGCCGCAAAGTTCTTTTAATATCCATTACTACCAAAGTTTAACGTTATGTCATTTTTGCTTGATGTAATCCCACAACAAAAGTCAATAAGTTCTTTATAATAGCGTTCTAACCAAAGCTCATTACGTTACAATTGCACCCGATTAGGGTAGTAGCATGAACAATTCCATCTGAGTTAAAAGCACGTCTTTACATGTTCTTAATCTGCTTTCAGGTTCTCAACAGTTTTAGAATGTTTTAGAGTTTTAAGATACATTTAACCATATCTAAACAGGTCAAATGTTATTTTAATATGTGTTACTTACTACATATATTGAGATAATTCGCACTTAAAATTGTTCATCAAATGTATTTCCAAATACAAACACTCCTGATTTCTACTGTAGTGTATTATTTATTTACTTACTTCACTGACTATTTTATTTATTTTCTTCACTTAAAGAATTCACCATGCAAATGTATTTCCAAATGCAAACACTACTGATTTCTACTGTAGTGTATTATTTATTTCCTTACTTCACTGACTATTTTATTTATTTACTTCACTGAAAGAATTCACCATGTCTCGATTTTTTCAGGTCCATTGGTTGATCGATCGAACAGAGCCATATTAAGTAAGCTCTATCTCACGAACGGTAGATACTAAAAAATGGTTATAATCCTTTTTATATAGGATATTCAATAGACATGGAGTTTGTGGTACACAAATACAATATTAGAACTTGAACTCAGACTTTTAAATTATATTATTTTCAACATTTCTAAACCTGGCCGTAAATTGATCGTATTCGTGGTACTCATTAAAATATGCATTGCATTGTTTTGTCACTGATAACCCTCCAATTATTTATCTTTCGCACGAGTTCTGTAAAAGAATATTAATTAATATAATACTAAATTGATTGCACCATTTTAACTTTAACAATAAATCATTTATTAACAACATAAAATACCTATTTAATTCATTACACAATTATTCATATTATTTCGGCGGAGAGAGACAATGTGAGACCATTATTAACAATACCTAAAATGTGTTTAAGACCTGGTATATTATTTGGGGAACACATACCTTCAAGGCTGTCTTGGACTTGGTCACCAGCACGTACTTATTGTCGCTTAATTTACTGGAATTAACTCGTAGTGGAATTCGCCAATCATATTTTACTGCTGGCTCGAACACTCGTACTTATGACATTCGCTTCTCTAAGTATCGTATCGTTCTTATGTCATTCTCGTCGTTATATCTTTCTAAGTGCCGTGCCTCTTAATATCGTGCTTAAGTCTGTATATATCTTCCTGTATCTACTTGTTGCGACGCCACAAGAATCTTCTCCATTGGTCAGCCTTTCCATCCAATGTCGTTACACATTTTCTTAAGAGTCCTTCGACCCCTTCTTGTCTTGACACCCCTAAATTTATGACTTTATCTGACCTTTGGGTCAGCGTGTTGTAAACACTGGCTTCATTGAGACTGAAGGTATTGTCTGACATTTGAAACACAATAAATAATGTACATAAAACTGTCTCACATTAGCTGGAGTGAGATCTATTTCTGGTCTCATAGAGTTCATCGTATCAATCCTTAAGAAGTTTATTTATTACTTTCCCTACATACATAATGTATAAAGAAAGTATTGTGACGGGGTCGAAAATTCGAATTCGAGTTTTCGACGAGAGAGCGCGTTTCAAGCATCCCTGATCACGAATCAAACATTTTTGAGGTGATGTCTGTGTGTGTGTGTGTCAGTGAACCTATGGAGGCGATAACTGACGAACGAATGGACCGATTAGAATGAAATTTGGTACAAAAATCACAATCCGTAAATACTGGAAGCTTATTGTTTTAAAACGCAATCGAATGTTCAGAACCCCCTAAATTTTCGAGTGAAATTTTGAAAAAAATCATCAAAAAATCTGAACCGCTAATAAAGTTACGCAAATAGACATTTTTTACGTAGTTTTACATTAGAAAACGATTAAGATAAATTTTAAAACGCTAGCATGAACCATTCTCGAGATATTGCACATTTTTAAAAAGAATTATCAAAAAATTATATAAAATAAAAAAAAATATTTCCTATTGAGAAACATGTTCACTTTTTATATGTAATATCATGCGATAAATTTGGTGACATCATTCTCGTGGATCCTAGCTCGTTCCATTCATGAAAAAGGTACTTTGAGTAATACTTTTGTATTTGAACGCCAATAGTCATTTATCTGCTTTAAGAATAAATTATTTCTCTGTCCATAACTCTTAGCGAGAATTTGACGAAGAATTTGGCGGAATGTCGCCAACTTGGCGATGTTTTTTAAATGTTACCTAATCAAAGAAAATCTCGCCAAATGGATAAAAATGACGCTAAATCAATGAAAATAACGACTATTTGACGAAAGTTCAATATCTTGGAAAAAATATAAGTATCTACTATAAGAATAACCTATTTTGTTTTTATTGTAAAAGTAGTAAATACATTGCATTATATAAGGATAGTTATGTGCTGTCCACATCAGATTTTTTTATTTCATTTCAACCTCCATTGTCAGAAAATTATAGAATCTGTCAGTTCTTTACTCATTTTAGGAAGTTGATGCTCAAAAAAGAAAATTCAACTACTATAAATGGCGAATAGTTTATTTGCACCACCACTACGTATTCGATTGACAATTAATAAGTTTAGAACCATGTATCCGAAAATTGTAGAATCTGTCAGTACTTTATTACCTAATCGTCGTTTTCTAGGGAATTGATGTTCAAAAAGGAAAATTAATCTACTAGGAGGATAGTTTGTTTATTTATACCACCACTACGGATTCAATAGACAATCTATAAGTTTAGAACCAACTATCAATCCATGATGTAACTTAAACCAACTCTTCAGCACAAACTGTATTTCGTAGAAACTCCTGGTTTATGTCAAGATTCATGGGTAGGAAAATATTTCGACAATGATACCAATTTCCTATACACCTCCAGCCCTCTTGAAATTAATTTAGCACCACCTATTGGACAATTAGTTGAATTTTTGATCAAATAAGTCACGAAGAATTTATATTAAAATATTAATATCTTCGATAAAGATGAAGTAATATTTAAGATGTGTCCGTTCCCTTTTTAGGGGTTGCAGAAATATTTCAGAAGATATATTTTAGAAGAAGTTGAAATATTTTAGATTTTTATTTGCCTTCGTACAAATTTTTAAGAGTTGCTTTTAATAAGTTTTACACCATCTGTTGATCAGATTCCTTTTACTTCACTCAATAGGTCTCCGGTCTGACACATATATGGCAACACTGTTGACAGACCCATATGATTTCTGGATAGTAGCAACCTTCAAACGACACGTGTCAATATTTTATGACATTCTGACAATTATTTTATAGGTTACAGTGGTTTTAGTGACCTCAGTTTTGTAATTTTTAAAACAATGGATAAAAAGGAATTTCGTGTGTTGATTAAACATTGTTTTTTGATGGGGAAAAATACTGTTGAAGCCAAATAGTGGCTTGATAAGTGTTATGGATTCTCTGCACAAGCGAAATCAACTATTATTGACTGGTATGCTGAATTTAAACGCGGTCTTACAAACACCGATGATGCTGAACGCTCTGGTCGCCCAAAATCGGCAGTTGTTCCGGAAAACATAAAAAAGTCCACAAAATAGTTTTGAAAGACCATAAAGTGAAGTTACGTGAGATAGCTGACATCGTAAAGATATTAGAAGGTAGTGTGTTTACAATTTCACACGAAAATTTGAGCATGCGTAAGTTGCTTTCGAAATGGGTGCCGCGTTTGCTCACACCCGACCAAAAACAACAAAGCGTCGACGATTCAGAGCGCTGTTTGAAGCTGTTCAAGCGAGATAAGAAGGATTTCTTGCGTCGGTATGCGACAATGGATGAAACATGGGTTCATTACTACACACCTGAATCAAAAGGATCATCAGCTGAGTGGACAGCTGCCGGTGAAATTCGAATAAAGCGACCCCAAACCCAAAAATCAGCTAGCAAAGTTATGGCATCCGTATTCTGGGACGCGCATGGTATTTTTTTATCGACTATCTTGAGAAAGGTAAAACTATCAAAAGCTAATATTACATGGCATTATTGGATCGATTGAGTGTAGAAATCATGAAAAAACGGCTTCACATGCAAAAGAAAAAGTGCTGTTTCACCAAGACAATTCCCCATGTCACAAGTCGATGAAAACGATGGTTAAATTATATGAATTACGCTTCGAATTGCTTCCTCACCCACCGTACTCTCCAGATTTCTGGCCCCCAGCAACAACTGGCTTTTGCAGACATCGAAAAGATGCTCCAGGGAAAGAAATTTGGCTCAAATGAAGAAGTGATTGCCGAAATTGAGGCCTATTTTGAGAGCAAAGGCAAATCATTCTACAAAAAAGGCATCGAAATGTTAGAGGAGCGTTGGAATGAATGTATCACTCTTGAAGGAGAGTATGATGAATAAAGTCGAATTTCTAAAAAAAAATTGTTTTCTTAGTTAGACCGTAGACTTATTGAGTGAGCCTATACTTGCTGTGTCTCAAGTTATGTAATCAATAACAACCAAAATTGAGTCAAAGTTATAGGAACTCTTACATATTTGAAAATTCTACCCACACTTGGATGGATAAGTAATGTTCCAGTGTCGGCCACAATATGCGCATGCGCATTTCGAAGAATACAATTTTTACTCAAATTCACGAAATTGAGTATTAACATTTAAGTTTATATCTGGAATTCGAATTTTATATTAAATTTACTATAAATTAATATACTTTACGTAAACGGCACATAAACAGTTTGAAATGTTATAGTTTTAAAGAAATTAACATTCAATTTAATATAATTCAGTGATAGGACAACAAAAATTAGAAATGCAGGTTGTCGCATGACTACACCATGTGTAACAATTTTTATTCGAGCCTTTTCAAGCAACCCTTTATTTCATCTACATTAAAAAAATATATTTTAAAATTATTTTAATAATGCTGTATTTAATTTTATTCTCATGTGTCTGAAAACAGCCAATGTGTGTACTATTATTTGAAAATTAAATTTGAATATTTATATATATTTTGAAGATTAAATTTACATTTTTCAAAGCATATTTTATCAATATTTATAGATTGCTTTTAACAATGCCCACATGCATAAGTTACATGAAAATATGAATTCTAAATGTTGCAAAAAAAAACGTTCTAAATTTGAAAACTAAAGATGCAAAATGAAATGTTAAATTGAAGTTGTTTACAAAAATGTCAGAGGAATGTAAGTTGTATTATTATTATTTAAAAATCGCAATTAGAGATTCATATATATTTTAAAGATTATATTTAATTATTTACATACTTCAAAGCATATTTTACTGAATATTTATAAATTGTTTTTGAGAATATATAAATGCAAAAGTTACATGAAAATGTAAATTCTAAGTTGCACAAAGTATTGCAACAGAAAGATTGAATAATTATTTTTCTAGCAAACTGTGAACGGAATTCATACATTTAATAGACAATTTTTAGGAATTTTTTAAGTATATGCATTTTTGGTCTGTTGAGGACTTCTCCAATTTTAAAATTACGATATAAAATTATTGACTGGCAAACTTTCAGAATCCTCTTCGATAATCAGAGCTTGCACTTCCATCCCAGTAGCTCAACGGTAGAGCGTCGACTGGCCAGTTCGAAGATCCAGGGTTCAACTTCCGGTTGGTGCAGCAAGGTTCTTTACAATGGCGACAGAGCGAATTTACCCTAGAGCAGAGGTCGCCAAAGTGGTCTATATAGACCCCCAGGGGTCTATTTAACAAAAGCGGGGGTCGATCTGAGCCAGGGGGTCGATTGGGGGTCGAAGAAAAAACAGTTCTTAATACGAAAATCACACATACGTAATCGCGATGATCGTAAAATTTGTGAATTTTTTTATAATTGACTTAATATCAGTTTCTTTATAGAACATAAATTAATCAACGAATATTTATTCGGGTGAAACAAGTATTGACGTACCAGCGCGCAGTGGCACGAACTCTGCACTTCTGGTTTATTAGTCATACTCATATGTTGAATCTCCACTGTTAAGCTGTTTGATGCCGACAGATGGCGTTGCTTGTCCGTCGGCTAGCTAATTTTCAATGTTTATGTTCAGCGCGAGCGAGCGGAAATAGCTGTGAAAAATGTGTGTTCTATTGTTCTATGTTCTGTGTGTGTTGTATCAACAGTAATAAAGTGTGTGTTTATCTGTCCATTGGGAATATTGGATCTTTCTGAGATGATACAACAGTGGGGTAAGTACCCCTTTCAAGAATTTTCATTTGAGTTTATTTTGAAGACAGAAGAGAACGCAATTCCAGTGTTACGTATTTTTTGACGTATTACAATTGTATATTATACTAATTTATTTTTAATTTATTTATAGAACCCTAATTGAAAAATGGCAGCTTCAGTGTCTAAAAAGAAATGTCGGTATTATTCATTGGATTATTTGAAATTTGGATTTATTTGTTCACCGGTAAATGAAACGATTCCTATGTGTCTTCTATGCGAAAAACCTTTTGGAAACGACTACATGAAACCGTCAAAAATGAAAGATCATCTTGATAGGGTTCACTCAGATAAAAAAAATAAAGAACTTGAATTTTTCAAAAAACTTAAAGAAAAATTCACATGTCGGCTAACTATAAGAAGTTTTATGAAGCAATCTACTGAAGTTGAAACTGAAGGAGGATTAATAGCTTCGTACAAGATTTCGCTTAATATAGCAAAGAGGGGGAAACCACACACAATCGCTGAAGAAATTATTATTCCTGCAATTAAAGACGTCATTGAGGATGTAATGAAAAAATACTCCGTTAATGTTTTAAAGTCATTGCCATTAAGTGCAAATTCTGTAAAACGGCGTATCGACGAAATGGCTAAAGAAATAGAAAATACGGTAGTTTCAGAGCTAAAAAATTGCAAGTTCTCTATTCAACTTGATGAATTTGTTTTTGGCGTTTCTGCTATTCTTATGGCGTACGTTAGATATTTCAGTAAAATTAAAGGACAAGTCATTGATGAATTTTTATTTGCTAAATATCTTGAAACTGATGGAAAAGGAGAGACAATTTTTAGATGTTTACAAGAATATTTAAATAAATATGATATTCCGCTTGAAAATATAATAGCGGTAGCCACAGATGGGGCACCTGCTATGGTAGGGCGTTACCGAGGTTTTGCTACATTTCTCAAAGAAAAAGTGCCCGGTATACGTACTATTCATTGTGTGTTGCATAGAAACAACTTGGTAGCAAAATATCTGAGTCCAGAGTTACATGAAGCCTTACAGTTTTGTATTAAATGTATCAATCAAATTAAAGCTCAACCTCTTAAATCAAGATTATTTTCCAAACTTTGTCAAGAAAACGACGAGTTATTTAACCAATTACTTCTGCACACCGAAGTTAGATGGTTGTCTAGAGGTGTATGCTTGCAAAGGCTAGTTGAGTTATTTGACTCCACGACCGAATTTCTCAGCGAAATAAACCCTGTTCTGAGTGATGAACTCCAAAACAATAAGAACCATATATTTTATTTAGCAGACTTGTTTGGAAAATTTAATGATGTCCAAACAAAGCTGCAAGGAAAAGATGTTACAATTATTCAAGCTCGAACAATACTGTTAGGCTTCCAAGTAAAATTAAATGCATTTAGATCTTCATTGCTACGTAAGGATTATCAGTATTTTACAAATCTGCGACAATTAGAAATAAAAGAAGAAGACTTGGAAATATATACAGGTCATCTTCAAAAATTGAGCGACGATTTTAAACTGCGCTTTGTTGATTTGGAAAACATTGACATCCCTGATTGGATTATTGTGCCATTTTCTGCTCAAATTGAAAACGTGGACATCAACCTGCAAGATGAGCTTGCTGAATTATTATCGGATCTTGAAGCAAAGACGCTTCTTAGAAATTTAACAATAAGCAAATTTTGGACAAATATAAATATAATGCAAAAATATGTAAAACTTGTGAAATAGCTCAACCGTTTATGCTAGCATTTCCAAGTTCCTATATGGTTGAAGCCGGTTTCAGTCACGTAAATTCAATCTTAACCAAGTACAGAAATAAATTAAATGTGGAGCTTCGAGGGGATTTAAGATTAAAATTGACTAATTTTGAACCAAATATAGCGAACCTTGCAAAAATACACCAGGCACACCCATCTCATTGATTAAGAAGCAATAAATCTGTAGTTACTTTACTTATTATTTCTACTTATTTATAATTACTCATTATTTAATAAATATTAAGGTTTTTTAAATTATATAGGGGTCGATGATCAAAAAAGTTTGGCGACCCCTGCCCTAGAGGATTGAAACCAAAGGAGAAAATTAATTTGGATTGAAACCAAAGGAGGAAATTATTTGAAAACTAGTGCGATTTGTGGGCGATTAGGAACGTGAGACGTAGTATCTTTAAATGTATTAGTTAAGTAGCGGTGTTAATTAAGTAGAACCAAGGCAACGGCGGGTAATTGTTCTACTGTTCAATATAATATTCTAACTCTAAAACTGTATTTATACTGCTCATGGTAATAGTAGTAGTAGTAATTTACAATAATGATAACAATAATAAATAATTAGAATGATTGTAGTAAAAAATGATGTTTTCTTAAAAATGTAATTCTTCGTTAATGAAATAGATGTCAGATGCATACCTACCTGCTCATGTGTTTGCATGTACTCCCAGGAACATACATGCAAGCATCTATCCAAAATATATATACTTCAAAGTAAACTATACATATAATTTTAGACATATTCTAACGCTTATTGATATGAATTTTCTCAGACAAATTCCTTCTGTTATATGTGCAAGTACTTACATACAAAAATCCCTGCTGAACATGTAAACAAAAATATGCCCACAGTCACTCATACGTGATAAAATTCATTTTCACAAATAGAAATGCAGGCATATCAGTATCATCTAAGTATTATTTAATAATTTGCATATTGTATTTAAATCGTCATTTATAGTCAGCTTTTAAGTCCTAGGTGTATAATTTGTAGTCAGTTTTTTAATCCCAGATGTATCATTTATAATCAATTTTAAGTCCTAGCTGTATCATTTATAGTCAGTTTTAAGTCCTAGGTGTTGTTCTTGAGACCCAGACCGTCCGACCTACCAGAAAGGTGTAAGGTAACTGAATGGACGGCCAGGAAGTGCCACCCAATTTAGACCGGAACCCAGTGGGGGAGGCATCCACAGGGACCGTACCCTCCCCCTACCACCAACCTCTCGGAAGGACTTACGGACCCACATGTTTAACGTGATCGTACTCCGCATGAACACGGCGGCATTTGTGGTAGCGTGCAAATCTAGCGCGCAAACCACGGGGATACCGCACCCGAGATGGCCAACAGCACGCGGAGTTAAGTCCTAGGTGTATCATAGTCTGTGTTTCAGTCCTAGGTGTATGTTTAGTCAGTTTACATACTCCTTGGTAACTACCATTAAAATTCGATATGTCATATAAACATGTCGATCATTTAATATAAATAGACATATTATATAACCAAAACCACACAGTACTAATCTATATTAGGGAATAATGCCACATCAATTTGTACATAATTAAAGAATCAATGTCCATAATTCCAGAATTATAATTTTTAAATATAATCCAATATTGAAATGCATTGGATTTAATATATTTTTTCGCTTAACCTAAAAATTCAAATGTTTTTAATTCAGTCAGACCAGTCTTTTTGCAAATGAATGCTATGATATTTTGACATCAGATAAATATATCGCATATAAGCGATATACTGCTTTAACATGTGTTTAATGACTTGATTTAAATCAACTGCGTTACACATTAAATATTTACTTTCAAATCATTATTCTAGAAAATTTTATGCCATACTACCAAGCTAATGTTGTGCAATCAATATTTTTCTGGATCTTTCAAAGTAATAACAAAAATATTATGATACATGGATATTAAGATAATGCAGATATTTGAATAAGCATGATTGTACATCATAATATATCAGTTTTTGTCTGCATCTGTGAAAGCAGTTGAGCCTACTACACGTAACAGTTAGACCATGCTAGTAAAGGGGAAAGTCTTAGCTACTTGTGTTAGCCTTTATCCTCAACTAGATTAGACAGCAGAAGACCATAAGTTAGGAAAGATCCTAGGACAGAAAATATTAACTCAGGCTTCAGCTGAAATAATGACCATGCTGTCATAACCGGAATATTCATCTGTGTCATATGTCTAATCAAATTGATAGTAGGTTCATCTATGCCCTGAAGATTAATGCACCTCTCATGTATATATTGTAGAGTTTGTTTAACAGTAGCAAATTGAAGAGGTATGTGGGAGGAGCAAATTATAATTGATACTATTCCGATAAATGACATAGTGGCGGTTGTGATAATTTCCAAAGCAAATACAACATCCGATAATAGTAAATGACCTTGAATAATTAAACATAAAGCCATAAACAAGGCAAGCAGTTGCAAACCTAAAAGCAGAAAGCTAATGGAAGAGAGGATTTCTTCAAGAAGATTTACCAGATTTTGTAACCTGGATAGTTGGTTAAATATCTCTCTAATGATAGTGCTTTGAAAAGGCCCTTTTTTTAAAAGATCCAATTTGCGGTTAAATTTTGCAATAAGATCACCACAGCGGTAGTATAGAACAGAACAGAAACATAGAACGATCGCCGGGAACTGTAAACTAGCGGAATAAGTGCAGATGAGAAGAAACATACTTGTCAAAGCTGCTATAAGTTTATTTTCAATGACCATGTCGAAAGTGTAAAAATGTTGATTTTCTTCGTTTGATGATTTAATGAAGAATGCAGAAATAACACCGGCTACTATGGGTATAAAAGTTAAAGCAGTGAGGCCATAATAAATTTTTTCATTGCCAGAATCAGATTCTCTGAAGTATTTCTCTGTCGCATGAACATTGAAAATAAATCGTTTTACCTTTTCAGATTTTGCTTTCATCAAATGCCACAATATTATGGGTATAACGCATTGCACCGCCAAGGAAAGTATCAGTGGCCAAGATAAATTTAAAATCAATGAATAATTCACTGCGATATATAAAAATACCAATTTCATCATACATGGATATGTATATAAAATAACTCTTCTGCATGTACTACTATTCCTTCTTTTAAAGTCTATACCAGTGAAAAGTAAAAGCTTCCATAATCCACCATATCCACTCCATGTGTCGGTATCCCGAAATGAATTTGCTAACTTTACGTCTTTATTGGCATGAAATAATCTTTCCATACTTTACATTAACATATAAAGCTCGAGAAATTTCCTTCATTCCATAAACTTTAACAAACAATTCCCCTTATGATGCAGAAAATATCGTCGACAGTCTGTTTGAAAATGTCCTCTGTTTTCTTCTATTTGAATTCTGTGAGGACTTCGCAAAGTATTCGACCAAAACCACTTACATATATATGCGCTAGAAAACGTGCAAAAGTATATTGAGATACTCGCCTAACATATTTTCATCGCAACCATGTATTGATGCATATTGATTCTATGCATAAGAATACATAAACTTAATTAAATGTTTTGTTATAGTTTTCAAGGCTCGTGTTGCTTTTATGACATAGTTCTTAGCAGATTTCTTTGTGTCCCAAAGATCTATTGATTCCATAACTTTCAATGTAGTGGATAGATGAAAAAGCTACAATTTCCATTTATGGACTTATTTTAATGGGATGAGTCAGGAGTGAAAGGTGCTATATTGTAAAAACATGTATGTAGTCAAGATATTTCAAGATGGTATTTCTTCTCAATATTTTTCGAACTTGTTATAGGTTCGATAAATTTTTTTCTTTCCATCTGGAGATTTGGCACTTTTACTTATTGTATTATACATTGATGTATTGCCAGGTTTCATATAGACGTATAGAGTAAAAAACTTCTTTAAAATATTTACATTACAGATCACGTATGAGTGATGAATTTTAAGATAAATCTAATTTACACTTAGATACTGTGATGGAAATTGCAAATTAGCAAACTGTCCAATCGGGAATTTTGACAGCTGAGGTTTATGTAAATTTTCAAACACAGGATTGGCATAGGAAAAATAGTAATACCGGGAAAAGACAAAAACATTAATTTTTTGTACATAAAATACATAGCAAAGTATTAGATTCTGATTATTAGCAAGTTCAGCAATATTAGAATACACGGACGGCTTTAAAGAACAAAGAGTAGAAAATGTTCACTGAATATCCAGTTTCAAACACATTCTATACACTAGTACAACTCCAAAACTGTATTTATTTTTCTCACAATAGTAATGTAATAATATACGTATATTATATTGAGAAGAATTGTATTAAAAATTTATATTTTTGTAGGAGTGTCACATATATTATTTGTTAATGAAATCACAGACGACCTATTCACGTATTTATATATGTTCTCCTATGCACGTACGTGCACATATACAAAGTATTTAAGAAAGTCAATATCAGGGAAAATTTTTCGATAACGGAGAGAGTTATCCCTATATGTTCAATGCAACTGGATAGGAACTCTTTATAGCACTAAACGACAAGACAACTTTTCTTTGGGGGGGGGGGGACTGACTCCTTTCTTATGGGGGACGGGGGCTATCTAGCTCCCATTTAAAGATAGAAAGATAGAGCAAATAAGTCAATTACAATGTAGTAGAGCGTTGCCAAATTTGTATAAAAATACGTCAGAAGAAGAATACAAAGAACTGTGAAATATAAAATAACATTAACGTTCTCAGATGATTGGGATTCCTTGCATTGGGAAACGCTATGTATATAATCGTTCAGATGCACCGGCATTCCGGTCTATGTATTCAAAAATATTTCACCTTTTAGTTTATTTTTATCTCCATATATTCTGCCCTCTTTCCTACAATTCTGAAAGAATACTGGGTTAATTATAATCATAATTAAGGTTAATTATACTCATAATTTTAAAAGTAATCAAAAATACATATACTAAATACTACGCCTTTATGTTGCGGTAATTAACAATAGCAGCTACTTTACTAATACTAGCGACGCTTATATATAATTCTCAAAGCATTATGGTATTTTCAAGCGTTTCATCCATAGGAGTTTTATCTACTTCTTTCTAACTCCATGGTGCAAAATATGATTTATACTATTCCAAGAAAATACAACGCGGCGCTCGTGACTATTTTCAGAACAATTACTATATTTGATAACGGAAAACGACCTTTGAATGCTAAACACAGAGTCATGAACAAATTAAGTAATTGTGATTCTGAAGGCTAAAACGTAATAGGAGAAATAGCCACTTCAAGAGGATATATACTAAACTAGCAGCATACCCGTTCTTCGTACGGAGTATAAAATATAAAGAAACTTATAATTCAGATTCATATGCAAATTATGTTATAATATTTAAATTTATTGCTCCTAAAGAGAAGTTTATGAATATCTGTTTTCATCATGCAAAATTATCGTCACGGGCAGATCTGCAGAATAAAACATCCTGGCCCCTTTCGAAAGCAAATTTACAAAAAAAAAAGGAATTGAATCAATATATGCAAAATGAAAGCATTAAAATTGTATAGGACCCGTACTACTTATATATGCGAATATTAGAAGATATAACCTGTATTAGTAGATTACATGTATAAATTGAAAATATCAATAAACCCGTAATTGATTCCAATATATGCCAGAATGAAAGCACTAAAATTATATGGGAATATATATATATATATATATATATATATATATATATATATATATACATATATATATATATATACCCATACTACTTATATTGTCGCAGATTAGAAAATATGCCTGTATGTTAGTAGAAGATTACCCTTATTATAATATGAGTCTAAAAAATCTTTGCCGAAATAAAACAGATGACATTATAAATTGAAAATTTCAATTATCCCCGTAATCTTTATACCAGAAGGTCGTAATTGATTCCAATATATGCCAATATTTATCAAAATATATGCCTATATGCCTGTACTACTTATATTCTCGTAGATTAGAAGATAACACATGCATTTATAGAAGATTACTCGCACAACGTACAATATGTGAGTTTCAACAATTTTTGTCATAATAAAACAATGGTATAATAATTTGAAAACATCAATAATCCCTGAATCAATAATCCCCGAAAATATCAATAATAATAATGTGTAACCTGAAGACCGTAATCGATATTTTCCAGTCAAAAATGCAATGCCAATGAAATTTATTTTATACATATCTTTATTATTCAAATCGGAAAAGATTTAATTAAAATCGTATGCCATATAACACATTGGATTTACATCCATTGCTAAACGACATGATATCAGTTGCTTTAAATAAATTGATGGAAATCATATCGTCTGAATTCCTATTTCCATGAAAGGTTTGGCGATATTTTCTTCAATTTAGCGATAACTTAAAACATCGCCAAATTTATCGCCAAGTGGGACTGTAAAACTGATAGTCCCATTCTGCGACAAATTGACGAAACATCATCATAATATTATCCCCTAACAAAACACAATTAATTTCCTTTATTAAGCGCAATTTTATCAATTTCATGACATTTTTATATATTCACAAACATTTTTATCAACTTGGTTATATTTTAACAAGAAAGATCAATCATGCATAAGCATTGATTATGAAACACTTTCCAACTGAAATGTAATTTCATTTAAAAATTTCTAAAATGTGATTCATTCAGTGGTAATATCTTTTACATTATCACAGTACTACAGTAACTTATTATACTTAAATATTTAAAACTGTATCGAAATATAAATCATCTGATTCTTTATGCAAAATCAATGAATATTTCATTCATATAACTTGTATTCCAGACTCCAGAGCTAAATAATTTTGTGTGAGAAAAATTCAGCAATTCTTATGTAATTCATCTTACAATCGCTTGAGATATTTGCATTCTGCATATGTTAAAATTAGGCTTCCTTGAAGAAATAATAAAAGTTTAGGGATCATTTAAAATCACAACTATTGTAATTGCATAGGCACGGAATTTAGATACACAGATAATGTATATGTGTATGTGTATGTACTCAAAGTATTGGGATTGTGCCGAAGATCGGAACTCGAATTTTCAAAGGATCTATACGTTTTGGGACTTCTAGAACACGAAAAAACTAGTTTTAGGAAGACGTCTGTGTGTGTAAGGGTGTATCTGTGTGTCTGTGTGGATATTACATCCACTCTAATTGAAAAACTAATGGACCGAATTTCATACAATTTGGTAGGTATGTTTTTTGTGGGAAATCCTGATGTTCATTAGATTATAGTACGATTCGTAATAAAAGAATCTGCCTTCTTTGCGAAATGGCCGCAGAAATTGCCTTTATCCACTCTAGCTAAAAACTAATGAACCAAATTTAACAAAATTTGGTGTATAATATTTCAATAACCTACAAGTGATTTATATACCAAATTTAACAAAATTTTGTATATAAATCATTTGTAGGTTATTCTACTACGATTCGGGAAAAAGGAACGGGCTATTTTTGCGAAATGGCCAGCAAAAATCGTTATATATAAAAATAAAAGACTACGTGTGCTCAATTATATCAATTAAATTCCTATTTTATATGTGATTTTTGACAACAAAAAGAATAAGACTAACCCCATTACTCTAGGACTAGCCGTTCTTGAGATATTCTAGTTTTTTCGCGTTTTCGCTACGCCAATTTTGACAATAAGTCCAGCTATCAAATGAGAACCAAATTTAAGTTTAACGTGTAAATTCAATGTCATTTAAAATACTTATGTTGTGCAGATAAACTCAAATTATCATTGAATAAATAAAGAGAACGAATATGAGTCTGCAGGGAAAGACATGTGCTGTCCACATCAGAATTTTTAACAATATTACAACAATGATTTATAGAAGTGAACGGGGATTATTTTCAGGCCATTTCGAAAAAAATGTATGATCTATATTTAAAGATCCATCAAATTTTTGTCGAATAAAATGTTCAACAAATTTAAGCTGTGTACCAAATTTTAACTCTCTAGGACGTAGGAAAGTGCATTTAAAATGCCATCAATTAAATTTATCATGAAGAGTTATATAAAATTAAAAAAAAATGAAAAATTGTTATCTACCAAATTTATTTTAAAATATGAAGCCACTCCCATATGCAAAATGTTTAAAACTTTCGTAGTGTCGTACAAGACAGAGCACCAGGCGCGAAGCGCCTTTAATCTCCAGTTTCAATATGTGGTTCTTATCGTCAAACTGTGACATTAATTCAGTGAAAATGTTTAAACAAATGGAGAGATATTTATTATATAATATCTCTCTCTTTTCTTTCTGGAAGATATCCCAAAGTCAGAATTTAATTGAATTTGTTTTTTTCCCTATATTAAATAATTTTTTTAATTAAAAAACTACTTAACATATTTTACTGAATTTTTTTTTATATATTCTATGGGATAATGTGAATATTTCCTAAAAATTTCGAAGCAATTCGTGAATTTTAAATTTACTTAAAAAATGTTTGAAAAATTAGGTCCCGTAGGGTTCAATGTATTTCATTTTTTCAACCCGGGTTCAATAAAAAACTAATTGGGTGATATTATTTATTTATATTCCCATAGGTCCTACAGACCGTCTGAACAACATACTAAAATTTCATTTTGATAAACTCATTTTTACGGCAGTTATCGTGCTAACGGACAGACAGACAGACAGACAGACAGACAGACAGAATGAACAAAGTCATAAACACTTTTCAACTTTGTTGTAAAGTGTTAAAAATTCGATAAATGTGTTACTAAGTAGGATGGATAGACTGACCCACAAATACTACCGAAACATCATTTCAGTACTGTCTTCTAAAAAAACGAATTTAATTTCATTGATTTGCGTCGTTTTTAGCAATTTGGCGATATTTCCGTCAATTTGGCAAAGTTTAAGAAAAGTTGCCAAGTTAGCGATATTCCGCCAAATTCGTAGCTCTGAAATTGCAGATCTGAAGAATAAAACATCCTGATCCCGTTTGTATATACTAAATGCAAACACTAAAATTGTATTAGAAGATATACCCTTTCTACTCTTTTTCTGTTTCAAAATCGGATACATGAATTTATTGGTAAACACAATATGAGTTTATTAGCTAAACACAATATAAAAGCTTAAAAACTCTTTGTCAAATGAAAGTGATGTACGCAGTTTGTAATTAATATAATTAAAAGAAAAATCAAACCGTTCATTTACAAAATATATTTTTACATCTATTTATTTATTATTCAAATAGAAAAAATAATAACAAATATTAAGAAACACATTTAATTTAATTGCGTTGCTGAGCAACATAATATAATAAAGAATCTTCCTCATAAACTGCGAAATTAAATAACCATTTTGATCTCTTCCCCATAAAATGCAAAAATAATAACCATTTTGATTTCTTTATACTTTCCATTGTTTAGTAAATGCTTGACCATGGAGTTAGATTTTCCATTAAAATTCATGTTTCAAACAATTCATGCTTTCAGATAGTGACTAATTAATGCAAAAATCCTGCACTAAGCTCAGAAATGAAGTTTTAATTCACGTTGACGTTTTAAACAAACGATTTTCATCCTTTCCTTTTGGATAAACCACGGAGTTAGAGAGTAGATCTCCTAGGATAAAGTTCCGTTTTTCATTAATATCTCAACAACCCCTGGTATTAGAAACTCGAAACTTGGGCAAAATTTATGGGGGGCTATTTTAAGGCTACTCACAAAATTTCATTAAATTCGATTCAGCCGTTCTCTCGTGATGATGAGACAAACGAAATATTCGTTTTTCACTAATATCTCGAGAACTACTGGTTATGGAAGCTCCAAACATGGACTAAATTTTAAGTGGGGCTATTTCTAGGCTACCCACAAAATTTCATCAAATTCGGTTCAGCCGTTCTCCCGTGATGATGGGACAAACAGACAGACAGACAGACAGATTTTCAATTTTATTTATATAGATTATGTATAATGGGAAGTTGGTAAAATGTTTCTATAATGAAAATGCTTTGAAAAGTTCTGTTTTAAAAAAAAATCCACTTTTCTGTTAAATATTGCTATGAATGCACTACAGTGTTAGTACAGAAGGAAATAAAAACATATTACGACTGCAAGGAATGAGTAACGGGCATTATAATTGTGCATATGATGAAAAAGTCTTGTTGTAGTATTTTTAAGTCAATTATCATCAGTCAAGGAAAGTTCAAGAGCAATAGGAAGGAAAGCATTTAGAAAGCATTTATGAAAAAATCATTTAAAAAGCATTTCGAAAGCATTTAGGAAGAAGTATTTAGAAAGCATTTAGACAAAAGCATTAGGGAATAAAGAATTTGAGGTTCTCCCAAGAAATGTTTTTAAAATTTTGGGAAATTCTGTAAAGATACAGAATAGAACCACTTCCTCTACATCTTTTATTTAAAAAAACCTCAAAATTGAAAGAAATTATTTTTTTTTATTTTGCCTACTCTTTTCACATTTAAAATTTCTAACACTTCAGTACTTTAAATTCGCATTGTACATGGATTTTAGTGGATGCTTTTTGATCAGAATAGCCTTCTTATAATCAAATTTAAGCTCCAATATTTGAATTAATGATATGAAGGCAAAACGGAATTTTTCTCAGCAAAACGATATTTCTTCCAGATGAATATATTCTTATTTTACATCTAAACTCTCAATTTAAAGCAAAACTGAATTTATCCCAGCAATACGATATTTCTTCCATTTCTAATTTAACATCTAAACTCTCAATTTAAAACAAAACTGAATTTATCCTCACAAAACAATGTTTCTTCAGATTAATATATTATTACATATATTAATATATTATAATATATAATATATCAATTATTCTAATTTAACATCTAAACTTATATTTTCTATGTGAAAGTATATTTCTTCCAAATGTTGTTCCACATAGAAAAGTGCTGAGAAAAGTATAAGTGGGTCTAGTTTTTATGAAAATGTAATGAGTGTGATCTTTAGTTATTTTTTCCCTGATTTGATGGCCTGAAAGTGGGTGTAAAATTCCTTTTCCATCATCGTATAGTGACCCCTGTTCCTATAAAACTCATAGGAGATAATTTCGTTACATGCTAGAAACCCAACTTTTTTATTGCTATCAACATTGAAAGGCAAATTGCATTAATGGGGAAGTTTATTAATTAGGCACATAGTTAAAAGAAACCAGTTAATGAAATATCTTATTATTATTAACATATGAGGCACTGATAAACTTTAGGAGGATCCGATGTGAGATGGTAGTTAGAATTAGACCAATATATTACTTTCCTTATATACATAGTATAATGTATAAGGAAAGTATTGTGACGGGGTCGAAAATTCGAATTAGAGTTTTCGACACCAGAGGACGCTTCAAGTATCCCTGATCACGAATCGAACATTTTTGAGGTTATGTCTGTGTGTGCGTGCATGAAAGTATGTCTGTGCGTATCAGTGACTCTGTGGAGACGATATCTCATGAACGAACGGAGCGATTCGAATGAAATTTGGTACAAAAATTACAATTCGAGAATATTGGAAGCTATTTGTTTTCAAACACAATCGAATGTTCAGAATCCTCCTAAATTTTCCAGTGAAATTTTGAAAAGATCATCAAAAAATCAAAACCTTTAATAAAGTTACTCTAATAGATATTTCTGTGGTGTATAATTGAAATATTAAAGTTGGATTTTTAAATATTAATTTCAACATATATTAACATGACCGTAAATTGATCGTATTCGTGGTACTCGTTAAATTATACATTGCATTGTTTTGCCGCTGATAATCCTCCAATTATTTATCTTTCGAGCGAGTTCTGTGAAAGAATATTAATTAATATAATACTAAATTGATTGCACCATTTTAACTTTAACAATACATCATTTATTAACAACATAAAATACCTATTGAATTCATTACACAATTATTCATATTATTTCGGCGGAGAGAGACAATGTGAGACCATTATTAAAAATACCTAAAATGTATTTAAGACCTGGTGTATTATTTGAGGAACACATACCTTCAAAGCTGTCTTGGACTTGGTCACCAGCACATAATTAATATCGCTTAATTTACTGGAATTAACACGTAGTGTAATTCACCAACACGTAATTCGCCGATCATATTGTATGGATGGCTTGAACACTCGTCCTTCTGTCATTCTCTTAGCCTATTCTCTGTATCTTACTCGTTCTTATGTCATTCTGTTAGTGTGTTCTTTGTCAGTATCGTACTCGTCCTTATGTCATTCTCGTAGTTATATCTTGCTAAGTGTCGCGCCTCTTTCTCATCGTTCTTATGTCATAGGTTGTAGCTCTTTTTGCCTCAGGACTGACACTCCTCCTTTGGTCTTATTGGCAGCTTTCACAGCAACGTCAGAAGCAACTTCTCCATTGGTCAGCCTTTTTATCCAATGTCGTTCTTTACATTTTCTTAACAGTCTTTCGATCCATTCTTGGCTTGACCCCCTTAAATTTATGATTTTAGCTGACTTTTCGGTCACCATACTACAAACTTTGGCGTCATTCAGACTGGAGATATTTCCTGATATTTCAGATACAATAAATTATGTACATAAAATTGTCTCAAAAGAACTAGTGTGAGATCGATTTCTGGTCTCACAATTTATGTTATATTTCTTTGAAAAACGATTGGAATAAACTTTAGAACGCTAGCATGAACCGTTCTCGAGATATTGCACATTATTCAAATAAATTTATCAAAAAATACCATAAATTAAAAAAATATTAACTGTTGAGAAATATGTTCACTTTTCTTATGTAATATCATGCGATAAATTTGGTGACCTCATTATCGTGGATCTAGCTCGTTCCATTCATAAGAAAATATACTTTGAGTAATACTTTTGTATTTGAAAGCCAATAGTTATTTATCTGGTATAAGAATAACTTATTTCCCCGTCCATAACGCTTAGCGAGATTTTGGCAATGAATTTGGCGAAATGTCGCAAACTTGGTGACTTTTTAAAATGTTGCCAAATTAACGAAAATCTCACCAAATGGATAAAAAAGGCGCTAAATCAAAGAAAATAACGACCAACTCACGAAAATTGAATGTCTTGGAAAGAATATAACTATCTTCTATAGGAATAATCTATTTTTCTTTCACTGTAAAAGTAGTAAATTCATTGCATTATATAAGGAAAATCATGTGCTGCCCACAACAGATTTTTTCCCTACATATCGATTAAAAGGCCTCACTACGGTGAATTATACGTTTAATAGCTACGTACGCTTTTTGGTTCTGAATTCACACACTACGAAGTCAAACAACTGTTCACAACTTTTAAAATATCGGTCGCACTAATTCGCTGGTTTAGGTTTTGCCACGTTTCATAGTCTAATTGCTCCATTCTTAACTAACACAACTTCAATTTTTGTTGACTTAGTCATCTCTAATAATCACTGCAGATTGAGGTCCAGGATCGTTCTCTTTCTTTCCTTCGACCCAGATCGTCCGACCTATCCGAAGTTTCAACGTATTTCTTTAGGCAACCGGGGCAGTACCACCCAATTTAGACCGGAACCCAGTGGGGGCAATATCCACAGGGAACATGCCCTCCTTCACCTGCGACTGACATCTCGAAAAGACTTTCGAACCCACAGATTTAATATGCTCGTACTCCGAATTGATACAGTGGGGCAAATTAGGCTGAGTCTGAAATCGAACTCGAGTCCTACAAGTGCAATATCCATGCTAACCATTGGCCTATCACATCCTCCAAGATTGTTCTCGAAGAATTATGAATATCGTCTCAATGTATTCTCAAATGTGGATGAATATTTTGCACAGTTCGTTACTAATTCCCCCTTGGTGAAGAAGCGCCTACGCATCACATCCACAAGACTCCCCCAGGGTATGCCTTGGTGAAGGGGGGGGGGGGAGATTTGCAGCTTCACTTCTATAGAGGCTCCCCTAAGGGCGGCAGTCTGACTTGACCTCGACATGACAACATCCATGCACGCTGGCGGGATTCGAACCCGCCACCAGGCAATCCAGCGATAAGACGGAAACGGATGCCCCTGACAGCTCGACCACCGGATCGGCATTTTGCTGAATAGAAATTTTAGCATTTTTTGGCCCCGCCTTTTAAGCTGTGAGACGTGTCTGGTACGCCTTTGTTTGCTTTGATTAGTTGGAGACTTTCTAGAACTCACTTTTGCGCACGTTAGTTGGTTGGACACGTGATTACACCCTCTATTTTCGGTTAACCGTTGTCTAAGTCTCAGCACCGTTCCTTACGTGACCTTTCGTTATGGAAATTGACATTTGCCATACATATAGCAATAAAAGTGCCTTTGGCGACAGCTTGGTGTTGCTATTATATTTTGGCCAGACACATCTCTGCCTGCACATTTTACAATATGCAAAATGCGTCTATTTCTGGCATCACAATATGAATACAAAATACATCCATGTTCGATCTGTGGGTCCCTAGAACATTCGAATGTAACTCCTCAAGAATATAACTTTTGTGAAATTTGCAGACGTGATATACAGGGTCTTTCAAAAGTCCGTATAAACTTTAAAAATTCATTAAAAATCGAAAAATCATCGCATTGGGATGCGGTTTGAATCATAAGTATTGCTTTTTTTTTTTTTTTGACGTGAAAAAATTTTGTAGCTTAAAAAATCACCTATAGGTGGCGCTTACCCGAATACATCTTCCCGAAGTATGCAAATGAGGCTGTTATAAAAGAGCTGCAGTGCTCTGCAGATTCTTCATTTAATTCATTAGTAAACGGTGCAAATAAGAAATTTTTTGCGAGAATGTTAACTTTGATCGAGAAAGCCTTGTTCGTGAAGCTGTATTACGTGAGCGGAGAATCAGCATCAGATGCTTTGCGAAAATTTCGATTTAGGAAAAATCTAAAGAAAAGAAAAAGTCCTATCACCTGTTCTGGGTTACTGAAGCCTGTCACACGATTTGAAGAAACTGGATGTTTGGAGGATCGTCTACGAAGCGGAAGACCATCGTTAACGGACTCTCGTGCCAGTGCTGTGGCATCTGAAATTGAAAACCTAGCAACTGAAACAGTGGCTGGGAATAGCAACGCTTCTGAAGCTGCAAGGCGATTGGATATTCCTGTATCCTCGGTATGGTGTATCCTTCACGGTATCTTAAATCTGTACCTTACAAATTGCAATCACTCCATCAGCTTTTACCGGTAGATACCGCACAGCGAGAAACGTTTGCCAAATGGGCTATGTCAAAAATCGCGCAGGAGCCACAGTGGTTATTTAATGTTTTGTGGACAGAAAAAGGCCACTTTTCATTGCATGGAAATGTGACAACACACAACTGTCGTATATGGGCGACTTCTAATCCACGTGAGTACATAGAGCAGCCACTTCATTCACGACGAGTGACAGTTTGGTGTGGCTTCACTGGCTCTTACATTCTGGGACCCTTTTTCTTCGAGGAGTTTAGCTCAAGTACTGGTTGGAAAACTTGCACAGTAAACGCACAGTGTTATTTGACTCTTCTGCACGAGCAAGTCGTGCCGTCTTTGCGAGAACGAAATGTGATATCTACTGTAACATTTATGCAGGATGGAGCACCATCTCACATCGCAAATCCAGTAAAGAAATTTCTAATTGACACCTTCGGGGAAGACAGACTTATCAGTAGGCATTGCAAGATCCCATAGCCTCCTCGGTCTCCAGATTTGACACCAGTTGATTTTTGGTTGTGGGAGTATTTAAAGTCACGAGTGTATGAATCAGGTCCTTCCACATTGTCGAAACTACAAGATTCCATTCGTCGTAAAGTGAGTTTGATCCACCCAGACATGCTGCATTCTGCATTTACGGGTGTTTTCACTCGCCTGAATTGTGTCATACTTTGTGGAGGAGGACATGTCGAACACATAATGCTATAATAAAGGTACTGAGCGTACAGTAAGTTATTTTCTTTGTCTTTCCAATGCGTTCAGCGCCACCTATAGGTGATATTCTAAACTACAAAAATTTTCACGTCAAAAAAAAACCCATTCTGACAATACTTATGGTGCAAACCGTATCTCAATGCGATGATTTTTCGATTTTTAATGAATTTTTAAAGTTTATACGGACTTTTGAAAGACCCTGTATTTTTGCTGCTTATTGGTGTAAAAGAACAAATACACTGACTAAAATTTTAATTTAAGGGTGAAAACGGTTCCGGTCGGTCTATCTGTCGATAACTCATCTTAAATACAATGCTGCACTATTTCTACAACTCTGCGAGTTGCAACTTACTGCATAGAAAATTTATTTATTGAATAGTATATCCATTCATTTCCTTAAAAGTACTTTTTACTTTCCCTGCAATACATGGTAATGTATAGGGAAAGTATTGGAATCGTGCCGAAAATCACAACTCGAATTTTCGACGGATCTACACGTTTCGAGACCTCTAGAATACGGAAAAACTATTTTTAGCGTAACGTCTGTGTGTGTGTGTGTCTGTGTGTCTGTGTGTCTGTCTGTGTGTCTGTCTGTCTGTGCAGATTTTGTATCCACTCTAACTAAAAAACTAATAGACCGAATTTCACAAAATTTGGTAAGTAAGTTACTTGTGAGCGAATCTGGTGCTGATTAGTTTTGGATACGATTCGGTACAAAAGAACCCGCCTTTTTTTGCGAAATGGCCCGCAAAAGCTTGTATCCACTCTAACTGAAAAACTGATGGACCGAATTTCACAAAATTCGGTAGATGTGTCACTTGTGGGTTACCTTGGTGCTGATTAGATTTTGGTATGATTCGGAAAAAAATGACCTGCCTTTTTTTGCAAAATGGCCCGCAAAAATCGTCCAAATCTGAACTAAAGAACTAGGTATACTCAAATATATCCATTAAATGCTCGTTTAATTCGTAATTTCTAACGACGAAAAGAATAAGATCAACCCCATTACACTAGGACTAGCCGTTCTCGAGATATTTTAGTTTTTCGTACTTTCCCTACGCCACCATTGAAAATAAGCCCGGTTACCGCATGAGAACGAAAATTGAATTAAAAGTGAAATAAATTTAGTTAAAATAAAGAGAACGTTAATATAAGTCTGCAGGGAAAGTCATGTGCTGCCCACATCAAATTTTTACTTTCCCTGCAATACAGGATAATGTATAGGGAAAGTATTGGAATCGTGCCGAAAATCACAACTCGAATTTTCGACGGATCTACACGTTTCGAGACCTCTAGAATACGGAAAAACTATTTTTAGCGTAACGTCTGTGTGTGTGTGTGTCTGTGTGTCTGTGTGTCTGTCTGTGTGTCTGTCTGTCTGTGCAGATTTTGTATCCACTCTAACTAAAAAACTAATGGACCGAATTTCACAAAATTTGGTAAGTAAGTTACTTGTGAGCGAATCTGGTGCTGATTAGTTTTGGATACGATTTGGTACAAAAGAACCCGCCTTTTTTTGCGAAATGGCCCGCAAAAGCTTGTATCCACTCTAACTGAAAAACTGATGGACCGAATTTCACAAAATTCGGTAGATGTGTCACTTGTGGGTTACCTTGGTGCTGATTAGATTTTGGTATGATTCGGAAAAAAATGACCTGCCTTTTTTTGCAAAATGGCCCGCAAAAATCGTCCAAATCTGAACTAAAGAACTGGGTATACTCAAATATATCCATTAAATGCTCGTTTAATTCGTAATTTCTAACGACGAAAAGAATAAGATCAACCCCATTACACTAGGACTAGCCGTTCTCGAGATATTTTAGTTTTTCGTACTTTCCCTACGCCACCATTGAAAATAAGCCCGGTTACCGCATGAGAACGAAAATTGAATTAAAAGTGAAATAAATTTAGTTAAAATAAAGAGAACGTTAATATAAGTCTGCAGGGAAAGTCATGTGCTGCCCACATCAAATTTTTACTTTCCCTGCAATACAGGATAATGTATAGGGAAAGTATTGGAATCGTGCCAAAAATCGCAACTCGAGTATTCAACGGATCTACTCGTTTCGAGACCTCTAGAATACGAAAAAACTATTTTTAGCGTGACGTCTGTGTGTGTGTCTGTCTATGTGTCTGTCTGTGTGTCTGTGCAATTTATGTATCCACTCTAACTCAAAAACGAAAGGACCGAATTTCATAAAATTTGGTAGGTAAGTCACATGGATGTGACCTTAGTGCTGATTAGTTTTTAGTAGGATTCGTAAAAACAGAACCCACCTTTTTCTGCGAAATGGTCCTTAAAAATGTCATTTATCCGCTCTAGCTAAAATGCTTATTTAACAAATTTCACAATATTTAGTAGATAAGTTACTTGTTCAATACTATGGTGCTGATTAGAATTTGGTACGATTCGGAAAAGAAGAACCTGCCTTTTTTTAAGAAATGGCCCATAAAAATTTCATATATCCACCCTAGCTAAAATACTAATTGACCAAATTTCACAATATTTGGAAGATAAGTTACTTGTGGGACACTCTGGTGCTGATTCGATTTTGGAACGATTCGGAAAATAACAATCTGCCTTTTTGTACGAAATGGCCCTCAAAAATCACCAAAATCTCAAAAAACAAAATACTACGTATGCTGAAATGTATCAATTAAATTCTTGTTTTATACGCAATTTTCGAAGAGAAAAATAATATAACACACTCTTATACTTTAGGACTAACCGTTCTCAAGACATTTGAGATTTCTTGCATTTTTGTTAAGCCGATTTCGGAAAAATAAGAACAAAAATTGAATTAAAAATGCAAATTCAGTGTTATTTTGTGCAATTAAACTCAATCTATCGAATTATTAAAGAAATAAAGAAAATATGAATTTGAGTCTGCAGAGAAAGTCATGTGCTGCCCACATCAGATTCTTTATTTGATAAAATTGAAATATCATTAACTTTATATTTAGTCATACGAATACTTCGTTAAAGAGATGTTTTCTGTATGGTAATACTGTCCTTTAAATGGTTATACAGGGCTCAGACAATTGTACATTTATCCCCTTGCTACCAGCAAAGGTTCATGGGACATAAGATATTTTGATGACCTTGGATTCCGGGGTTGGGCATCCCACTGGTTAACGCACGGGGATTGCACTCAGTCGATCCGAGTTCGATTCCCGACGCTACCCAAACTGTCCCCATGTTCACGCCGAGTTAAACATGTGGGTCCGTCTGTGTGTAAGTCCTTCCGATAGGTTGGTGATAGGGGAAGGAGGGTGAGGTCCTTGTGGATACCCCCTCTCCCCAGAGTTCCGGTTTAAATTGTGTGGCACTTCCCGGTCGTCCAAACAGGTACCTCACACCTTCGGGTTGGTCAGAAGGTCTGGATAGAAGAAAAAAAAGACCTTGGGGGTATCATCTGCATTTCATAGCTTTAGATAATGGTTTTACAACAAAATAAATTTTCGAAGGCCATCATAGATCCGTCCGCTTCATAGCACATCGAAGAAACTGGCTTTAATTAAATTATCTCACTCTAAGGATTTAACAAGCAATAATTTAGCTTTATAAGACACGTTTAATTTAATTTATTTTCATAGTGCCATTTTGTACATTGATTATCGAAAAGTACGAAGGACAAATTACTTCGCTTGCATGCAACAGAAAAATTCCTAAAATTTCATTGTCGAGTAAAAGGAATTTCCATAATATAAAATCAACAACTTTTGTCAACTCATCGACGCATGAATATTATCATAAATTTATTTTGCAGCATTTTTTGCTGTGTACCCAGAGTAAAATGAAAAATTTAAAAATATTTCTTTATATTCATAAGTTTTTTTATTAGTGTTTAATATTTCTCAAAATGCCTCATTTATCTTGAAATGTAATTTGTTCTTCTGGTACGTATTCAGACAGCTGAAAATTCTGTGATTATGCGATTATGAGTAAGGCGATTTTGTCTTCTAGCTGTATTAAAATTGATCATATAAGATATTTGATCTGATTAAAAATCACAAATTCTCGTAACTGAGTATCGTCATTTTTATTTTTCTCTACAGTACAGATGCAAGGAAATGTGGAAAGAAAGTTTTGGAGTTTGACGGAACTTGACATAGAAAGTTCGAAAATCGGAAGTTGACGTTTCAACACACACCACACTCATTCACATCCCCCCCCCACACACACACACGCGCGCGCGCGCGCAGAGGGGAAGGGAAATCACACGATCATTGCCTCGAAAATGTTCAATTTCAGTTTAAGAATACTTAATACGTGTAAATCTGTTGAAAGATCAAATTATAATTTTGGTCCCCGTCACAATACGTTTTTAATACTGTAAAACATGTGCATGTTACTGAAAGTTTCAGAGGAATCAGCTGTACATAATTTGGAGTAAGGTTCGTGATAGTTATGGATAATATATATATATATAGAAAAATACAGAAATGACGCTTCAACGGCGAGAATTAGCTAAATATTTCATAAATGAAGCTGGAATTTTCATGAACGTCTGTAAATGTGGTTGTTCTTATCCTTTTGCCGAAATTATCAAGAAAGTATATAAAACAAGAGCAATTGTTGCAGAATGTTTTAACACATGTATGCATTATTCTATGTATGCAGGACAAGAAATAATCAAATTCAGTTCTAAGGTGCCTACAATATACTCTGTTGCAAAAAAATATATGCACCCGTAAAAAATTGAACTACAGCCGCAAAACTCGGCATACAAATGTTGTTTCAAGAGTTATGCAAATGTTGTTTCAAGAGTTATGCAAATGTTGCTTCAAGAGTTATGGAAATGTTGTTTCAAGAGTTACGCAACTGTCAGCGTCAATGATATACCGCTATAAGGCTCATGCAATACGCATAAGAACGACGTAACGTGCAGCATTTAAAATGACCGATGTTCAAATTCACGAGCAATTGGAACTGGATTTTCTGCTTTGCTACTGCAAGTTGTGTATAATGATGCCTCTGAGATGTACTCAGCGGCGCTACGAACAATTATCGGATTTGAAGAGAAGTCGCATCATAAGCCTAAGAGAAGCTGATTGATCCAACTGACGCATCATTCGCCATCTCTGTTTGAGCGATATGGTAGTTGCTCGATGTTGACAATAGTGGATCAAAGAAGGTACATGTAACCGTCACAGAAGCTTAGTATGCCCCAAACAAATAACTGCCCGAGAGGATAGTGAAACCAGGAGAGGAGCCACGTCCACACCAATAGTGTCGCAGTCAACCATTTGAAAGCACTTGCCATCTTCCATGCTTTCTGTATCAAGAGCTGCTATTCGGAGACGACTGGAAAAAGGTGTAATTATGTGTTGACGTTCATTAAGGCGCCTCTTACTCCCCCCTTAACATAGGCAAAGCTGTCTGGATTGGCGCCAAGCTCGGTCAGCCTGGACAATGGCCGATTGGAGGCATGTTGTCTTTAGCGACGAATTTCGCTTCTCTCAGTGCTAATGACCGTCGCATACGTGTTTGGAGGAAGACTGGATAGTGTTCCTATCCCGCATGTGTTATCGAGCGGCATACAACCATCACACAATCTGGGAAGTCGTCTCGTGAAAAGCCATCTCGTACGTCGACTATATTCTGCATCCGATTGTTCTGCATATATTGTTACGTCACCCAGGGTCCATTTACCAACAAGACATCGCTCGACCACATACTGCACGACTTTCTCAACAATGCCTAAATGCCTTTGAGAATTAGTACCTTCCCATTGTCATTTATTTCCCCAAGCCTATCTGAATAGAACACATAGAACCGACTAGACTAGAACCTATTACAATAGAACCAATAGAACACGTCTGGAATTTTCTGGGACGGCAATTGCAGCCTTCTCAGAACCCCACTAAATTAGCTTACCAGTTGCAATATTTGTAAAAGAGTCTTCCGCACAGAGATTAACTTAATTAACTCTATACGGCATCGAATGTCGACTTGTATAGCTGCCAAGCGGAGATGTACTACTTGCTAAATTGTCATCTTCTTATTGCCACAAATTTGTTAATAAAACGTTTCTTTGCTCCTAAATTCTAATCATTTGCATTTCTCCTCAAACGATACATACATGCAGAAGAGTTCCGCGGCTGTAGCTCAATTTCTTATGGATGCATATATTTTTCCTGCAACGAAGTATATATACATCACTCTAAACTTCCAATACGATATTTCTATCTCATTAACATACACTCTCTCTGCGTCTGGTACTTAAGAACAGCAATATATAAAGCTAAATACATTACCGTGTTTGTTGATTCAATTAGACATCGAATTTTTTAACTCTTTCTGGATAGAAATGGTTTTAGCAAACATACAAAATATCTTCAAACAAATAAGTAATTTAAGGAAACATTTCAATAAATGTCTTGAAATGAAATATTTAAAAATGTATAGTAAACTGTGTTTTGAATTATTCGTTCCCATTTAATCCAATCAATGATATTTAAATTGAAAACATTTTTTTCTCGTCGCATTCACGTGAATCCAAAAAAAAAAAAAAATGAAATTCAATTTTCAAGCACTCAAGAATCTGTGTACGCAGAGATAACATTTTGAGTAAGTAAAAGATATCTTGTTAACGAACGTAAACAAAGCTGTGAAAAGCAGTGAAGTAAGATTTATTTTGTTTTGTTTTTCTTTACTTTAGCATTTCAAAACAAAATTTTACTTCCCGAATATGAAGATTTCTTTAATATATTGGAAGGTGTTAAAACATTAAAAGAATTTTTAACTAATTCGTTGAATTTTCCAATCAATTTGAATAACAATTGCAGTCATGCATTAAAATACATAATTGAAATATTTTTATGAATTTCTTCATATTTCATCAAAATAGCTGGAGTGATAGTCTGCTGTGGTCTTTCTCTTACATTCATATTGCACTTTCCGCCTACGACGACCAGCCTGGTAGCTCTTTTAAAAGCTCTTGTAATAGCTTTCGTGTTCTTCGACCTAGACCGTCCGACCTACCCAAAGGTGAAAGGTATCTATTTGGCCGGCCATTAAATGCTACCCAATTCAGACCTGAACCCAGTGGGGGACGTATCTACAGGGACGGTACTCTCCTTCTCCTACCATCAATTTCTCTGAAAGATTTACGGACCCATATATTTAATGTGCCCGCATGAACACGGAGACAGTTTGGGCAGAGCTGTAAATCGAACTCAGGTCGTTCGAGTGCAGTCCCCAAGCGCTAACCACTGAGCTGCCCCATCCCCTCAATAGCTTTCTTGCCGTAATTGTAGACCGCGTACCCTTGCTCTATTCGGACATAATTTGCCTTGAATAAGAAAGTGTTCAAATATGCCTTCGTCTGCTACGCCGGTGCAAGTAAGCCTAAATCAAAACTGCATCTATAAGCATATCAGAGATCGAAAACTACAGGTGGTTAGCGCGCCATCAAGATTAGTTTAAAAGGTGAAAAAAATGAACCTGAGATTATAAGAAAATGCATACAAATCGGATCAACAACGACTGAGAGAGAGAAAAACACAGTTTCCATGCCCGAAAAACGATTGAAAATATATTTGGAATTACGGCAATTTTCGTCCGATTCGAGTCATTTTCGAAGAAAGATCTTATATTATAATAATTATACATTAAAAAAATCTAAAACGTATCATTAGAATACCCGAAATTATAAAATCCCTTAAGTTAACTCACCACATGTCTAGACATAGTCTGGAGAAAAAAATCCGCCATTGTTCACTTGTATGCAGACGATAATAAAATGGCTCTGGCCATTTGATAAATATATGGTTAAAATATTTGGTTCTGACCAAATATTTTATCCATCTAGGTATAAAAGAAATGCAATCTATGTACATGAAAGACATATATATATATATATATATATATATATATATGCAATAATAATAACAGTTTGAAAGTCCAATGATAGAAAAGTGAGAAACTGTAACTCAAAAAACCTAATTTTCTAACAAGCCTAGAAAATAAAAGTATAAATCAGCAATTCTTCAATCAAATGGGAAAAAAGGCAAATTTCGAATCATTAAGTTAAATAAAATTTTCAAAAATCAATGGTATGGAATCGATAAAAGAAAAACAAATGAAATCCAAGCATTAATGCTATACACGTGGACAAGGGCTGGGCCTAAATTATGGATTTGTTCACTTCTCCAAAACTCTTCCTCGGGTCCAAGTATTTTGTCGAAGCAAACACAAAAAATGTATATTTCTGAAGAAATAGATAGATTATATCTATAAACTATTTCTACTTGGACAACATACATAAAGCAGAAAAAATAAAAGAAAACAAGAATACCTGGAAAATAACACTACAAATGCACGAACCTGTCGAACCCGGGAACCCAGAATGAAGAGACCAGTGTTGCTATTTGCAAAGGAAAAAGAAATGATCTACTGTTGAGAAAAGAAATGATCTACTGTCGTAAGAAATAAATAACAGTAATACAGATCTACTAACAGAGCTATTAAAAGGAGGGGCTAATAATGTTTAAGTGGATGTAAAACTAAAAATATTATTAATACAAGAGAATGGAGGAATGGAGATGTCAGACTAATATAAAAAGCACCATGAATAGAATTCATGAAAATCCAGCTAATCTAAATTTTTTACCTATACCATTTACAAAATAAGAGGGACATTTATATAAATTGCTGGTAATTTTTAGATTATCAATATGTATAGAATGACATTTTTTATCAGATAATCAATAAATTCTAAAAAGCTGATTAAGTATAATATTTCTAAACAATAGAATCGAGTTGCAGGAATTAAATGGTTAGATTATATTAATGTTAAAATTAAAATAGTCTTTTTTATCAGATTAATTAGTAACAATTATATTAGAAGGTTCAATAATAGGATTTAAATCCAAAAAAATAGTTGTATTACTAATAGTAGCTTCATTAGGAATTAATTCCAAATTTTTCTGGATAGAAATCTATTTCTATGACATAATTTTCAGTATATACTAAGAAAATCAGATCATCAACATATCTGTATAATGTATAATCTATTGAAGTAAATGACTGTTCATAATGATAAAGGTATAAATCAGCTAACATACTGCTACTGCAGCCACCCTGTGGAACTCCTGAGACTTATAAGTATAATTTATTTCCTTGTAAAATATAAGTATTGAAAATAAGAAGTGGAGAAGTTTAGGAAAATTTATAAAATTGGTTTGAGTTGATAGATTAGTATAAATTAACCTTCACATTTTCATGTATTTAGCTATCATATGAAAAGGAAAACGAGATTCTAGTTCAAAAACTAACAGAGGTCCGACTCCTGCTGGGACATGAACAGCTAGCTGTTTGGACGACCGGAGAGGAGATATAGTGTTGTTGAAACCCAGACCGTCCGACCTACCAGAAAGGTGTAAGGTAACTGTTTGGACGACCGGAGAGGAGATATAGTGTTAAAAAGTGCTAATTTATTATTATTTTTTCGGACTTTTTTAGCGGTTTTTTTGCCAATAATTAAAAAGCCTTTAAATTTTTCTTCCAATTTTCGAAAAGTTTAGGCAAAGTCTGATGTTATTAATTTACTTTTAGAAGCAATCGCGAGTCCAAGCCTTTGCAAATCGCGGGACATACCTACAAACAGACAAACAAACAAACATGTAAAGGTCGAAAAGATTTTAATTTATTGAAATATCAAAACAACGATTTATTTTACATTCAGTATCAAGTGAAAAAACGTATCTTTTAATAAGAGTGCGTTTATAAGTTGTTATTTAAAAAAAATCTTGACTCTTTGAAAAATATTTAATTTGGCAACAATGCAGTCAAGTCGTCATTAAACACTACAATTTCTTTAGTAAGAGGATCAATAGAAAAAACATTTAATATCAAATGAAATTTCTTTTAAAATACAATTTTAAATAATAGAATTTTAAACGATATGACTGAGTTCATATTATTCAGACTATATATAACTACACTAGTATCTAAAATTTAAGCATAATTTACAAAACGTGTGAAGTAATAACACATACAGAACAACAAAAACTTACATGCAGGTTATACATTAACCCAAGCTAATTTCTGCGTGAATGCAAATTTGATCACCTTTAAACAATGACTGACTTGACTGTTGCGTATATCTCTTGCGATATACGCAAATAGGATGCATGTATCGCAACTCCATAAATACAACTGACCATTGCAGGTATGCCTTATTCTAGTTTCGTGCAATTCTCGTAAACAGTAGTGTTGTCAGTGTTAAGCAAGAACCCAATATGACACAAAGAGGATAAGTTGACTTTTTTTTAGAAAAGTAGAATTATAACAATGATGGAATAAAAACAAACGCAGACAGACATTTCCTGAACACTAAATGTGCAGCAGTGTGTAATCTTCAGTAGAGAGATTTCTCAAAACACTGGAGATGCCATATGATAACCAATGTGAGGTCGTCCAAGAATTACATCTCAGCAATACTTGTTTCTGCCATTAACTGCACGCCGCCGCAGAATGCTATCTGTAAGGCACTGGAGAACTGCTGCCACAGAAGCAACTGTTTCAAAACAAACTGTTTATAGGCGGTTCAGGAGGAAAACTGGCCTGTATGTCAGACGTCCAACAGTTTGAGTTTGGCCCATCCTTTCTCACAGACGTACCCGTTTACATTGAAGTCAGGAACATCGAAAATGGACTTCGAATCAGTGGAAATTTGTGCTCAACACTGATAAATCCAGATTCAGATTGTAGCCTGGCTTCCATCGCTCCACTATATGGAGAGGACGGTGAATACATTACCATCCCCTTAACCAGTGGCGGCTCGAGTATAGGCACTGTGGCACTGCGGGATATGTGCGCATGCGCACATAGGAAGCTGAAAGCGGGGCTGCGAGGGAGAGAGAGCACTGTCGTTCCCGCAGTGCCACAGTGCCTATACACGAGCCGCCACTGCCCTTAACATCAAAGAAGGAGCCAATTTGTCTGTCTAACTGCCCGTGCAATGTATATATCCACTTTAACTGAAAAACTGATTAGCCAAATTTCACAAAATTTGTTAGATAAGTCACTGGTGGGTTACCCTGGTGTTGAATGGATTTTACGATTGGGAAAAAAGAACCTGCCTTTTTCGGAAAATAGCTCTCAAAAATTGTCAAATTCTAAAATAGAAGTATGGTGGTAGGTTTAAAACACATTACGGGTCAGCATGAATTGCCTCCTGGTATCACAACAAGACTGCATTTGCTCAAATGTATCTCATGTAATATCAAATAATTATCCATGTTAATTTGCGCAATTAAACTCAATGAATTATGAATAAAATAAAGAGAAAATTGATTTGAATCTGTAGCGAAAATCAGGTGCTACCCACATCAGATTTTTTTAACCTTTAAAGACCCTTTTTCAATTACCTAAGTTGCTTTTTGCTCCCTTTCCTAGACCATTAAAATCTCATTAAACACTTCAATTTCTTTGGCAGGAGGATCAATAGGAAAAACATTTGATATCCAATAAAATTACTTTTAAAGAAGAAATGTTTGAGTTGATATTGGGCAAACTAGATATAGTTTTAGTTAGGGTCTCTCTTCCATTGCTGATAACAGCATCTAAGAACCGGTTTTGCTATTATGTTTTCGTCAGCATGGAATACACAATACCTGATACAGCAGTAAACTTACTTAAATATTTTAACCTCTTTGGAGGCCTGATAACATTCATTCTACCATGTATCCGGGTTGTAAAATTGAGCTCAAGCAACACAAAGCTGTAACGGAATGTGATCTAACTCTGAATCTAACATCCTATAGGCTATATCTGTGAGTATCTTTTTAGTGACCTGCAGTGATTTTTACCTCGAAGAATGATGTTGTAAACGTAGAAAATACTGATACGATAAGCATGAATTATTATTGTATAGAAAGTATATGAGTGGTTTTATGCATGAGAAGGCTCTGATATATATACAAAATTGATGACACATAACATCTTACAAATGTGCTTGAGATGTAATTTTATATAGAAAAATTGTGCAGTTCAAATTATTAAACGCGGTTTTAAAATTGTAAACAAGATTGTAATAAAATTATTTTGAAACAGACAGTGTATTTTATGCATCAAACAGACTAGGCATCACATTATGTAAGAGAAGAAAAACCCCACTTTAACTTCCCTAAATGATGATGCTGAGTAAAAATAGAGGTTTTTCTCTTAACCAATTTATTTATTTTAAACTAGCAATTTTCTACACAATATACATTAAACAAACAGTAGCTTTAAAAATGCTTAAGACACGCACACACACAAATATATATATATATATATATATATAAGATTCAAATAAAAGAGGGAAACGACCAATTGCATAGCATAAATGGCAGAGGTGGATTGCGACACCTCTTTCCCGGTTAGAAGCGTGCTTTTAAGCCCGGGCAACACTCCCGGAACCAATGCCATGCAGTGGCCTATCTTCCGGATATGTGTGAAGTCAAAGACACAGAAAAAAAAAAGCGAAGCAAACCATCTAGAAGCGACCACAAGACCAGAAACGACCTCAAGACTAGAAGCGACCATTGCAAGACTTTAGAAGCGACCATTGCAAGAGAAAGGGATGGAATGTAATCCGTATGAAGTGCATGCTGACGCTTAAAGCAGAAATCTGTTATCAACATGCACCAGGGTGCGCTGTCCACACATGCGCAATGGTCCCACTAAGAACTTAAAGTGTTACTGCAAACATCCGCTATATCTCTAAAGTATGCATTTTTTTTTTTTCCTCTTTCTGTATTGAAAATTGAATTATAATAGTATTTCAAGAAGTTTTCGGGATAATTTCTTTTTATTGCTTCTTGCATGATATTTCTGATTTCATGATTTCATCCACCTCTGCCATTTATGCTATGCAATTGGTCGTTTCCCTCTTTTATTTGAATCTTATATGATACTTTTTGTGCATGTGCTGCTTTGCGCCAACACGTGAAGTATAAGAATTTCCGTTGTATAAAAAGTTTTCACTTCGTTTTATATGATATATATATATATATATATATATATATATGTATATGTATATATATACACTATTTTGCAAGGAACACGGAACACTATGAGGAAAGAGACTGTTTTTATTGAAATTATGCGTACAGCTTATACACAGGTAATCAAATAATTACAAAATCAAGGCCGCAGGACCCATCAATGGTTAGCAATTGCACATTGAATTTTCAAATCAGTAATTGGTGAAACCCCTCTTCAAAATATTTCAAAATATTCGAACAAAATAAATCAAACATTTCTGGGAGATTGAAAAAGGTTTGCAATATTCCATTTTCAAGTGGATGGAAAATCCTAAATGATGTTTCAATCCATACATCACAAATCCCCCCCCCCTCCATACCAAATCTACTCTCAGAAACATTCGTCTTAAAACTAAGCAAATATGACATTCATCTCAAGTATTGGCAGATTTGATACATCTTAAGCTGCAGCAATTCGTAGAAATATGTTGGAGAACTATTACTCTTTCATCCTCTTCAAATAAGAAATATTACTGATAAAAAGAAATGTTTTATAAGATTTCATATAAAATGAAATTTGGGTTCATGCGAAAATTTTAAATTTTGGGTTAGGCCCCCTAGATTAGAATTCTGTTATTATAGGTGACAAATTATTTGCTATACTATAGTTTTTTCTAAACATAATTTTTGAAGCCTATATTTCTCAGTATCTGCTATCGATAGAGCTTAGATGATAACTGATATAGTATATTAGCATATGACATAGCAGTCATATACATGTATGTGTATATATATATATATATATATATATATATATATACTATTACGATAAAGTGAGACAAAATAGGAGATATCCCATATAAGCCTGAAATTAAAAGAACTATTCACTACAAAGGAGGAGGCGCAAATGCTGCTCAAATTCCCTAGTAGAATACATGAATGAAAGTAGAAAAGAACGGGAGTGACCATATGAATTACATAAGAATGGTAGGGGTGGATTGCGACACCCCTTTCCCGCTTAAAGCAGCTTTTACAACCCGGGTAACGCTCACGGAACCAACATAATTCCATGGTCAGCCTCCCAAATGTGCGAAAATAAAAGCACCAGAACAGACTCAGAACCAAAGAAGTAAACGAATCCATGAAGGAGAAACATCCGCTAGTCCAACCCGATGGAACGTCTCTTTATATAAGTAAAGTTGCTCATGCGCAGAGAAATATCAGGATAATAGTTACGCAGTCATGAATATTAAATCTCTATATCAACAATCAGATTACAAATTTTCTTTAAAAAACGATTTGTAATAATGTTGTACAAAATTGACTGGATAATTTCTTTTTATAGCTTCATCTGCAAATTTTTTACATTTGCAAATGCAGTCTTTCCTAAAAGTATTATAATTTTGGTTTCTTCTAAAATGTCCAATTATTATATTTCTGAAGACATACTTTGCAAGGTTTGAATTCCAATCGATAATATGATTTACCTTGATCCTGTATGAATCTCTTTTGTCGTGTAACTCTGTGTATATTCCATATTTCTTGTGTTTTTTGATAGCTAAATCCAAGAATTTTACCGATCTGTCCTCACACGCTGGATTTTCAATAAGGTCCAATTCGCTTGGGTAGAATGAAAAGTCAAAACATGGGGTGTTTTCATAGCCCCCAATTATCACATCATCGACATAACGGAAGTAGGGCATTTCCGATAGGATATGAGTGCCTCTTTCGTATTTAGATAGATATATATCTGCTAGTATTGACGAGCAACTCCCTCCCATAGGTATGCCCTTGATTTGTTTGTAAAAATTGCTTCCGTCGTGTAGTATGTTTTCCTTCAATACCAATTCCACCAAGTCCATGTATCTTCTATAAGTTATAAATTGCTTTAGATCGTATTCTTCATGTAGATCTTTCAGAATCAATTGTAAATTATCCAGATCAATATTGTTAAAAAGATCTCGAAAGTCGTAACTCCTAAAGTTGATATCGTTATGACAAAACTTTAGTCGGTTTATCAGTTCCTGTCCGTTTTTTATCATAATAGAGTTATGTCTTTTAATATCATGCATAACTATTATGAGTAAATCCAAAAGTTTTTTGTTTGCTATTTCCAAATATGAACCACATCCCACCGTCACAGTTCGAAACTTAACAGGTATTTTGTGTAATTTGGGGATCAGGACCAAATATGGATATTTTATTGTTTTAATATCAATTCCTATTCTTTTGTAAAGTGCCTCTATTCTTTTAGTCAGTATCAATGCGTTACTGGGTATTAAAGCATACATTTCACTGTCCCTGTAACTTTGGTTTAGTGTATCCACGTAGAACTTTTTACAAGTGAAGGCATAATTTGATACTATTTTATCGGTATATGTTAATACATATTCTTCTTTAATTTGCTTGAACGAGGATGGAACTTTAATTTCTCTATTGTTTTTGCAGTGCTGCGGGTAGTAGTGACAAAACGCTTTGTAAAATTTATATTTCCACTCATTAAATGCTTGTATTGGTAAACTATGTTTTACCGCCAATCTATAAATGAAGATGTCGAGATCATTATAAAATTCTTCGTATACATTTTTAAATTCTTGTATACGGTACTTTGTACCGAGTTGAAGCAGGTTTTTAAGTCTTTTGTCTTTGATAAAATCTAGATTTCCGGAGATTATATGCTTATGATGAGTGTCACTATGAATATTCTCATGACAATTACAAGAATCTACATTATTTGATGCAACATCTTGACAAATTTTGTTATAATTGAAAAATTTCCTTCCGTTGGTTTTGACGAATCTATAATTGATCATGATTTTTATATTGGACAAAGGAAGACATGCGTTAATATGATTTAAAATAGAATGGAATGGAATGTTCTCATACAGTTTGTTCTTGAAAGTTGTAATAAAAAATTCTTTAGATTGTTTTATAATTTCACTTTTTGTAAGTGTTAAATTAAAAATTCTGGCTCTGAGTTTGATTAAATCCAATAGGATATCAATATTAGTACTTGCTTCTTCATTTTGGCAATTGCTTTCTTTTAAGTTGAAATGTATTATGTAATTCCATATTTTCTGTAGATATTTAAGCTTGATACTATAGGCCAAGTTCTTAATCCATCCAATTTTCATCGTGTTTTCAGTTTTTAAAAATTTCAATATTTTTTCTTCTGTTTTAATATAATTATTGTGTTGTTTTTTACTTCCTCTTTGCCATCGGTGGGATTTTTTATTTATAAGATTTTCAGAGAGAGGGTATGAAGAACTATTTCTGCATCTTTCTTTATTAAAGTTTTCGTTAAATATTAATGTATTAAGGCCATAAGGATATGCCGTATTGAATTGCTTAATATGGTTGCTCTCCCACCATAATCTTTCCGATTTATTTGGTACTATATCAATTATAGTCACCATGATGTTGGTGAACCCATGGGCTTGAAAATGTCTCAGTTCCAAATTAGCTGTGGGCATTTCCTGTTGTACCTTTCCTACCTGGCTTCGGTGCAGATTTATTCGAATGTTTAAAGAATTCTGCGTTTGGCCTATATATTTAGCTTGACATTTTAAACATTCAATACAATAAACCACATTATAGCTCTTGCAAAAAAATTTTCTACTTTCGTTGTCTGTAGAAATTTGTTGTGGATTAGCCACTGGACACAGTTTGCATCGTTTAGATTGGCATTTGCGAAATTTAATATTCTTCATATGCTGGTGGTGATAATTATGAATGTCAAAAAAATCATTTGACCCATTTGGGATCTTGTCTGGATATAAATCAATATTTACATTTTTTATTTTTGTCACAGTCTGATCATGGTCAACTGTTACAGATTTGAAATTTCTTCTCATCGATATGCTTTACTATTAGAGACTAGGGTAACGGTATGTCGATAACACAAACACCCTACTATTGTGTCACCGGGCATATATTCGTATTTGAATATATTTGCCAGTCTCCAATATTATATACATACTTCATTCAAATATATACATACTTCATTCAAAAATAAAAAATGTAAATATTGATTTATATCCAGACAAGATCCCAAATGGGTCAAATGATTTTTTTGACATTCATAATTATCACCACCAGCATATGAAGAATATTAAATTTCGCAAATGCCAATCTAAACGAAAGTCATGTGCTGCCCACATCAAATTTTTACTTTCCCTGCAATACATGGTAATGTATAGGGAAAGTATTGGAATCGTGCCGAAAATCACAACTCGAATTTTCGACGGATCTACACGTTTCGAGACCTCTAGAATACGGAAAAACTATTTTTAGCGTAACGTCTGTGTGTGTGTGTGTCTGTGTGTCTGTGTGTCTGTCTGTGTGTCTGTCTGTCTGTGCAGATTTTGTATCCACTCTAACTAAAAAACTAATGGACCGAATTTCACAAAATTTGGTAAGTAAGTTACTTGTGAGCGAATCTGGTGCTGATTAGTTTTGGATACGATTCGGTACAAAAGAACCCGCCTTTTTTTGCGAAATGGCCCGCAAAAGCTTGTATCCACTCTAACTGAAAAACTGATGGACCGAATTTCACAAAATTCGGTAGATGTGTCACTTGTGGGTTACCTTGGTGCTGATTAGATTTTGGTACGATTCGGAAAAAAATGACCTGCCTTTTTTTGCAAAATGGCCCGCAAAAATCGTCCAAATCTGAACTAAAGAACTGGGTATACTCAAATATATCCATTAAATGCTCGTTTAATTCGTAATTTCTAACGACGAAAAGAATAAGATCAACCCCATTACACTAGGACTAGCCGTTCTCGAGATATTTTAGTTTTTCGTACTTTCCCTACGCCACCATTGAAAATAAGCCCGGTTACCGCATGAGAACGAAAATTGAATTAAAAGTGAAATAAATTTAGTTAAAATAAAGAGAACGTTAATATAAGTCTGCAGGGAAAGTCATGTGCTGCCCACATCAAATTTTTACTTTCCCTGCAATACAGGATAATGTATAGGGAAAGTATTGGAATCGTGCCAAAAATCGCAACTCGAGTATTCAACGGATCTACTCGTTTCGAGACCTCTAGAATACGAAAAAACTATTTTTAGCGTGACGTCTGTGTGTGTGTCTGTCTATGTGTCTGTCTGTGTGTCTGTGCAATTTATGTATCCACTCTAAGTCAAAAACGAAAGGACCGAATTTCATAAAATTTGGTAGGTAAGTCACATGGATGTGACCTTAGTGCTGATTAGTTTTTAGTAGGATTCGTAAAAACAGAACCCACCTTTTTCTGCGAAATGGTCCTTAAAAATGTCATTTATCCGCTCTAGCTAAAATGCTTATTTAACAAATTTCACAATATTTAGTAGATAAGTTACTTGTTGAATACTATGGTGCTGATTAGAATTTGGTACGATTCGTAAAAGAAGAACCTGCCTTTTTTTAAGAAATGGCCCATAAAAATTTCATATATCCACCCTAGCTAAAATACTAATTGACCAAATTTCACAATATTTGGAAGATAAGTTACTTGTGGGACACTCTGGTGCTGATTCGATTTTGGAACGATTCGGAAAATAACAATCTGCCTTTTTTTACAAAATGGCCCTCAAAAATCACCAAAATCTCAAAAAACAAAATACTACGTATGCTGAAATGTATCAATTAAATTCTTGTTTTATACGCAATTTTCGAAGAGAAAAATAATATAACACACTCTTATACTTTAGGACTAACCGTTCTCAAGACATTTGAGATTTCTTGCATTTTTGTTACGCCGATTTCGGAAAAATAAGAGCAAAAATTGAATTAAAAATTCAAATTCTGTGTTATTTGGTTCAATTAAACTCAATCCAGTGAATTATTAAAGAAATAAAGAAAATATGAATTTGAGTCTGCAGGGAAAGTCATGTGCTGCCCACATCAGATTCTTTATTTGATAAAACTGAAATATCATTAACTTTATATTTAGTCATACGAATACTTCGTTAAAGAGGTGTTTTCTCTATGGTAATACTGTCCTTTAAATGGTTATACAGGGCTCAGACAATTGTACATTTATCCCCTTGCTACCAGCAAAGGTTAATGGGACATAAGATATTTTGCTGACCTTGGATTCCGGGGTGGGCCATCCCACTGGTTAACGCACGGGGATTGCACTCAGTCGATCCGAGTTCGATTCCCGACGCTACCCAAACTGTCCCCATGTTCACGCCGAGTTAAACATGTGGGTCCGTCTGTGTGTAAGTCCTTCCGATAGGTTGGTGATAGGGGAAGGAGGGTGAGGTCCTTGTGGATACTCCCTCTCCCCAGAGTTCCGGTTTTAATTGTGTGGCACTTCCCTGTCGTCCAAACAGATACCTCACACCTTCGGGTTGGTCAGAAGGTCTGGATAGAAGAAAAAAAAGACCTTGGGGGTATCATCTACATTTCATAGCTTTAGATAATGGTTTTACAACAAAATAAATTTTCGAAGGCCATCATAGATCCGTCCGCTTCATAGCACATCGAAGAAACTGGCTTTAATTAAATTATCTCACTCTAAGGATTTAACAAGCAATAATTTAGCTTTATAAGACACGTTTAATTTAATTTATTTTCATAGTGCCATTTTGTACATTGATTATCGAAAAGTACGAAGGACAAATTACTTCGCTTGCATGCAACAGAAAATTCCCTAAAATTTCATTGTCGAGTAAAAGGAATTTCCATAATATAAAATCAACAACTTTTGTCAACTCATCGACGCATGAATATTATCATAAATTTATTTTGCAGCATTTTTTGCTGTGTACCCAGAGTAAAATGGAAAATTTAAAAATATTTCTTTATATTCATAAGTTTTTTTATTAGTGTTTAATATTTCTCAAAATGCCTCATTTATCTTGAAATGTAATTTGTTCTTCTGGTACGTATTCAGACAGCTGAAAATTCTGTGATTATGCGATTATGAGTAAGGCGATTTTGTCTTCTAGCTGTATTAAAATTGATCATATAAGATATTTGATCTGATTAAAAATCACAAATTCTCGTAACTGAGTATCGTCATTTTTATTTTTCTCTACAGTACAGATGCAAGGAAATGTGGAAAGAAAGTTTTGGAGTTTGACGGAACTTGACATAGAAAGTTCGAAAATCGGAAGTTGACGTTTCAACACACACCACACTCATTCACATCCCCCCACACACACACACACGCGCGCGCGCGCGCAGAGGGGAAGGGAAATCACACGATCATTGCCTCGAAAATGTTCAATTTCAGTTTAAGAATACTTAATACGTGTAAATCTGTTGAAAGATCAAATTATAATTTTGGTCCCCGTCACAATACGTTTTTAATACTGTAAAACATGTGCATGTTACTGAAAGTTTCAGAGGAATCAGCTGTACATAATTTGGAGTAAGGTTCGTGATAGTTATGGATAATATATATATATATAGAAAAATACAGAAATGACGCTTCAACGGCGAGAATTAGCTAAATATTTCATAAATGAAGCTGGAATTTTCATGAACGTCTGTAAATGTGGTTTTTCTTATCCTTTTGCCGAAATTATCAAGAAAGTATATAAAACAAGAGCAATTGTTGCAGAATGTTTTAACACATGTATGCATTATTCTATGTATGCAGGACAAGAAATAATCAAATTCAGTTCTAAGGTGCCTACAATATACTCTGTTGCAAAAAAATATATGCACCCGTAAAAAATTGAACTACAGCCGCAAAACTCGGCATACAAATGTTGTTTCAAGAGTTATGCAAATGTTGTTTCAAGAGTTATGCAAATGTTGCTTCAAGAGTTATGGAAATGTTGTTTCAAGAGTTACGCAACTGTCAGCGTCAATGATATACCGCTATAAGGCTCATGCAATACGCATAAGAACGACGTAACGTGCAGCATTTAAAATGACCGATGTTCAAATTCACGAGCAATTGGAACTGGATTTTCTGCTTTGCTACTGCAAGTTGTGTATAATGATACCTCTGAGATGTACTCAGCGGCGCTACGAACAATTATCGGATTTGAAGAGAAGTCGCATCATAAGCCTAAGAGAAGCTGATTGATCCAACTGACGCATCATTCGCCATCTCTGTTTGAGCGATATGGTAGTTGCTCGATGTTGACAATAGTGGATCAAAGAAGGTACATGTAACCGTCACAGAAGCTTAGTATGCCCCAAACAAATAACTGCCCGAGAGGATAGTGAAACCAGGAGAGGAGCCACGTCCACACCAATAGTGTCGCAGTCAACCATTTGAAAGCACTTGCCATCTTCCATGCTTTCTGTATCAAGAGCTGCTATTCGGAGACGACTGGAAAAAGGTGTAATTATGTGTTGACGTTCATTAAGGCGCCTCTTACTCCCCCCTTAACATAGGCAAAGCTGTCTGGATTGGCGCCAAGCTCGGTCAGCCTGGACAATGGCCGATTGGAGGCATGTTGTCTTTAGCGACGAATTTCGCTTCTCTCAGTGCTAATGACCGTCGCATACGTGTTTGGAGGAAGACTGGATAGTGTTCCTATCCCGCATGTGTTATCGAGCGGCATACAACCATCACACAATCTGGGAAGTCGTCTCGTGAAAAGCCATCTCGTACGTCGACTATATTCTGCATCCGATTGTTCTGCATATATTGTTACGTCACCCAGGGTCCATTTACCAACAAGACATCGCTCGACCACATACTGCACGACTTTCTCAACAATGCCTAAATGCCTTTGAGAATTAGTACCTTCCCATTGTCATTTATTTCCCCAAGCCTATCTGAATAGAACACATAGAACCGACTAGACTAGAACCTATTACAATAGAACCAATAGAACACGTCTGGAATTTTCTGGGACGGCAATTGCAGCCTTCTCAGAACCCCACTAAATTAGCTTACCAGTTGCAATATTTGTAAAAGAGTCTTCCGCACAGAGATTAACTTAATTAACTCTATACGGCATCGAATGTCGACTTGTATAGCTGCCAAGCGGAGATGTACTACTTGCTAAATTGTCATCTTCTTATTGCCACAAATTTGTTAATAAAACGTTTCTTTGCTCCTAAATTCTAATCATTTGCATTTCTCCTCAAACGATACATACATGCAGAAGAGTTCCGCGGCTGTAGCTCAATTTCTTATGGATGCATATATTTTTCCTGCAACGAAGTATATATACATCACTCTAAACTTCCAATACGATATTTCTATCTCATTAACATACACTCTCTCTGCGTCTGGTACTTAAGAACAGCAATATATAAAACTAAATACATTACCGTGTTTGTTGATTCAATTAGACATCGAATTTTTTAACTCTTTCTGGATAGAAATGGTTTTAGCAAACATACAAAATATCTTCAAACAAATAAGTAATTTAAGAAAACATTTCAATAAATGTCTTGAAATGAAATATTTAAAAATGTATAGTAAACTGTGTTTTGAATTATTCGTTCCCATTTAATCCAATCAATGATATTTAAATTGAAAACATTTTTTTCTCGTCGCATTCACGTGAATCCAAAAAAAAAAAAAAAATGAAATTCAATTTTCAAGCACTCAAGAATCTGTGTACGCAGAGATAACATTTTGAGTAAGTAAAAGATATCTTGTTAACGAACGTAAACAAAGCTGTGAAAAGCAGTGAAGTAAGATTTATTTTGTTTTGTTTTTCTTTACTTTAGCATTTCAAAACAAAATTTTACTTCCCGAATATGAAGATTTCTTTAATATATTGGAAGGTGTTAAAACATTAAAAGAATTTTTAACTAATTCGTTGAATTTTCCAATCAATTTGAATAACAATTGCAGTCATGCATTAAAATACATAATTGAAATATTTTTATGAATTTCTTCATATTTCATCAAAATAGCTGGAGTGATAGTCTGCTGTGGTCTTTCTCTTACATTCATATTGCACTTTCCGCCTACGACGACCAGCCTGGTAGCTCTTTTAAAAGCTCTTGTAATAGCTTTCGTGTTCTTCGACCTAGACCGTCCGACCTACCCAAAGGTGAAAGGTATCTATTTGGCCGGCCATTAAATGCTACCCAATTCAGACCTGAACCCAGTGGGGGACGTATCTACAGGGACGGTACTCTCCTTCTCCTACCATCAATTTCTCTGAAAGATTTACGGACCCATATATTTAATGTGCCCGCATGAACACGGAGACAGTTTGGGCAGAGCTGTAAATCGAACTCAGGTCGTTCGAGTGCAGTCCCCAAGCGCTAACCACTGAGCTGCCCCATCCCCTCAATAGCTTTCTTGCCGTAATTGTAGACCGCGTACCCTTGCTCTATTCGGACATAATTTGCCTTGAATAAGAAAGTGTTCAAATATGCCTTCGTCTGCTACGCCGGTGCAAGTAAGCCTAAATCAAAACTGCATCTATAAGCATATCAGAGATCGAAAACTACAGGTGGTTAGCGCGCCATCAAGATTAGTTTAAAAGGTGAAAAAAATGAACCTGAGATTATAAGAAAATGCATACAAATCGGATCAACAACGACTGAGAGAGAGAAAAACACAGTTTCCATGGCCGAAAAACGATTGAAAATATATTTGGAATTACGGCAATTTTCGTCCGATTCGAGTCATTTTCGAAGAAAGATCTTATATTATAATAATTATACATTAAAAAAATCTAAAACGTATCATTAGAATACCCGAAATTATAAAATCCCTTAAGTTAACTCACCACATGTCTAGACATAGTCTGGAGAAAAAAATCCGCCATTGTTCACTTGTATGCAGACGATAATAAAATGGCTCTGGCCATTTGATAAATATATGGTTAAAATATTTGGTTCTGACCAAATATTTTATCCATCTAGGTATAAAAGAAATGCAATCTATGTACATGAAAGACATATATATATATATATATATATATATATATATATATATATATATATATATATATATATATATATATATATGCAATAATAATAACAGTTTGAAAGTCCAATGATAGAAAAGTGAGAAACTGTAACTCAAAAACCTAATTTTCTAACAAGCCTAGAAAATAAAAGTATAAATCAGCAATTCTTCAATCAAATGGGAAAAAAGGCAAATTTCGAATCATTAAGTTAAATAAAATTTTCAAAAATCAATGGTATGGAATCGATAAAAGAAAAACAAATGAAATCCAAGCATTAATGCTATACACGTGGACAAGGGCTGGGCCTAAATTATGGATTTGTTCACTTCTCCAAAACTCTTCCTCGGGTCCAAGTATTTTGTCGAAGCAAACACAAAAAATGTATATTTCTGAAGAAATAGATAGATTATATCTATAAACTATTTCTACTTGGACAACATACATAAAGCAGAAAAAATAAAAGAAAACAAGAATACCTGGAAAATAACACTACAAATGCACGAACCTGTCGAACCCGGGAACCCAGAATGAAGAGACCAGTGTTGCTATTTGCAAAGGAAAAAGAAATGATCTACTGTTGAGAAAAGAAATGATCTACTGTCGTAAGAAATAAATAACAGTAATACAGATCTACTAACAGAGCTATTAAAAGAAGGGGCTAATAATGTTTAAGTGGATGTAAAACTAAAAATATTATTAATACAAGAGAATGGAGGAATGGAGATGTCAGACTAATATAAAAAGCACCATGAATAGAATTCATGAAAATCCAGCTAATCTAAATTTTTTAACTATACCATTTACAAAATAAGAGGGACATTTATATAAATTGCTGGTAATTTTTAGATTATCAATATGTATAGAATGACATTTTTTATCAGATAATCAATAAATTCTAAAAAGCTGATTAAGTATAATATTTCTAAACAATAGAATCGAGTTGCAGGAATTAAATGGTTAGATTATATTAATGTTAAAATTAAAATAGTCTTTTTTATCAGATTAATTAGTAACAATTATATTAGAAGGTTCAATAATAGGATTTAAATCCAAAAAAATAGTTGTATTACTAATAGTAGCTTCATTAGGAATTAATTCCAAATTTTTCTGGATAGAAATCTATTTCTATGACATAATTTTCAGTATATACTAAGAAAATCAGATCATCAACATATCTGTATAATGTATAATCTATTGAAGTAAATGACTGTTCATAATGATAAAGGTATAAATCAGCTAACATACTGCTACTGCAGCCACCCTGTGGAACTCCTGAGACTTATAAGTATAATTTATTTCCTTGTAAAATATAAGTATTGAAAATAAGAAGTGGAGAAGTTTAGGAAAATTTATAAAATTGGTTTGAGTTGATAGATTAGTATAAATTAACCTTCACATTTTCATGTATTTAGCTATCATATGAAAAGGAAAACGAGATTCTAGTTCAAAAACTAACAGAGGTCCGACTCCTGCTGGGACATGAACAGCTAGCTGTTTGGACGACCGGAGAGGAGATATAGTGTTGTTGAAACCCAGACCGTCCGACCTACCAGAAAGGTGTAAGGTAACTGTTTGGACGACCGGAGAGGAGATATAGTGTTAAAAAGTGCTAATTTATTATTATTTTTTCGGACTTTTTTAGCGGTTTTGTTGCCAATAATTAAAAAGCCTTTAAATTTTTCTTCCAATTTTCGAAAAGTTTAGGCAAAGTCTGATGTTATTAATTTACTTTTAGAAGCAATCGCGAGTCCAAGCCTTTGCAAATCGCGGGACATACCTACAAACAGACAAACAAACAAACATGTAAAGGTCGAAAAGATTTTAATTTATTGAAATATCAAAACAACGATTTATTTTACATTCAGTATCAAGTGAAAAAACGTATCTTTTAATAAGAGTGCGTTTATAAGTTGTTATTTAAAAAAAATCTTGACTCTTTGAAAAATATTTAATTTGGCAACAATGCAGTCAAGTCGTCATTAAACACTACAATTTCTTTAGTAAGAGGATCAATAGAAAAAACATTTAATATCAAATGAAATTTCTTTTAAAATACAATTTTAAATAATAGAATTTTAAACGATATGACTGAGTTCATATTATTCAGACTATATATAACTACACTAGTATCTAAAATTTAAGCATAATTTACAAAACGTGTGAAGTAATAACACATACAGAACAACAAAAACTTACATGCAGGTTATACATTAACCCAAGCTAATTTCTGCGTGAATGCAAATTTGATCACCTTTAAACAATGACTGACTTGACTGTTGCGTATATCTCTTGCGATATACGCAAATAGGATGCTTGTATCGCAACTCCATAAATACAACTGACCATTTCAGGTATGCCTTATTCTAGTTTCGTGCAATTCTCGTAAACAGTAGTGTTGTCAGTGTTAAGCAAGAACCCAATATGACACAAAGAGGATAAGTTGACTTTTTTTTTAGGAAAGTAGAATTATCACTATGATGGAATAAAAACAAACGCAGACAGACATTTCCTGAACACTAAATGTGCAGCAGTGTGTAATCTTCAGTAGAGAGATTTCTCAAAACACTGGAGATGCCAGATGATAACCAATGTGAGGTCGTCCAAGAATTACATCTCAGCAATACTTGTTTCTGTCATTAACTGCACGACGCCGCAGAATGCTATCTGTAAGGCTCTGGAGAACTGTTGCCGCCACAGAAGCAACTGTTTCAAAACAAACTGTTTATAGGCGGTTCAGGAGGAAAACTGGCCTGTATGTCAGACGTCCAAGAGTTTGACTTTGACCCATCCTTTCTCAGAGACGTACGCGTTTAGATTGAAGTCAGGAACATCGAAAATGGACTTCGAATAAGTGGAAATTTGTGCCCATGAGTGATAAATCCAGATTCAGATTGTAGCCTGGCTTCCATCGCTCCACTATATGGAGAGGACGGTGAATACATTACCATCCCCTTAACATCAAAGAAGGAGTCAATTTGTCTGTCTGACTGCCCGTGCAATGTATATATCCACTTTAACTGAAAAACTGATTAGCCAAATTTCACAAAATTTGTTAGATTAGTCACTGGTGGGTTACCCTGGTGTTGAATGGATTTTACGATTGGGAAAAAAGAACCTGCCTTTTTCGCAAAATAGCTCTCAAAAATTGTCAAATTCTAAAATAGAAGTATGGTGGTAGGTTTAAAACACATTACGGGTCAACATAAATTGCCTCCTGGTATCACAACAAGACTGCATTTGCTCAAATGTATCTCATGTAACATCAAATAATTATCCATGTTAATTTGCGCAATTAAACTCAATGAATTATGAATAAAATAAAGAGAAAATTGATTTGAATCTGCAGCGAAAATCAGGTGCTATCCACATCAGATTTTTTTAACCTTTAAAGACCCTTTTTCAATTACCTAAGTTGCTTTTTGCTCCCTTTCCTAGACCATTAAAATCTCATTAAACACTTCAATTTCTTTGGCAGGAGGATCAATAGGAAAAACATTTGATATCCAATAAAATTACTTTTAAAGAAGAAATGTTTGAGTTGATATTGGGCAAACTAGATATAGTTTTAGTTAGGGTCTCTCTTCCATTGCTGATAACAGCATCTAAGAACCGGTTTTGCTATTATGTTTTCGTCAGCATGGAATACACAATACCTGATACAGCAGTAAATATTTTAACCTCTTTGGAGGCCTGATAACATTCATTCTACCATGTATCCGGCTTGTAAAATTGAGCTCAAGCTACACAAAGCTGTAACGGAATGTGATCTAACTCTGAATCTAACATCCTATAGGCTATATCTGTGAGTATCTTTTTAGTGACCTGCAGTGATTTTTACCTCGAGGAATGATGTTGTAAACGTAGAAAATACTGATACCATAAGCATGCATTATTATTGTACAGAAAGTATATGAGTGGTTTGATGCATGAGAAGGCTCTGATATATATACAAAATTGTCCAAAAGATGACACATAACATCTTACAAATGTGCTTGAGATGTAATTTTATATAGAAAAGTTGTGCAGTTCAAATTATTAAACGTGGTTTTAAAATTGTAAACAAGATTGTAATAAATTTATTTTGAAACAGACAGTGTATTTTATACATCAAACAGACTGGACATCACATTATGTAAGAGAAGAAAATCCCCACTTTAAATTCCCTAAATGATGATGCTGAGTAAAAATAGAGGTTTTTCTCTTAACCAATTTATTTATTTTAAACTAGCAATTTTCTACACAATATACATTAAACAAACAGTAGCTTTAAAAATGCTTAAGACACGCACACACACAATATATATATATATATATATATATATATATATATATATATATATATATATATATATATATATATATATATATATATATATATATATATGTATATATATACACTATTTTGCAAGGAACACGGAACACTATGAGGAAAGAGACTGTTTTTATTGAAATTATGCGTACAGCTTATACACAGGTAATCAAATAATTACAAAATCAAGGCCGCAGGACCCATCAATGGTTAGCAATTGCACATTGAATTTTCAAATCAGTAATTGGTGAAACCCCTCTTCAAAATATTTCAAAATATTCGAACAAAATAAAAATCAAACATTTCTGGGAGATTGAAAAAGGTTTGCAATATTCCATTTTCAAGTGGATGGAAAATCCTAAATGATGTTTCAATCCATACATCACAAATCCCCCCCTCCATGCCAAATCTACTCCCAGAAACATTCGTCTTAAAACTAAGCAAATATGACATTCATCTCAAGTATTGGCAGATTTGATACATCTTAAGCTGCAGCAATTCATAGAAATATGTTGGAGAACTATTACTCGTTCAGCCTCTTCAAATAAAAAATATTACTGATAAAAAGAAATGTTTTATAAGATTTCGTATAAAATGAAATTTAGTTAATGCGAAAATTTTAAATTTTGGGGTAGGCCCCCTAGATTAGAGTTCTGTTATTATAGGTGACAAATTATTTGCTATACTATAGTTTTTTCTAAACATAATTTTTGAAGCCTATATTTCTCAGTATCTGCTATCGATAGAACTTAGATGACAACTGGTATAGTATATTAGCATATGACATAGCAGTCATATACATGTATGTGTGTATATATACATTATATATATATATATACATATACATTATTTTTAAAAAAATCGAAGCTCCATGAAGAAAGTGACTGTTTTTATTGAAATTAAATATGCATACAGCTCATACACAGGTAATGAAATGATTGCAAACTCAAGGCCGCAAGACACATCAATGGTTAGCAATTGGACATTGAATTTTCAAATCAGTAATTGGTGAAACCCACTTGGCGGCAATGCATGCATGTATACGTCTAGGTAAGGAGTGATAAAGTTTCCTAATGTCATCCTGCGATACATTCTGCTAGGCATTCCTCAATTGTTGCTCCAGATCTGCTACATTTCAGGGCGCCCGAATCTGGCGGCCTAGCATGTCCCATACATGGTCGATTGGCGAAAGATCTGGTGACTTTGCTGGCTAAGGAACAGCATCAACAGCACGGACACAATCCACAGATATGTAATCCGTATGCGGCGTGGCATTTTCTGGTTGGAAAATGTCCCCAGAATGACGTGCAATGAAGGGTAACGCAAACAACCGCTGTTAAAGTTGAAGGCAGGATGACCAGGGGCGATCTGCTGTCTTAAGAGATAGCACCTCCACACCATCACGCCAGGGATAATGTCTGTGTGCCTGTTGAAGACCCAGGTCACCTGACTCACCCAAGGGTATAAGCAGCAGGATGAGTGGTCGGAGCTATGTGCCTGTGTAAAACAATGGCTGATTCGGACCGCTAGTCCTGGCGCCTCCACACACGTACCCAATGGTCATCTGCTGGAGGACTGAAGCGTGATTCATCGCTGAACACTATACGATGCCAGTCTGCTAGCAGCCATGAAGATCGGCTCCAAACGACACCACTCCAAACGATTCTGTCGTGAGAGTAACCCCACCTCAGCCAAGGGCCGTGAGATGTTGAAGGGTACCACGAGTGGTGTGGAGGAGGCTGTAGTACGTTGGATGGCAAACAATGATGCCGTTGGGTCAGTTCGGGCCTGTCGTACAATCTTCCGATCTTGCCTCGCATTCGTGCACCTTGGCCTTCCAGAGCCTTCATTCCGCCAAGGAGTTCCTTGCAGCAACCATTGCTGCCCGAACATTTGCACAGCAAAGTCTGTTCGGTGCAGGTGGTGGCCTATTGCTCTGTACAACCAGACAGCTTCACTCATCCCGACTATACAACCCCGTTTAAACTCGTCTAATTGCTTAAAAGGTCTTCGGCAACGTCGAAACGGAATTATTGGTTGTATATCCACGGAACTGCAACGCCGATAACGAGTAAAAATAAACCGCCGTCATTTTTAACCTGTTTTACAGGATGCTAGTTGACCAGTAGAAGCAAGCGCTACGACCGAAGCGCTACGACATTCATTAGCCTTGCAAATTTAATCATTTGCATACTTGGTATAAAGAAAGTTGTATGCAACATTTTGAGATGATCGGATTATTTTATAGGGGTGCCGCGTTTTTTTTTTCTTTTTACAAAAGAGTGCATATATAAATATATATGTATGTATGTATGTATACTCGTATATGTATGAATATATGTGTATATATATATATGTATGTATATTACGTATATGTATGTATGCATTTATGTGTGGGTGATTGTATATGTACGTATGAGTGTGTGTGTGTGAAATTAGACAATAATTTTCCAGACTCGGTGAGAAATTTGACACAATACTGCCATCTCTGAAAATATTGGAAATATCGCAAACTGGGAAATAATTTCAATCTCAGAAAATCAAATTATTATCTGAAAAATAACTTCAAATTACGCATGTTTATATTTTCAATGTATTTTCATGGAAATTCATAAATATCCATTAAATGGATATAAAGAATTTCGGATATTACGAATTATTTTTGTTTATCACTTGATTATTGATAACTGTTATGATAAATGTTATGCATCAAAACACCAATATCACGTTATTAAAGAGATTTGTAACATTTTTCTTCACTACTTCTTTCTTTCAAAGTCATAAATTCTGAAAAAAATTGAATCATGAATTTTGTTGCTTGATACTTTTTCCCTCTTTAAGTCGATTAAATTCCCATTAAACGCGCATAAATTCCCTTTAAGGGATTAGAGGGGAAAAGCATTAAGGTAAGAACTAACTCAGTTTAAGATAAAGTGTCATTTGTTTTTTCGTAATCTATTTATAGCACAGCTACTTTGCATCTAACAGGAGCGTTTTAAGGTGATTATATCTATGCAACTAAATTTTATTTTGGAGATATAAAGGAAATGTTTTATAATGGGGAAGAAAAGAATTGATGTACAGGTTTAAAGACTTATGGTGCGTATGGAACTGGATGTATTGTACAGGGATGTTTCAGTATAGTGGCCTAGATGGTTTTGGGCAATTTTTAGACACATACTTCCAATTTGAATATTCGCTAAAATTAAATGCGAAATTCTTTCATATATTTTTACTTGCTCATGCTAGTATTGTGAGAGCAGGAGGTTATGCAGTTTTTAATGTTTACGACGAAACGCAGCGCAAATTTTTAGTCACCATTTCATGACAGTCTTTCATCGGAAAGTCTTGACACCAATAAATGCACATCACATAAACTGCAGGTGTGGCTAAGACAAACTATCCTAGGACCAAGACTTCAACCTAGTTTTAGTAAAAACTAAAAGAGACAATAATGTAAAGATACGACATCGTACTTGGGAGCATCCAATGAGAACAAGGAGGGCGTATTTAAACCCCAAGCCAGATTATGTGGCTGCAAGGAGGAGAGTCAACAAATACTGGAATAATTATTGAATAGTTGAAGAGATAGAGACGTGACTTCAATGGAGTGATTATTGAAGAGTTGAAGAGAGAGAATCGTGACTCAGTGGATGATAATTCAAGAGTTGAAGAGAGAGAGTCGTGACTTCAATGGAATGATTATTCAAGAGTTGAAGAGATAGAGCCGTGACTTCAATGGAATGATTATTCAAGAGTTGAAGAGAGAGAATCGTGACTCAATGGAATGATAATTCAAGAGTTGAAGAGAGAGAGTCGTGACTTCAATGGAATGATTATTCAAGAATTGAAGAGATAGAGCCGTGACTTCAGTGGAATGATTATTCAAGAGTTGAAGAGAGAGAGTCGTGACTCAATGGAATGATAATTCAAGAATTGAAGAGAGAGAGTCGTGATTTCAATGGGATGATTATTCAAGAGTTAAAGAGATAGAGTCGTGATTTCATTGGAATGATTATTCAAGAGTTGAAGAGAGAGAGAGTCGTGACTCAATGGAATGATAATTAAAGAGTTGGAGAGAAAGAGTCGTGACTTCAATGGAATGATTATTCTTGAGTTGAAGAGAGAGAGTCGTAACTTCAATGAAATGATTATTCAAGAGTTGAAGAGAGAGAGTCGTGACTCAATGGAATGATAATTCAAGAGTTGAAGAGAGAGAGTTGTGACTTCAATGGAATGATTTCTCTTGAGTTGAAAAGAGAGAGTCGTAACTTCAATAGAATGATTATTCAAGTGTTGGAGAGAGTCTTGATTTCAATAGAATGATTATTTAAGAGTTGAAGAGAGAGAGAGTCGTGATTTCAAGCAGTGTTATTCAGAGAGAATCGTTATTCATTTGAGTATTGAGAATGGTATAGAAAAAGACAAAGTATGACTCCAAACGTCAGGAAAGGAATTGGAATAGATGACAGTCATTCCGAGCTACAGACCCGAAATACAGAGGTGTGTGCCTCTCTTAATGCATGTACGTTAGGTTTTGATCTTTGGAATAAGATTCAAAAGACCTGATTTCACGCGGTAAATTTCTCCTCCTTAAGCGGTTGTTAAAACTGATGTAATTTTAATTAAAACGGTAATAGAGGTGTTGAAGACCCAGACCGTCCGACTCGACCGAGGACATGGGCAGCTGCTTGAACGGCCGGGGAAATAGATATGTGAATAAATGATAATTTCTTTCAAAAGTTAAATATGTGAACTTTAATGTGTAGTGTTTCGATTTAATGATTATGTTAAGGATTTCTTACACAGAAGTAATGGTGGCTTCTGCGGCCATGATAGAAATGTACAAATGTTAGGATTCAGGCCCATTTCAATTAAGATTAATAATTTAATCCACAAAATTCCTTTAGAAAAAGTAAAACCTCCTTAAATGTTTTTTCACCTCAAGTATAGTGAAAGTATTGTTTTCAGGAAAATTGTCGATTTCGAGATTTTGATGCCAGTATATGTTTTAAGCCCTCCTGAACACGTTTTGACTGACGTTTTGACACGTCCTGAACACACTGGAGTTACGTCCATCTGTTTATATCTCTGTCTGTAGTCGATTTCTTATGTAAGCAATAGCGGTTACAAACACTTATGTATTTTCACGGAACTTTATTTTCAGCTTGTAATCGAAAAATCTAGAACTAGATAGAATTTTCTTTAATTCGAGCGAAAACTTTGAAATTGGTTTGTTATTTTATTTTTTTCACTTTCCCTGCAATACATGGTAATGTATAGGGAAAGTATTGGAATCATACCGAAAATCACAACGGATCCAATACTTTCCGAATCATACCGAAAATCAGTTTTTAACGGATCTACACGTTTCGAGACCTCTGGAATACGAAAAAAATATTTTTAGCGTGACGCCTGTGTGTGTGTCTGTCTGTCTGTGCAGATTTTGTATCCACTCTAACTAAAAATCTAACTGACCGAATTTCATAAAATTTCGTAGATAAGTCTCTCGTGAGTAAATCTGGTGCTGATTAGTTTTGGGTACGATTAGAAATAACAGAACCCGCCTTTTTTGAGAAATGACGCGCAAAAATTGTATTCACTCTAGCTAAAAAACTAATGGACCGAATTTCACAAAATTCTGTAGATAAGTCTCTTGTGGGTTACCCTGGAGCTGATGAGATTTTGGTACGATTCGGAAAAATATAACCTGCCTTTTTTTGCAAAATGGCCCTCAAAAATCGTCAAAATCTAAAATTAAAAACTACGTGTGCTTAAATATATCCACTAAATGCTTGTTTTACACGTAAAATTTTTAACGAAAAACATAATAAGACCAACCCCATTACACTAGAACTAACGTTTCTCGAGATATTTTAGTGTTTTCGTAATTTCTCTACGTCACCTTTGAAAAAATCTGATGTGGGCAGCACATGACTTTCCCTGCAGACTTATATTAACGTTCTCTTTATTTTAATTAATTTATTTCACTTTTAATTCAATTTTCGTTCTGATTCGGCAACCGGGCTTATTTTCAGAGGTGGCGTAGAGAAAGTACGAAAAACTAAAATATCTCGAGAACGACTAGTCCTAGTGTAATGGGGTTGATCTTATTCTTTTCGTCGTTAAAAATTACGAATTAAACGAGCATTTAATGGATATATTTGAGTATACCTAGTTCTTTAGCTTAGATTTGGACGATTTTTGCGGGCCATTTTGCACAAAAAGGCAGGTTATTTTTTTCCAAATCATACCAAAATCTAATCAGCACCAGGGTAACCCAATAGTGACGCATCTACCGAATTTTGTGAAATTCTGTCCAGTAGTTTTTTAGTTTGAGTGGATACAAGCTTTTGCGGGCCATTTCGCAAAAAAAGGCGGGTTCTTTTATTCCAAATCGTACCCTAAACTAATCAGCACCAGACTCGCTCACAAGTGACTTACCTACGAAATTTTCTGAAATTCGGTCCATTAGTTTTTTAGTTAGAGTGGATACAATATCTGCACAGACAGACAGACACACAGACAGACAGACACACAGACACACACACAGACGTCATGCTAAAAATGGTTTTTTCGTATTCTAGAGGTCTTGAAACGTGTAGATCCGTCGAAAACTCGAGTTGCGATTTTCGACATGATTCCAATACTTTCCCTATACATTACCATGTATTGCAGGGAAAGTAATAAGCCCAGTTACCAAATGAGAACGAAAATTGAATTAAATGTAAATTAAATTTAATTAAGATAAAGAGAACTTGGATATAATTCTGCAGGGAAAGTCATGTGCTGCCCACATCAGATTTTTTTAACAGGGCAACATAGGACAAAATTTGACATAAACAGGCATGAAATGGTTTATTTATGGCTCAAAGATCACGAGACTTGAGTTTCAATCATTGTTTTGAAAAATAGTCGCGATACAATTTTATTTGTTCGTAACGTCATTTGCCTCCTAAGAGGGACAGGTTTAACCCCAGGAGGGTACCTTGTCAAGTATGATTTCAATCGAAAGATATTATAATTATTTAGATCAGGATACCGATTTTTCAAAAAAATTCTTGTAAAATTCGAAAAAAATAAATAATTAAATAAAATAACTAAAAATCGATTCCGGTGCTTGGGCATTCCATCATAGGGTGCCTGTATTCATGAAGTAGATAGCAATATAGTGCATAGCTTTCTTGGACAGTTAGAAGTGGTAAAAGATGTCCCGCCGTCTTTTACGGTGCTTTGTGTAAAAGAAGTACACTTTGAAAAAGTTGCGCTGTACAGAATCTAGTTTAAAGAAACATACCCAGTGCAATTTTTTACTTTCCCTGCAATACATTGTAATGTATAGGGAAAGTATTGGAATCATGCCGAAAATCGCAACTCGAGTTTTCGACGGATCTACACGTTTCGAGACCTCTAGAATACGAGAAAACCATTTTTAACGTGACGTCTGTGTGTGTGTCTGTGTGTCTGTGTGTGCAGAGGGATGTCTGTCTGTGCAGATTTTGTATCCATTCTAACTAAAAAATTAATTGACCAAATTTCATAAAATTTGGTAGGTAAGTCAATTGTGGGCGAATCTGGTGCTGATTAGTTTTCGGTACGAATTGGGATAAAAGAATCCGCCTTTTTTTTTGCGAAATAGCGCGCAAAAGCTTGTATCCACTCTATCTGAAAATCTAATGGACCAAATTTCACGAAATTCGGTAGATAAATCGCTTGTGAGTCACCCTGGTGCTGAGTAGATTTTGGTACGATTCGGATAAAAATAATCTGCCTTTTTTTGCAAAACTGATTTTAACTTGATTTGCTGATTTTAACTAAACTCGAATTCCTCATGAGAAATAAGGGAATACCTGTGGTGGACGTCATCCTCATTGTAGGATTTGGCCCTTAGAATTACCTTGGGCAGGGTCATTATTAAGGCCTGCTGTCGCAATAATTTTAAGACTTTTCTTTTACATTCATCAACATTTCTTAAACACTTTTTTTCACCAACCTTTTATCCAATACTCTTCTGATATTTCCCATACTCTTCCAATACTATTCCAATACTATTTCCAATACTATCCCAATACTCTTTCCAATACTCTTCTGATATTTGTACGAAGATTTGACTTGCCCTTTTGGTTTCCCCGTCATTTCTTAACCTTGGGCCATTGGCTGGTGCGTTAGTGTGAGGAAGTTGTTATTGGCCGCAGATACGCTGGGCGTAACAGCCTGAGTTCCACAGAAATACGTGACTTTATAATATGTGTGGGAATTATTTATTACCCGACACAAACTGATTTGCACTTAATGTCAACCACTGGCGACCGTCTGACTGCATTCATTTTGATACCTATTGCCATTATCTGGTGCTTGCTGTATGAGATCATAAATGCTTTAAAGGCTGCAGTCATTCATAATGCAAAAACAAAACGCATTTTCGTCATCACACTTCGTTTGTTCGATCCAGACTGTCCGACCTACCTGAAGATGTAAGGAATCTATTTGGGCGGACGAGACAGTGCCACCCGATATAGACCTGAACTTAGTGATGATGACATTCACAGGAACCATACCCTCCTTTTCCTACCACCAACCTGTCGGAAATACTTACGGACCCACATATCTAACGTGCCCGTACTCCGCGAGAACACGGGGACAGTTTGAGCAGAGCCGGGAATCGAACGTGGATCGTCCGAGAGCAATCTCCCTGCATTGACCACTGGGCTGTCCCACCCCTATATACCCTCTGTGGAAAAGTTTGAAAAAACACGCAACTCTTGAAGTTCTTAGCCAATCTACAAAATTCAAGAAGTTTCTAAAACTCATTGAAAGCCGTCAAGTTGGTAGTATTTCGTCAAAGTATTTTCTTAGGTAACCGAATTCGTTGCCAAGGTTAACTGACCCAGATATTCAAATTATAACAATGGTTTTCTGTTACGTAGTCGTAACAATATGATGATACTTTCGTTACATACTACCCTTTCCATATTGGTCCCATTTCTTTTATGATTATAAAAAAGGAAGTAAATGGCCTTGCCCTTGTTTTACGATAAAATTTTAAATAATACTATCAATTGTCTCATTTTACTTACTTTCCTGTAATTCCATATACTTGTTAATAATACTATAGAGAAAAATATTATTTCACAATACCACTATTAAACACAATTGCATTAAGAGCTTTCCAGTCTATAAATTTGTTGATCTCAGTAATACCTATTGTGCTGAAGTTGATATTTTTAATTTTAATGCACTTGACAAGTTTATTGCTCAGTATTCTCGCATTTATGCTCTATACTTGTGTTTATGTGGTTATTGTAACTGGATTTCATCTGTAGTTGCCACGTAAATTGAATAAATAAATAAATAAATAATTTGTTTCGCACCAATCGTCCTGCGAGTTTGACACGAAAAATTAAATAAAGTGCGGCTCAACTCGGTTTTCTCATACTAAAATCCATTTTTAGTAGCATTTGTCTTTATTTTTTTTTTCAAATTTTACAAAAATTTTTTGAAAAATCGTTATCGTGCATCCAAATGACTACAATTATAGCGTGTTACCCTTCACTAAAGGGCTTGAAAAAATATTTCGATTGATAACCATGCTTGACAATATGCATCCGTGGGGGGAGTAACTTACCTCTTGAGGGAGCTAATGACATTACGAATAAAACAAATGCATCGTTCGCGGCTATTATATTGCATCAATGGTTAAAACTATTAAATATCTTGGCCATTGAGCCATAAACCCTTTTATGCATAATTATGTCAAATTTTGTCTTATGCTGCCATGTTACGAAAATATAAAATATAAAAAAATGCAAAAGAAATAATATAAAAGAAAATGATATAAAAAATATAAATGAAAATAAAAACAAATATAAAAGTTTCCACTCGAATTTAAAATATTTTTATCCAGTTCTAGATTTTTAAAATAACAAAACTAAATGTAAAGTTTTGTGGAAATCGACCACAACCATACAAACATACAGACGGAAATCACTGCCAAAAATAAGCAAAACAGGGGGTCTTAAAACATGCATTGGCATCAAAATCTCGAATTCGAAAATTTTCATGAAAATAATACTTTTCTATATATTACATATTATGAGAAATTAAAAATTTAAAACAAAACTCATAAAAAGTTACATATTTTCACCCTCATACTGATACAAGTGAGCCCCAAAAATTTCGAATAAAAATGCATGAGAAAGTCCAGCGGTGTCTCTCACTCCAGATATAATTTATTGAAAGATGAAATCTGGTTTATATCTCACTTTTTACATTTCTCTTTTTCCCCCAACAAGGCTTCCAAAACTTCGTGAGTAAAATCTTATATTCAAAAGCATACTTTGCAAAACATATTTACTTTGCAATTTGAACTTCATAAATATTAATAGATTTTGAAAAGTTTCCCAACGAATGATATGAAATTTAAAATTCTATTGGTTTCAGTAGATATTAAATGAATCGCACATCCAATTGAATTCCGCTACAGTGTATACACTTCCACTTGGAAAGATCAAAACAGAATATATATTGGATTTCGGATACATGATTACTAGAATTTTATGAATTTGTAATATATATCATCAATCCATACGTTGGTATCTGTTGGCGAAAGGGAATATCGAATTTATTCTCAAATTCAAACTTTCACTTACATGTAAAGTTCCAAAGTAAATTCTTAAGCACTCCAATTACTTTGTAAGGAAACATACCACGACTATAACATGTTAGATCTACCTATAGTAAAGTGACATGTCCGATCTGATAAAAAGAATAGATATTCTCGAATTCTCGATAGATATCCTCAAATTTAAACTTTCACTTACATGTAAAGTTCCAAAGTAAATCCTTAAGCACTCCAATTACTTTGTAAGGAAAAATACCACGACTATAACATGTTAGATCTACCTATAGTAAAGTGACATGTCCGATCTGATAAAAAGAATAGATATTCTCGAATTCTCGATAGATATTCTCAAATTTAAACTTTCACTTACATGTAAAGTTCCAAAGTAAATTCTTAAGCACTCCAATTACTTTGTAAGGAAACATACCACGACTATAACATGTTAGATCTACCTATAGTAAAGTGACATGTCCGATCTGATAAAAAGAATAGATATTCTCGAATTCTCGATAGATATTCTCAAATTTAAACTTTCACTTACATGTAAAGTTCCAAAGTAAATCCTTAAGCACTCCAATTACTTTGTAAGGAAAAATACCACGACTATAACATGTTAGATCTTCCTATAGTAAAGTGACATGTCCGATCTGATAAAAAGAATAGATATTCTCGAATTCTCGATAGATATCCTCAAATTTAAACTTTCACTTACATGTAAAGTTCCAAAGTAAATCCTTAAGCACTCCAATTACTTTGTAAGGAAAAATACCACGACTATAACATGTTAGATCTACCTATAGTAAAGTGACATGTCCGATCTGATAAAAAGAATAGATATTCTCGAATTCTCGATAGATATTCTCAAATTTAAACTTTCACTTACATGTAAAGTTCCAAAGTAAATTCTTAAGCACTCCAATTACTTTGTAAGGAAACATACCACGACTATAACATGTTAGATCTACCTATAGTAAAGTGACATGTCCGATCTGATAAAAAGAATAGATATTCTCGAATTCTCGATAGATATTCTCAAATTTAAACTTTCACTTACATGTAAAGTTCCAAAGTAAATCCTTAAGCACTCCAATTACTTTGTAAGGAAAAATACCACGACTATAACATGTTAGATCTTCCTATAGTAAAGTGACATGTCCGATCTGATAAAAAGAATAGATATTCTCGAATTCTCGATAGATATCCTCAAATTTAAACTTTCACTTACATGTAAAGTTCCAAAGTAAATCCTTAAGCACTCCAATTACTTTGTAAGGAAAAATACCACGACTATAACATGTTAGATCTACCTATAGTAAAGTGACATGTCCGATCTGATAAAAAGAATAGATATTCTCGAATTCTCGATAGATATTCTCAAATTTAAACTTTCACTTACATGTAAAGTTCCAAAGTAAATTCTTAAGCACTCCAATTACTTTGTAAGGAAACATACCACGACTATAACATGTTAGATCTACCTATAGTAAAGTGACATGTCCGATCTGATAAAAAGAATAGATATTCTCGAATTCTCGATAGATATTCTCAAATTTAAACTTTCACTTACATGTAAAGTTCCAAAGTAAATCCTTAAGCACTCCAATTACTTTGTAAGGAAAAATACCACGACTATAACATGTTAGATCTTCCTATAGTAAAGTGACATGTCCGATCTGATAAAAAGAATAGATATTCTCGAATTCTCGATAGATATTCTCGAATTTAAAATTTCACTTACATGCAGTGTTCCAAAGTAAGTCCTTAAGCACTCCAATTACTTTGTAAGGAAACATACCACGACTGTAACATGCTAGGTCTACCTATAGTAAAGTGACATGCCCTAACTGATAAAGAGGATTTCAGCTCCCCATAGCAAAGATTTTTAAAAGTTCGCCTAACGAACTCGCCAACAAAACGAGGTAGACAAAAGCAGACGATTAGAAGGTTATCGAGAATTGTTTAATAAATATTAACCACACTGAAACTGTTACAAAAAGTATTTATCCGTCACAATAGGAATTCTTCTCAACCCCCCACGGCAGCCAATTGGTTTATGCCTATGGCAAAGGAGACTGAAAGGGTTTTCTCATCCACAGGCCGAATCACCCAGGTACTGAGAGAGGGCCTGACCTACCCCTTTCAGTTTATAGGTTTAATTCCACATCACGATCACCCAGGCACTGGTCCGGAAAGACCGGACGGTTTTCCAAAGACTCCTAATTTAGAATAGAAGATACTTTTCAGTGCGGTTCAATTTATTACTCTCTATAACAAAAAAATCGACGCACCAAGAAGAGGTTGTCTGATTGTGATAAAAATTGGTAGGTGTGAAGAACATACATAGAAAAAGAAGCGATTAAAATTTCAGAACAATTTAATGATTTAGAGTTTGACCGTATACAAAGGGAAGAAGGCAATAAGGCGTTGGTCCACCTCTGGTCTGGATGCAAGATGTCACCCGGCGTGGCATACACTGATAAAGTTCACGGATGGTGTCCTACGGAAGGTCTTGCCAAATTGTCTCCAACTGTCGGGCTAAATCTTCAACATTCCGGGATGGTTGCAATCGCCCTCCCATAACGTTCCAAATGTGCTCTATGGGAGAGATATCAGAAGACCTAGCTGGCCAAGGAAGTGCTAGACAAGCTTACAGACAATTCATATCAACACGGGCCGTGTGCGGCCGGGCAGTATCTTGTTGAAAAGTAAATCTGGGGTGTCGCAAAAGGAACGGTAACACAACCGGTCGTAGAATGTTGTCTACGTACCGCTGTGCTTTTAGTGTGCCAAAAATGACTACCAAAGGGGTCCAGCTATCAAAAGAGATGGCACCCCAGACCATACCCACCTGCAGATATACACCTGCCCAGACATACACCTGGTGAATGCACAGTTTTGATGCGCTGGAGCTCCAACTATTTATTCATTGGACACCAAATTTTATTCATTTGCATGTTTTCTCAAAATGTCTTTGCATACGAAATTTCATTACAATCGGACAACTCCTTCTTGGTGGGTCGATTTTTTGTTATAGAGTATATATACAAGCTGAGGCAACAGCGGCCATCTTGACTCCCAGTTGAAACGATGCGAGTACACGGCGAAAAGAAAGTTAATTTCTCATCCTTTACTCCCGAGAAAATCAAAACATTCCAGACAACTTTCTTGGATGATTGGTATATTTTTTAAAAGAAGAAACACCCATTTTATAGCTAAATTACGTATCGAATACCAGCCATGTAACATGCGCGCGCCATTGAAATAACCCAGGCAGACGATAACTGACAGGGCCGGTTGGGGTCAAAATGGCGGTTGCGTCAGCCTGTATATTGAGGGGCCGTAGACTTTCCGGACCCGCCCTTGCCGTCGATGTGTCTAGAAACTGGCCACAAACACACAGTTCCTCTCCGCCATCAGGAAAAGTCGGTTCATGGACACTGGGGTATTACCATAGACATATACACTACGTCTATGGATATTACACCCAGGGGACAATCCTGCGATTCGTATATCCCCTTACATCAAGGAATTCAGATTTTGGAGTCCCTGGGCTGGGAAAATCCTAGCTTTATAACCTCCTACGGAAATTAAGTGGAGATAGGAAAAGAAATATTTGAAAGTAGACAAAAATTAGAATAACAGAGTGCTCTTCATCACTGCGTTAGAAAATTCCTAATACAGAGTCTATTAGAGTCTAAATAAAAAAATTTGAATAAATTGAAATAAATGCGGGGAAGGGAAAAGGGGAAATGATTATATGTTCCTTGATCGATGAGGTAGGTGAGTCTCGTTGCGATATCCGAATGCTAAGGATAAGGTTCAACTCGAGGTCGAAGATTAGTTAAGAAAACATATATAATTAATCGGGATGGGATATATCCCCTTAAAGGAGGCGAGTCAGAGGCTACAGAGCCAATGCAATTATGTCGAGGCGCCCTCCCTCTTAAGGGATAAACACACCAAGGTTTACTTATCAATTGCTATCTTATTCAGTAATGCGAAAATAAACAGCACTTGCATTTGCTGGAATCTAATGTAGAGCTTGTTCAAATTGCCATCCGTCAGTAACAATGTACATTTGAATTCGACAACGAATATCATTGAGTACTTTGACAAGCATTGCAGATGTCACCGTGTTAGAAACCATAATGGCACTACTTTCTGACTGATATTTATTGCCATTCATATACGCGTTTCGTTCGTTCTTGGTCTCTATCCCTGCTCATTGCATAATCCTCTATTACTTTGTAATTGCTATTTTTCTTCTTCTATCTCTCTCTGTCGCCGAGTCCATTATCCTAACTTTTAAATTATCCACTAGGAGTGTTGCGAATCTGTTTTATTCGATCAGGCATAGTCACTTTACTATAAATAGACCAAACGTGTACATTCATTAGCCTTTCCTTAGCGTGTGCATTCATGGAACTTTCTTTAATGTGTACATTCATGGACCTTTCCTAGTTATTGAATTTTCGAGAAACTCTGTGTACCAAGTCATAAAGAAGGGGCAGCCATAAAGAAGCTTGTATAGAATCTTGCTACCCCAACCGAGAATCGCACCACGAATCTTCGTACTGACCAGCCGATGCTCTACCGTTGAGATACTGAGATAGAAATGCAAACCCTTATCGTCGAAGTATATTCTGCAAGTTAAGGAGTGTGTGTATGTGGAAGACCCAGGCCGTCCGACTCATCCAGGGGACTTGAGCAACTATTTGGACGACCGGGAAGGATGAGTGTGTGTATGTGGATTTTAAGGGGACGGTGGAAGTTGAAATTTTTTTTATTTATTTATTGACTTAGAAACGTGAAAATTTGTATAAATATTCCTCTTAACATTACTGTATACAATATATTTTTTTTTCAATTTTGTTGTAATTTGGTATTTTTTTTTAATTTAAATTTTTTAACGAAAATTTGAAAATGCTCGTTACGTGATATTTGTTCACATTTTTGATTAATTACTTTCCTTATATACATAATGTATAAGGAACGTATTGTGACGGGGTCGAAAATTCGAAATCGAGTTATCGGCGGGAGAGCACGTTTCAAGCATCCCTGATCACGAATCAAACATTTTTGAAGTGATGTCTGTGTATGTGTGTGTGTGTGTGTGTCAGTGAGTCTGCGGAGACGATAACTGACGAACGAATGGACCGATTCGAACCAAATTTGGTACAAAAATCACAATCCGTAAACACTGGAAGCCTATTGTTTTTATACGTAATCGAATGTTCAGAACCCCCTAGATTTTCGAATAAAATTTTGAAAAAATCGTCAAAAAATCAAAACCACAAAAACGTTACGCAAATAGACATTTCTTATGTAATTTTTCATTGGAAAACGATTGACATCAATTTTAGAACGCTAACATGAACCGTTCTCGAGATATTGTACATTTTTCAAAAACATTATCAAAAAGTCATATAAAATAAAAAAAAATATTTCCTGTTGAAAAACATGTTCACTTTTCATATGTAATAAATTGCGATAAATTGGGTGACATCATTCTCGTGGATCTAGCTCGTTCCATTCATGAATAAAGATTCTTTGAATAATACTTTTGTATTTGAACGCCAATAGTCATTTATATGCTATAAGAATAACTTATTTCTCCGTCAGTAAAGCTTGGCGAGATTTTGCGACGAATTTGACGGAATGTCGCCGCCAACTTGGCGACTTTTTAAATCTTGTCAAATTAACTATAATCTCACCTAATGGATAAAAATGACGCGAAATCAATGAAAATGACGACTAATTGTCGAAAATTCAATATCTTAGAAAGAATATTAGTATCTACTATAAGAAAAACCTATTTTTTTACTGTAAAAGTAGTAAATTCATTACATTATATAAGGAAAGTCATGCGTTGCCCACATCAGATTTTTTTACATTATGATCATTCAAAAACACATTATGAACAAATTTGGGTATTAATTTTTAAATCCCTTAAAAAGTTAATTTTTTAAACATATATTTTTCTGCATTAAAACTTAATTTCCATCATTTAATTAGATTCTAATTCACTTTTAATTACCTTAATAAAGTTCAATTATAAAATGTATACCCAGTTTCATTAAAAAGTATGAGAGGTGTCTTCTTGCCAAATTTCATGCATCTCAGACAAAAATTAAGAGGCATGGAGCATTTTAAAAATGTAAAACCTCTGAAAATGTCGTTTCGAAAAAAATGCATTCAACCTTTTGCTTACGGGTGGAACAGCGTCCATTCCAAACGAAGTGTAGGAAACTTGGTTTGTTTACTTCGCGATTCTCGATTCGCGGGAACGTGACGTCATTATCCTAAATGATTTCCGTTCTCGTGAACGAATCGCGATGTGAACAAACTGGGCTTATCATGCAAATCACCTTCTCGCCGTTCACGCAGCCTGCTTTGCATATCCAGGGGGCGTTGCCGGCAACGATTGTGTTCCGGAACGCACCCATCGTCGGATATAAATGCTGGACACATTTTTGGTTTAAGCAGATCGACAGATCGATAGTTGGATTGAGATCACTTTGATCGATCGATCGGATCACGGATAGATCACTCAGACGGACTTGACCGTCAGACCTTATAAAGGTTGTTGCCTAATTTAGAGTCTAGTTCGAATATTTCGATAATGTTTATCGCAGACGCGGATGTTTGATCCAAGTAATGGTGGATCTTATGTTTTTAAGGTTCTCGGTCAACGAGTCCATGTTGTTCCGTGTTGTGGACTCAGTGCAATGTTAATCCATGAAGTTTAAAGTTTTAGCCGTAGCGTGTGACCAGTTATTGGTTGCATCGGGAAATGCACGAAGTTTACGTAAGTCTAAAAAGCTTTTGTTCTACTTATCTGTGTATTTCAAAGTATTGCTTAAACCTAGAATGTGCCTGAGCTTGGAACTATACTGAAATCTTACGCTTGAGAGCTCAAATGCTTGTACATAGTATGCTTGCTTTGTGTTACAATGTCTGAAGTTCATGTAAGCAAACGCAATGGATTCGCTTCATAATAAAAAGTGATTTGACTTAAATTGGAACTGCTTTTTTCTACACCTCTACAATTAATTTGTATTAGTTTACAATTGCCTTTGACATTGTTACTACTGCTACTCTGCTTAACACCTTCATGGTTACTTTAAATATTTCATGACCAATCTACAACACTAATGGGCCTAATCAATATCATGAATATACCAGTGAAGTCGTTCAACTTAAATTTTTAATTTGCTCTTGCAGCTTATTAACTTCAACGAGATACATTCTATTCTGTTCATATTAGAATATTATGTACCTTGTATACCAGCACGAAGAACCTCCCAAAAAGACAGGTATTTGAAATACCCTATCCCAAACAGTTCGATCCGCCTTTACAAGCATTGGCGTCCATGGAAATCGCTGACACAAACATTGCACCTGCTGCAGCAGGTGCAATGTTTCTGTCAGCAATTTCCTGTCAGCGGTTTCCATGGGCGCCAATGCCTGCAAAGGGGGATCGAACTGCTTGGGATAGGGTATTTCAAATACCTGTCTTTTTGGGAGGTCCTTCGTTTGGGATAGACGCTGTTCCACCCGTAAGCAAATGTTAAATGTGTAAAATAATGCAATATATTAAAACTTTTTAAATCGATTTTTTAACATTTCAACGCCCACAGTCCCCTAAACTTGTTGTTTCATATAACGTCTATCTTGCTGTTACATGTACCAAAATGTTTTCGTTATATTGCTTAAAAGCACTGTCATGCACGTTCGCAAATTTCTAGATAAGCACACGTTCGGAAATATTTTTATGAGTATAAAACTGAATAAAATATCTTCTTAAAGACATGAGCTATTTCTCACGATATCGAGGGTTTAAAACATCAACCACAAGTACAAGATAAGAAGCTTAAAAGGTCTTAAAATAAAAATCTGCTTTATCGACACTCATGTTGAGCAGAATATTCACTTTGAAGAGCTTTCCTGGAAAGCCTGAAAAAATAATGTCCCACAAAAGAACAAAATGTTATGTATTTTTACTTTCCCTGCAATGCATGGTAATGTATAGGGAAAGTATTGGAATCATGCCGAAAATCACAACTCGAGTTTTCGACGGATCTACACGTTTCGAGACCTCTAGAATACGAAAAAACCATTTTTAACGTGACGTCTGAGTGTCTGTCTGTCTGTGCAGATTTTGTATCCACTCTAACTAAAAAAACTAATGAACCGAATTTCACAAAATTTTGTAGGTAAGTCACTTGTGGACGGGGCTGGTGCTATTTAGTTTTGGGTACGATTCGGAATAAAAGAACCCGCCTTTTTTGCGATTTGCCCGCAAAAGTTTGTATCCACTCTAGCTGAAAAACTAATGGACCGAATTTCACAAAATTCGGTAGATGAGGGTCACGTATAGGTCACCCTGGTGCTGATTAGATTTTGGAACGATTCAGAAAAAAATAACCTGCCTTTTTTTGCAGAATGGCCCGCAAAAATTGTCAAAATCTAAACTAAAAAGCTACGCATGCTCAAATATATCCATTAAATGCGTGTTTAATGCGTAATTTTTAACGAAGAAAAGAATAAAACCAACCCCATTATACTAAGACTAGCCGTTCTCGAGATATTTTAGTTTTTCATACTTTCCCTACACCACCTTTGAAAATAAGCCCGGTTACCGAATGAGAACGAAAATTGAATAAAAGTGAAATAAATTTAATTAAAATAAAGAGAACGTTAATATAAGTCTGCAGGGAAAGTCATGTGCTGCTCACATCAGATTTTTACTTTCCCTGCAATACATGGAAATGTATAGGGAAAGTATTGGAATCATGTCGAAAATCGCAATTCGTGTTTTCGACGGATCTACACGTTTCGAGACCTCTAGCTTACGAAAAATACATTTTTAGAGTGACGTCTGTGTGTGTGACTGTGTGTCTGTGTGTCTGCCTGTGCAGATTTTGTATCCACTCTAACTAAAAAACTAATGGACCGAATCTCAAAAAATTTGGTAGGTAAGTCACTTGTTGGCGAATCTGGTGCTGATTAGTTTTGGGTACGATTCGGGATAAAAGAACCCGCCTTTTTTTTGCGAAATGGCTAGCAAAAGCTTGTATCCACTCTAGCTGAAAAACTAATGGATCGAATTTCACAAAATCTGGTAGATAACTCACTTGTGGTACACCCTGGTGCTTATTAGATTTTGGTATGATTTGGAAAAAATAACCTGCTTTTTTTTGCAAAATGGCCCGCAAAAATTGCAAAAATCTAAAATAGAAAACTACGTATGCTCAAATATATCCATTAAATGCTTGTTTAATACGTAATTTTTAACAAAGAAAATAATGAGATCAACCCCATTACACTAGCCGTTCTCGAGATATTTTAGTTTTTTCGTAGTTTTTCTACGCCACCTTTGAAAATAAGTCTAGTTATCAAATGAGAACGAAAATTGAATTAAAAGTTAATTAAATTTCATTAAAATAAAGAGAACGTGAATATAAGTCTGCAGGGAAAGTCATGTGCTACTCATATCAGATTTTTATTTTCCGTATATACATAGTATAATGTATAGGGAAAGAAGCGTGACGGTGTCGAAAAATCGAATTCGAGTTTTCGACGGGAGAGCACGTTTGAAGAGTCCCTGATCACGAATCGAACATTTTTGAGGTGATGTCTGTATGTGTGTGTGTGAGAGAGACCACTGAATCCGTGCTATTCTCCATATCCTCGAATAAGATGAACGGTCTGGAGTCTCAGGGTGGATTTTTTCGGACACCACTCTAAAGAACCTTGCTGTCCCAACCAGGAATTGAAACCTGTATCATCGAACTGGCCAGCCGTCGCTCCACCGTTGAGCCAGCCGTAAAACGAACTAGATCATTTTGCCAGAGTGTATATGCATGTCTGTGTATGGCACCTCTGGACATGATATCGCTGTAACAAATTTACTGAGTCAAATGGGATTTAATTCGATTAATTATGTCAGACCAGTAGGCACCATTTGCAGATTCACACCGAGGAACAATCATTAGAGGCAAGAGGGTGCATCTTCATCGTAGGCAAAAAAATCTGATGTAGGCAGCACATGACTTTCCTTATATAATGCAATGACTTTACTACTTTTACAGTTAAAAAAAATCTGAGGCAGGCAACACATGACTTTCCTTATATAATGTGATGAATTTACTACTTTTACTGTAAAAAAAATAGGTTTTTCTTATAGTAGATACTTATATCCTTTCCAAGATATAGAATTTTTTTCAATTAGTCGTCATTTTCATTGATTTAGCGTCATTTTTATCCATTTGGCGAGATTTTTGTTAATTTGTAATAAAAAATGTCGCCAAGTTGGCGACATTCCGCCAAATTCGTCGCCAAAATATCACCAAGCGTTATGGACGGTGAAATAAGTTATTCTTACAGCATATAAATGACTGCTGGCGTTCAAATACAAAAGTATTATTCAAAATATCTTTTTTCACGAATGGAACGAGCTAGATCCACAAGAATGATATCACTCAATTTATCGCATGGTATTACATATGAAAAGTGAACATGTTCCTCAATAGGAAATATTTTTCTTTTATATGACTTTTTCATACATTTTTTGAAAAATGTACAATATCTCGAGAACGGTTCATGTTAGCGTTCTAAAATTTATGTCAATCGTTTACTAATGAAAAATTACATAAGAAATGTCTATTTGTGACTTTATTAGTGGTTTTGATTTTTTGACGATTTTTTCAAAATTTCATTCGAAAATTTAGGGCGGTTCTGAACATTCGATTTCGTATAAAAACAATAGGCTTCCGGTGTTTACGGATTGTGATTTTTGTACCAAATTTGGCTCGAATCGGACCATTCGTTCGACAGTTATCGTCTCCACAGGCTCACTGACACACACACACACACACACATACTTTCACATACACACACACACACAGACATCACTTCAAAAATGTTTGATTCGTGATCAGGGATGCTTGAAACGTGCTCTCCCGTCGAAAACTCGAATTCGAATTTTCGACCCCGTCACAATACTTTCCTTATACATTATGTATATAAGGAAAGTAAAAATATTATTCTTAGAGTAGATACTTATATTCTTTTCAAGATATTGAATTTTCTTCAATTAGTCGTCATTTTTATCCATTTGGCGAGATTTTCTTTAATTTGACAACATTTAAAAATGTCGCCAACTTGGCGACATTCTGCCAAATTCTTCGCCAAAATCTCGCCAAGCGTTATGGAAGGAGAAATACGTTATTCTTACAGCGGATAAATGACGATTGGCGTTCAAATACAAAAGTATTACTCAAAGTATCTTTTTTCATGAATGGAACGAACTAAATCCACGAGAATGATTTCACCAAATTTATCGCATGATATTTATTACATATGAAAAGTGAACATGTTTCTTAACAGTTAATATATTTTTTTTAATTTATGGGATTTTTTTATACATTTATTTTAAAAATGCGCAATATCTCGAGAACGGTTCATGCTAGCGTTCTGAATTTTATGTCAATCGTTTTCTAAGAAAAAATTACATAAGAAATGTCTATTTGCCTAACTTTATTAAAGGTTTCGATTTTTTAATGATTTTTTCAAAATTTCACTCAAAAATTTAAGCGGGTTTTGAACATTCGATTGTGTTTTAAAACAATAGGCTTCCAGTATTCACGGATTGTGATTTTTGTACCAAATTTCATTCGAATCGCTGCATTCGTTCGTGAGATATCGTCTCCACAGACTCGCTGACACACACACACACACACACAAACATACTTTCATACACACACGCACATATACACACACACACACACACAGACACACATTACCTCAAAATGTTCGATTCGTGATCAGGGATGCTTGAAACGTGCTCTCCCGTCGAAAACTCGAATTCGAATTTTCGACCCTGTCACAATACTTTCCTTATACATTATGTATATAAGGAAAGTAAAAGATACTGTGGCAAAAAATGAAGGTCAACGAGTGTAGTCAATTGCTAGTTAGAAAACAAAGACGTGCGTCAGAATGTTGAAGTCAGGAGTAGGGAGTTAAAAAAGCGATAAAGTCATCAACAGTCATGAGCCTAGTTGTGAACTAGCCCATTTCGCCTTTTTGACTTCGGGTTTGTTGGTTGGTTCTCTTGCATGTCGAAGGAAATCCAGCGTATCCTTGAAACAAATGTGTACTGCATTATTATCTTATTTGTGCTTAAAGACATTGCAGAAGTTTCTTATAATTAAGTAATATATTCCTACTTGTGGTGGAGATGCTGCCATGTTGTGCGAGTATTTACATTAAAGGAGGAGACATGCTTTTTCCTCCGAAACGACTTTGTTTAAATATTTATTTTATGCTGTTAGTAGCAAAGTGTTTCTATTTTCAATTTATTTTGAAAAGAGTTTTAGATAATTATTCTAGTTATTTGAAGTATTAACGATGTTAAATCGATGTCACGTAAGTTGAAACTCTGTGCTTTTACACACAATGCTGTACAGTTGCTCATGTCCTTGCTGACGAGCCGGTCGGTCTGGGTCTTCAACACAATGCTGTACCCTCTAAGTCCTCTGGACGAGTCGGACGGTCTGGGTCTTCAACACAATGCTGTACCCGGGGGCGCGGTAGCCCATTGGTTAGCGCGCTGGAGTTGCACTCGGAAGGCCCGGGTTCGATTCCAGCCACTGCCAAAACTGCCGCCGTGTTCATGCGGAGTACGATCACGTTAAACATGTGGGTCCGAAAGTCCTTCCGAGAGGTTGGTGGTAGGGGAAGGAGGGTACGGTCCCTGTGGATGCCTCCCCCACTGGGTTCCGGTCTAAATTGGGTGGCACTTCCCGACCGTCCAAACAGTTACCTTACACCTTTCTGGTAGGTCGGACGGTCTGGGTTTCAACAACAACACAATGCTGTACCCGTGCCAACGGCCGTACCGTGCTGAAAACACCGGTTCTCGTTAGATCACCGAAGTCAAGCAGCATCGGGCGCGGTTAGTACTTGGTGGGTGACCACCTCGGAACACCGCGTGCTGTTGGCCATCTCGGGTGCGGTATCCCCGTGGTTTGCGCGCTAGATTTGCACGCTACCACAAATGCCGCCGTGTTCATGCGGAGTACGATCACGTTAAACATGTGGGTCCGTAAGTCCTTCCGAGAGGTTGGTGGTAGGGGAAGGAGGGTACGGTCCCTGTGGATGCCTCCCCCACTGGGTTCCGGTCTAAATTGGGTGGCACTTCCCGGCCGTCCATACAGTTACCTTACACCTTTCTGGTAGGTCGGACGGTCTGGGTCTCAACAACAACAACACAATGCTGTACCCGGCCGTCCAAATGGCTGCTCATGTCCTCAGGACGAGCCGGACGGTCTGGGTCTTCAACACAATGCTGTACTCCCGGCCGTCCAAATAGTTGCTCGTGACCTCTGGACGAGTCGGACGGTCTGGGTCTTCAACACAATGCTGTACTCCGCGTGAACACGGCGGCAGTTTTGGCAGTGACTGGAATCGAACATACATAGACGACCCATCAAACTCCATACATTCTAACATACACAGACAACCCATCAAAAACATTCGATTTAAATTTAGGAATGCTTAATACCTGATCTTCCGTCAAAAATTCGAATTTTTAACCCCATAATAATTCATCTATATATTATACTATATCCGTAGGAAAAACAGAAATATAAAAAAATAACTTTACATTATATTGATGGATATTTAAGATTGTGGCTACCTCGTTGTTATTTCTATTTAGTTCTATTATAGAACTGTTATAATATGATTATGATAATTTAGCTAAGAAATAAAATTGTATTTACTAATTGGGGATGGACAAATGAAGATATCAATTTTAAACAAATTCCAACAACCTGTCAAATATCACCACAAGAATTGTTATTAATCATTTCTTACAACTATAAAGTTGTTTGTGTTCATTCACGTAGTTGTTGCAGAGCAAGTTTTCTTAGCTCATCTATGTGTGAATATGCAGAGTCTACATCAAAGATATAAGAGCTTGCCATTTCGTCACAGTAGCTCAAAGGTAGAGCGTCAGCTGGCCTTCTCGGAGATCCAGGGTTCGATTCCCCGTTGGGGTAGCAAGACTCTTAACAATGGCGGCCGAACAAATCAACCTTGTAGGTTAGTGCAAAAATATCGGAGGTTTGAAGACCCAAGACCGTGCGACTCACATAGTGGGTTTAGAGTAGCTAGCTGCAAGGCTGAGAAAGGATACCTCCTGCACTCAGGAGGCACCCAAGGTCTACCATCCCGCCGAACGTACATTTATACAGATCTAAAAAAATAACAATTGATGAAAAATATTGTGGTTAAACAGATAGTTTTACATTATATATGAACTTGAGAAGTACATCCATTTTCCAAAAATGGGAAAAGGGTTATTGCGAATACAGATAAAAAAATCATTGAAAAATAAAATTTAGAGTGAGGTATATTAACATAATGAAAAATCTGATGTGGGCAACACATGACTTTCCTTATATAATGTAATGAATTTACTACTTTTACAGTAAAAAAATAGGTTTTTCTTATAGTAGATACTAATATTCTTTCCAAGATATTGAATTTTCGACAATTAGTCGTCATTTTCATTGATTTAGCATCATTTTTATCCATTTGGCGAGATTTTCATTAATTTGGCAACATTTCAAAAAAAGTCGCCAAGTTGGCGACATTCCGCCAAATTCGTCGCCAAAATCTCGCCAAGCGTTATGCACTAAGAAAAAAGTTATTCTTACAGTAGATAAATGACTATTGGCGTTCAAATACAAAAGTATTATTCAAAGTATATTTTTTCATGAACGGAACGAGCTAGATCCACGAGAATGATGTCACTCAATATATCGCATGGTATTACATATGAAAAGTGAACATGTTTCTCAATAGGAATTTTTTTTTTTATGTGACTTTTTCATAATTTTTTTGAAAAATGTACAATATCTCGAGAACGGTTCATGTTAGCGTTCTAAAATTCATGCCAATCGTTTTCTAATGAAAAATTACATAAGAAATGTCTATTTGCGTAACTTTATTAGCGGTTTTGATTTTTTGACGATTTTTTCAAAATTTTACTCGAAAATTTAGTGGGGTTCTGAACATTCGATTACGTATAAAAACAATAGGCTTCCAGTGTTTACGGATTGTGATTTTTGTACCAAATTTGGTTCGAATAGGTCCATTCGTTCGTCAGTTATCGTCTCCACAGACGCACTGACACACACACACACACACACACACATACTTTCACACACACACACACACACACACAGACATCACTTCAAAAATGTTTGATTCGTGATCAGGGATGCTTGAAACGTGCTCTCCCGTCGAAAACTCGAATTCGAATTTTCGACCCCGTCACAATACTTTCCTTATACATTATGTATATAAGGAAAGTAAAAATAGATTAAAATTAAAGAAAATAATAAACTTTTAAAAGTGAAATTTAGAAAATATATAAAAAAGAAAATATATGGAAAAGGAAAGGAATTTAGGCACATGGAAAACAAAAACAGAAATTGAAGTAATTTAGGATAAAATTTAGAAAAGAAAATTTAGAAAAAAATACAAAGGAAAAGGGTCAAAAGAAAAAAAGAACCGAGAAAATAGAAAGAGTTAACACAGCTTTTTTTTTACACAGAAAATATGGAGGGAACACAATAAGTTCATATAAGTTAATAAGAATGAAATACAGGGATTCATTGATCAAAAAAATTTGAGATCAGAATCTACTCATAAGCTTCGGTCACTTTATTAGAAGTTTTCATGGCAACAAGAATACAGTTTTTAATTTTATCTACTGAAGAGGGATTTGAACGAACTTTGGAGAACCAAATTGCTTTATTAGAGGGGAGAGTTTGCAGAGATGAAAATTTTAAGAAAAAGGAGAATCGAAAAATGTAATGGTCAACGTCATCGAATATATTGTTATTTATGTATATGAATGTATTGTTATTATGTAATTGTACAGTTAGAGGTGGATTTAATTTTTAAAAAGTATAGGTAATCAAGAAAGGGGCCATGACCAGTAAGAAACTAAATGAGGTATTTATGTATTTATTAAAAATTTGTATAATAGGATTCACGATAGGGAGGTAAGACAGGATTCTAGCCGGATCACCAGTCCTGGTGGAAATATAATCATTAAGATAATTTTGCCAAAGATTAAGGATATGAGATTTACAAAATTTTGAGAGGAGGGAGTAAGGAAAGTGAGTAAGAGGGGAATCAGAGATAGTAGCAATTTTGGCATGGTAATCAGCAATTTCATTTCCAGATATATAATTGTGAGCTTTTATCCATGAAATATTGACAATGTTTTTGGCAAAGAGAGCTTTGGATTTAATGGAATAAAGATAACTACATTTATTTTTTATTGAGTTAAGAGCTTGAATGGAAGAGAGGCTATCGGAAAAAATATTAACAGGGTTATTATTAGAAGAAGCCCAGTCAATAGCAAAGGAAATAGCGGTAAGTTCGGCTTGAAATACTGTATTCCAGTTGTCTAACTTATAGGAGAGAACATTTTCCAGAACATCATGTTTAAAAATACAGACTGAAAAACCAGTGTTATTGTCAATATTTGAACCATCAGTATATATATTATAAATGGCAGAGTCATTATCCATTCTGTTAACTAAGTTTACAGACCATTTAGAGGGGTGAAAGTTAGAGAAAGGAATAAGGAAATCAAAATTAGAGGAAGGCGGAAGGAAGGGAGAAGAAAAGGAATCAATCTTTTGTTTCCAAAAAATAAATTTATTATAGAGGGTAGAAATTGTAAAATGAATGGAGGGAATACCAGTGAGGGAAAATAAGGAGATATTAGATGTTGTACGGTAGCCTGGGCAGATTTTTAGAAGGAAGATTGATCCCTTGGAGTGAAAGAAGTTTTTTAATTTGCATTTTTTTTGGTTTTTTACCCCATATAGCAGAACCGTAAGTAATAACTTTTTCCACAACATATAGATACCAGCATTTTAGGAAATGTTTTTTGACACCCCAATTAGTCCCAGAAATTTTGCCAAAAGTACTATAAAATTTAAGACATTTTTCTTGGAGATATCGAATACGAGGGTCCCAATTTAATTTATTATCAATGATTAAATATAAAAATTTTAAATTATTTTTAATTTTAATGGATCTATTTTTTGTCGTCCCTGGCCGGGGGGCTTGCCTAATCAGGCTTATAGCTGCTTAAAAACCCCGACCGGGAAAAGAATCCTAAATTTATTTACAAACAATTTTTTTTGTGCCGGGCCAGGGTAGTTACAAAGGCCTACAATAACATTCCACTTTTACATTCAATTTTTACAACAAAGGCCTACATTCAAGTTTTACATTGTAAACCAATGATATAATGATACACCTGATACACCAGGAAATGCTTCAACAGTCCATAATCTATGTGTCTCTGGGATTTTCCGAGCTCCTCAATATTAACATTAAACTCTCAACCCTGCGATCGAAACACATTTACTTATTCTCCGTATAGACCCGAGGTTGGCTACAACCCTATTAAACCATAAAGTCCTGCAACCCTTCATTGGCCCAGAGAGATGGCAATCGCGAGTTAGAGGGCAGACGAAGTCCGCTTCCCCCTCCAACCCACAAGAACAGAGGGGGGAGTCCCTAAGATGAAATCGATGGAGATATGCCACAAAGGGCCCATGACCCGTAAAAAAGTAGAAAAGATCTCTGGAGCAAAGTTGAAAATCAACGGAAAAAGGCCGAGTGAAAGGAGCAGGCATGCGTACCACCGTCCAACGACCCACAAAGGACCCGCCATCTCCTCACCACTTTCGCCCATATGGATCTATTGTTAAATTTGAGAATGGGATGTCGGAGGTCTGAAGACCCCAGACCGTGCGACTCACATAGTGGGTTTAGAGTAGGTAGCTGCTCGGCCGGGAAAGGATACCTCCTGCACTCAGGACGCACCCAAGGTCTACCATCCCGCCAAACGAACTTTTATTTGAGTATAAAAATATAACAATTTATGAAAAATATTGTGATTAAATAGACAGTTTTACATTATATTTGAACTTGACAAGTACGTCCATTTTACAAAAATGGGAAAATGGTTATTGCGAATATAGATAAAAAGATCATTGAGAAATAAAATTTAGATGTCGGAGGTCTGAAGACCCCAGACCGTGCGACTCACATAGTGGGTTTAGAGTAGCTATCTGCACGGCCGGGAAAGGATACCTCCTGCATTCAGGAGGCACCCAAGGTCTACCATCCCACCATACGAACTTTTATTTAGGCCTAAAAATATTACAATTTATAATAAATATTGTGATTAAACAGACAGTTTTACATTATATTTGAACTTGACAAGTACGTCCATTTTACAAAAATGGGAAAATGGCTATTGCGAATATAGATAAAAAGATCATTGAAAACTAATATTTAGAGTGAGGTATAATAACATAATAAAATATAGATTAAAATGAAAGAAAATAATAAAATTTTAAAAGTAAAATTTAGAAAATATATAAAAAGAAAATATATGAAAAGGAAAAAAAAATTTGACGCATGAGAACAAAAACAGAAATTTAGAATAAAATTTAGAAAAGAAAAATAAGAAAAAATACAAATAAAAAGTATCAAAAGAAAAAGAAAGATAAAAAAAAATAAGAACAGTTAACATAGCTTTTTTTTTTTTTTTTTTTTTTTTAAGAAAAAAATAGAGGGAACACAATAAGTTCATATAAGTTAATAAGAATGAAATAAAGGGATTCATTGATCAAAATTAAATGAGAGCAGAATCCACTCATAAGCTTAGGTCACTTTATTAGAAATTTCCATGGAAACAAGAATACAGTTTTTAAATTTATCTACTGAAGAGGGATTTGAACGAACTTTGGAGAACCAAATTGGTTTATTAGAGGGGGAAGGTTTGCAGAGATGAAATTTTTTAGAAAAAGGACAATCGAAAATGTAATGGTCAACGTCACCGAATTTATTGCAAATACAGTTAGAGGTGGATTTAATTTTGAAAAAGTATAAGTAATAAGTATAAGATGTCGGAGGTCTGAAAGTGACCCTAGTACGATTAATACGGATTCAGTGGACTCTGGAAAATTGAACGCTGATTTCAAATTAAGACGGTAACGACCCCGCAGGATAATAACCTAGGTAAAGATAGTAGTATCAGAAGGCTAACCTGAGGTAAAAATAGCAGGAAGTGGTCAGTCAAATTATCAGTTGCCCGCCAATCTGACATTAGAAGGGAGAGAATGCAGAGTCTACTTCAAAAATAAGAGCTTGCAATTTCGTCCTAGTAGCTCAATGGTATAGCGACAGCTGGACAGTTCGGAGATCCAGGGATCGAATCCAACAATGCTCTTTACAAATATTGTCATCGACTTTCTTGTTCCAATGTGAAAGTGGATTCTAGTGAAGATAATGACTTTGAAATGAAAAATGCTATAAATAGTTTAAAGTAACCGAAAATATTTTAAAATTACAGCTCGGTTGCAATGTTAAATGTTGGTAATGTAATTGGGGATGGAATTCTTGGACCTTCGGTGACCACTAACTGGCAGTATAACTAACTGGCCACTAACTGGCCACTAACTGTAGATATGAAAGAAAATTGTACAGCGATGTAAAACAGTGATCTTACGAAGTTTGTGATCTGGTTAAACCAGCACTATCCCTATGCTCAGATATCAGTAAAACTACAGTGTTTAACTCCAGGTGTAGTACCCAATCCAATAATACAGTTAATTCTGACACTACTTTTGAAATAGGTTTGGCAACAATGACAAAATGAAAGAACTGAATTTAAGTTAAAAAGTCTGATATGGGCAGCACATGACTTTCCTTATATAAAGCAATGATTTTGCTACATTTACTGTTTAAAAAAATCTGATGTGGGCAGCACATGACTTTCCTTATATAATGCAATGAATTTACTACTTTTACAGTTGAAAAAATTTTTATTCTTATAGTAGATACTCATATTCTTTCCAAGATATTGAATTTTCTTCAATTAGTCGTCATTTTCATTGATTTAGCATCATTTTTATCCATTTGGCGAGATTTTCGTAAATTTGGAAAAATTTAAAAATGTCTCCAAGTTGACGACATTCCGCTAAATTCGTCGCCAAAATATCGTCAAGAGTTATGTACGGAGAAACAAGTTATTCTTACAGCGGATAGATGACTATTGGCGTTCAAATACAAAAGTATTACTCAAAGTATTTTTTCTCGTGAATAGAACGAGTTAGATCCACGAGAATGATGTCACCCAATTTATCGGATGACATTACATATGAAAAGTGAACATGTTTCTTAGCAGTTAATATTTTGTTTAATTTATGGGATTTTTTGATAAATTTATTTGAAAAATGTACAATATCTCGAGAACGGTTCATGCTAGCGTTCTAAAATTTATGTCAATCGTTTTCTAAGAAAACATTACATAAATGTCTATTTGCGTAACTTTGTTACAGGTTTTGATTTTTTGATGATTTTTTCAAAATTTCACTCGAAAATTTAGGGGGGTTCTCAACATTCGCTAATGTTTTAAAACAATAAGCTTCCAGTATTCACGGATTGTGATTTTTGTACCAAATTTTATTCGAATCGCTCCATTCGTCCGTGAGATATCGTCTCCACAGACTCACTGACACACCCACACACATACTTTCACACACACACACACACACACACACACAGATATCACTTCAAAAATGTTTGATTCGTGATCAGGGATGCTTGAAACGCGCTGTCCCGTCGAAAACTCGAATTCGAATTTTCGACCCCATCACAATACTTTCCTTATACATTATGTATATAAGGAAAGTAATAAAATTGCACAAGAAAAACGTGGTTATCGCCCAAGCAATCTCTAATGTAATCTCACAGGTAACATCTCTATGTAGAATTTGTAGTAGCAAGTCTAGGCAGAATCAATGTAGAATAATTAAAATGGAATCCAGAATTTAGTAACAGATTAAGAGCTGTCAAACACTATACATTTTGTTCATTTAAAAAAAATTTAGTATTTTTTTATTAAATGTAATATAATTAAGAAAATTCAGTCTCAAACAGTATTCATCAGAGCACAAAATATTTATGATGCTTTTTTCCTTTTTAGTTCCATAAAAATTTCTTTAATTAAGCTCCCGAGATAAATTTGTAGAAAAAGAAATGACTAGCCCTCCCAAAAAAGAGACTTTTAAAATTTAATTTATATTTCTCTTAAGTATCTCGGAGTATGAAAGAAAATTCCAAAAGTGTAATTATCTCTATAAGAACTTTATATTAAAAAATGAAATTTACTTTATTCAGGATTGCATCAATAAATTAATGAAATTTTTTTTTAATGTTGAGTATTCTTAAGGCTTTACAGAAATAATTATACTTTCATAGAAAAACACAATTGATGTTGTCAGCACATGACTTTTCCTGCATAATGCACGTACAATTACTTCTTTCAATAATGATGAACAATATCCGCGGCACAGTGATTTAACTTTGAAAAGTGTACTGACATTGGTCGATTTTCTGGATGAAAAACATGTAAAAATATTTTGAAGTGCCCAATTAACTTTTATTTCACACAATTATAATTTATCAATTGGAAATGTTGCAAAGATCTGTTAAACAATGTACTCCATTATATTAATATATGTTAATTATTTATTCATCAATTTGGCGCTATTTTTTCCAATTTGGCGACACTTTTATAAATTTGGCATCCCATTAAAAGAGTCACCAAGTTTTAAATATTGCGAAAAGTTAGTCGCTAAGGCCGCCAAATTTTTCGCCAAGCATTATATATTTAATGATACTTTCTATTGTTCACTATTATATAATTCTTAAGAACATTTATTTAAACAAGAAAGATCAATCATGCTTAAAGCATTGATTATGAAACACTTTCCAACTTCAATGCAATTTATTTAAACATGGCTAAAATACAATATATTTCTCGGTAATATTTTAAAACTTATCACAATACTACATTAATTTATTATATTTGAAAACTTAAACCTTCATCGAAAAAAATGAACTTCATTCAAATGACGGCATTGAAATATAAATTGCCTGGTTTAAACATCTCTAAAATGTGATACATTCATCGGTAATAATTTTAGAATTATCATAATACTACGATAATTTATTATAATTGAAACTTCATCGAAAACAACTGAAATTCATTCAAATGACGTCGTAGAAAAAATAACACGCCTGACTCTCTCTATAAAACCAGCATTTCATTCATAAATAATTTCCCATTCATGTCATTCACCCCAATACTATAATAATTTATTTTATTTAAAAATTAAGACCATGGAGCTACAAATAATTATTAACTCTATGCGTAAACTTCATCGAAAAAAATCGTTCTTCTGTTTGTAAAATCAATGAATATTTCATTCATATCAGCTACGCAGACTCCATGAACTAAATGATTTTGTGTTAAAGAAATACAGCAATTGTAATACAACTCATTCTACATATTTTGCTGTTTACATTTTACATAGATGAAAAATAGGCTTCGTTGTAGAAATAATCAAATTTGGATGAGCATTTAAACTCAAATATATTGTAATTGCGTTGTTTCAGTATGTAGATGCACAGAATTTAAGCGAAAATAAAGTGATTTTAGGACGGATACAACACTCAATATGAATTAAAAAGAACTTTAAAAATCACGATTTTGAGACAAGATGGATGCCATATATCATTTTAAAGTGCGTCACGTGATCTTTTCATATCATGGTCATGTGATCGCTTCATATAAAAGGTGTTATTATTATTTTAATTTTTATTTAAAACACTACTGATTATATTTCGCTGAATTTTTTTTATATATTTTATGGAACAATTTGAATATTACCTAAATTTTTCAAAGCAATTTGGGAATTTTAAAGCCAGTTAAAAAATGTTTGAAAAATTAGGTCCCATAGGGCTCAATGTATTTCATTTTTTCAACCCGGGTTTAATCCAAAACTAATTGGGTGATATTATTCATTTATATTCCCATAGGTCCTACAGACCGTCTGAACAACATACTAAAATTTCATTTTGATTCATTTTTACGGCAGTTATCGTGCTAACGGACAAACAGACAGACAGACAGACAGACAGACAGAATGAATGAACAAAGTCATAAACACTTTTCAACTTTGTTGTAAAGTGTTAAAAACGCTCAATATCTCGAGAACAATTCAAATTATCGTTCTAAAGTATGTATCACTCGCTTTAGCATAAAACTTTAAATATAAAATAATTATTTATTTAACATTTCTTGAATTTCCCGATTTCTTTTAGGATTTTTTAGAAATATTTTGGCTACCTTGTTGACATCTCCGTTCAGTTCAGTTATAGAACTGATGAAACATATTGACCTCATACGCTAGTGGCAAAAGTAGTCCAGAAGATAAGTAGAAAACTTAAAATAGAATCCAAAGATTCCATCAGATTAAAAACTCTCAAAAGCTACACATTTTGTTCATTTTCTGTTCTATATTTTCTTTTTAGTTTCATACAAAAAAAAAATTCGGATTCCAGAATTTGACCCAAATGCAGAGCGTGTTGTCGCCTAAACACCTTTGGATCACTTTTCGAACGTAAAATTTTATATTTAGAATAAATGTACAAAAAACTAAAACCAGACACTCATTTCTGAATGTTGAATGATTATTACAGATGATTACATTTTGAATATTATCTAACTTTTAAGACCGAGAAACACAACAGACGCAGGACAAGCGCCTTGTGCAATCTACATAGCGAGGATAAAAATCTGATGTGGGCAGCACATGACTTTCCCTGCAGACTTATATAAACGTTCTCTTTATTTTAATTAATTTATTTCACTTTTAATTCAATTTTCGTTCTGATTCGGTAACCGGGCTTATTTTCAGAGATGGCGTAGAGAAAGTACGAAAAACTAAAATATCTCGAGAACGACTAGTCCTAGTGTAATGGGGTTGGTCTTATTCTTTTCGTCGTTAAAAATTACGTTTTAAACGAGCATTTAATGGATATATTTGAGTATACCTAGTTCTTTAGTTTAGATTTGGACGATTTTTGCGGGCCATTTTGCACAAAAAGGCAGGTTATTTTTTTCAAAATCGTACCAAAATCTAATCAGCACCAGGGTAACCCAATAGTGACACATCTACCGAATTTTGTGAAATTCTGTCCAGTAGTTTTTTAGTTAGAGTGGATACAAGCTTTTGCGGGCCATTTCGCAAAAAAAGGCGGGTTCTTTTATTCCAAATCGTACCCAAAACTAATCAGCACCAGACTCGCTCACAAGTGACTTACCTACGAAATTTTCTGAAATTCGGTCCATTAGTTTTTTAGTTAGAGTGGATACAAAATCTGCACAGACAGACAGACACACAGACACACAGACACACACACAGACGTCACGCTAAAAATGGTTTTTTCGTATTCTAGAGGTCTTGAAACGTGTAGACCCATCGAAAACTCGAGTTGCGATTTTCGACATGATTCCAATACTTTCCCTATACATTACCATGTATTGCAGGGAAAGTAAAAAGCTGATGTCAGCAAAAACACGAGCACCATAATTTCATTTTACAAAGTTTGGGAACCACTACTGAACATAAACAAAAAATTCAATTTTGCTTCATAGTAAAATATTTAACACTCCGTACTCTGCTGAAAACAAAAATAAATGTCACTATACTTTAGGGACTATATTTTATTTTCCGTATTTACTTTAATAAGCCATGGCCATTCACAAATAGCCCTCCATTGGCCAACAGGAGCGAAATCCCCTCTTTGCCTTCCAATTGATTTTTACGATAAGCTTAATTAGTTCCAAAGTTTAAACTTTTCAACGGAGAATAGAAAGTTTAAGTTTTATCTATTGGAAAGATAAACCTTTTCTTGACATCGTATATAAAAAGAATAGAATTAAACATTTTCACAACGAAACAAGAATTGGTATTCTCTTTGCAGCAGTTCATTGGTATACTCTTGGTTTCTTACCTTTACAGATCGTTTGCTTCTCTGAGTCCCCTGGTCCCCCTCCTTCGAAAATATAAAAGTACCTATATTTTATGGATTTAATTTGTGGTGAACTTATTTTAAGAGGGATTTATTTATGTATCAACTTTTATTTATTAGTAATTGCTATTACGGCCGCAAAACCCATCATTATTTCTTTATGGGAGCCCCCTTTACCATAATCAGAAAAATCAAACCATTACTCACAAAACCAACACTTAAACAAATTAGCATTTATTAACACATCAGTTATGGTTATAATTAAAATATAATTAAAGCTTAGTACAAAATTGCTTAAGGAGGGTAAAAACACTCGTATGGGATCCAGTCCTACTTAATTTATTTACCAGAGACAACCTCATCCTGACTTTTTGATAAGATTAGTACATACCTTGGCATCTTTATATACTTATACTGACTCATATCGGCGTTAGTTCCAAATCATCATCCGACACATAGTCTTTGATAGGCACTAAACGTCACTTGCTGATTAAATTTTGCATGGGTCCCCATACATCAACTCTGACATTTTGAATACGACTTTCTAACTGAGGCTCATTGCTGTTGAAGTCTTTATCGCCTTTTACTTTCACTGGTTCTGATTACATTTTGGTACGATTCGGAAAAGCATAACCTGCCATTTTGGCGAAATGGTCCTCAAAAATCGTCAAAATTTAAATTTAAAAACCACATATTCTCACATATATCAATTAAATGCTAGTTTTATACGTAAATTTTAAAGGCAAAAAGAATATCACCAACCCCATTACACTAGAACTAGCCCTTCTAGACATATTTTAGTTTTTTTTCGTATTTTCGTTACGCCACCTTTGAAAATAACTCCAGTTACCAAATGAGAAAGAAAATTGAATTAAAAGTGAATTAAATTGAATTAAATGAATTAAAGTAAAGAGAACGTAAAAATATAAGTCTGCAGCGAAAGTCATGTGCTGCCCACATCAGATTTTTACTTACCCTGCAATACATGGTAATGTATAGGGAAATATTTTAATCATACCGAAAATCACAACTCGAGTTTTCGACGGATCTACACGTTTCGAGACCTCTAGAATACGAAAAAAATATTTTTAGCGTGACGTCTGCCTGTGTGTTTGTCTGCGTGTCTGTGTGTCTGCCTGTCTGTGCAATGTATGTATCCACTCTAACTAAAAAACTAATCGGCCGAATTTCATAAAATTTGGTAAATCACTTGAGTGAGATCCTGGTGCTGATTAGTTTTTGGTAGTATTCGTAAAAACAGAACCCGCTTTTTTTTTTGCGAAATGGCTCGTAAAAATTTCACGTATCCACTCTAGCTAAAATACTAATTGACCAAATTTCACAAAATTTGGTAGATAAATTACTTGTAGGATGCTCTGGTGCTAATTAGATTTTGGTACGATTCGGAAAAGAACAAATAACCTGCCTGATTTTACGAAATGGCCCGCAAAAATGTCATGTATCCACACTAGCAAAAATATTAATTGACTAAATTTCACAAAATTTAGTATAAAAGTTACTTGTGGGACACTATGGTGTTGATTAGATTTTGGTACGATTCGGAAAAGAACAGCCTGCCTTTTTTTACGAAATAGTCCGCAAAAATTGCCAAAATCTAAAACATAAAAAGACTACGTATTCTGAAATGTATCAATTAAATTCTTGCTTTTTATACGCAATTTAAACGAGGAAAATAATATAACACACTCCATTATACTTTTGGACTAACCGTTTCCATGGTATTTGAGAGTTCTTGCACTTTTGTTTGCAGCCATCGGGAAAATGTTCAATTACCAAATAAGAATAAAAATTAATTAAAAATGCAGATTTAGTGTTATTTAGTGCAATTAAACCCAATCTAGTGAATTATTAAAGATGTAAAGAAAATATGAATTTGTGTCTGCAGGGAAAGTCAAGTTCTGCTCACATCAGATTTTTACTTACCCTGCAATACATGGTAATGTATAGGAAAAGTATTGGAATCATGTCGAAAATCGCAACTCGAATTTTCGACGCATCTACACGTTTTGAAACCTCTAGAATACGACAAAAAGAACTTTTAATGTGACGTCTGTGTGTGTGTCTCTGTATGTGTGCTTGTCTGTGCAATGTATGCATCCACTCTAACTAAAAAACTAATTGACCGAATTTCATAACATTTAGTAATTAAGTCCCTTGTGGGTGACTCTGGTGCTAAATACATTTTGGTATGATTCGGAAAAAAATAACCTGCCTTTTTCTGCGAAATGGCCCGCAAAAATCGCCATAACGTAAAAAAGACTACGTATGCTCAAATATATCCATTAAATGCTTGTTTCATACGTAACTTTTAACGACAAAAAGAATAAAACCAACCACATTACATTAGGACAAACCGTTCTTGAGGTATTTTAGTTTTTCGTATTTTCTGTACGACACCTTTGAGAATAAAGCCAGTTACCAAATGAGAACGAAAACTGAATTAAAAGTGCAAATTCAGTGTCATTTAAAATAATTATGGGTGTTATTTTGTGCAATTAAATTCAGTTTAATGAACTATTGAAGAAATAAAGAGATTGTCAATATGAGTCTGCAGGGAAAGTCATATGCTGTCCATGTCAGATTTTTTACTTTCTCTGCAATACATGGTAATGTATAGGGAAAGTATTGGAATCATGTCGAAAATCACAACTCGAGTTTTCGACGGATCTACACGTTTCGAGACCTCTAGAATACGAAAAAACCATTTTTAGCGTGACGTCTGTGTGTGTGTGTGTGTCTGTCTGTCTGTCTGTGTGTCTGTGCAGATTTTGTATCCACTCTAACTAAAAAACAAATGGACCGAATTTCACAAAATTTGATAGGTAAGTCACTTGTGAACGAGTCTGGTGCTGATTTGTTTTGGGTACGATTTGGGATGAACCCGCCTTTTTTTGTGAAATGGCCCGCAAAAGCTTGTATCCACTCTAACTGAAAAACTAATGGAACGAATTTCACAAAATTCAGTAGATGAGTCATTTGTGGGTTACCCTGGTGCTGATTAGATTTTGGTACTATTCGGAAAAAATAACCTGCCTTTTTTTGCAAAATGGCCCTCAAAAATCGTCAAAATCTAAACTAAAGAACTAGGTATACTCAAATATATCCATTAAATGCTCGTTTAATACGTAATTTTTAACGACGAAAAGAGTAAGACCAACCCCATTACACTAGGACTAGCCGTTCTCGAGATATTTTAGTTTTGCGTACTTTCTCTACACCACCTTTGAAAATAAGCCCGGGTACCGAATGAGAACGAAAATTGAATTAAAAGTGAAATAAATTTAATTGAAATAAAGAGAACGTTAATATAAGTCTGCAGGGAAAGTCATGTGCTGCCCACATCAGATTTTTAACTCTCTACTTCTAACTCCAACATCCTGATGCACGACTGCGTTTTGTAACTAGCAACTGGCTACACCGGTTGACCTTCCTTTTTTGCTACAGCATCTGTTTTGCCTCATGTAAAGATACGCCATTGAGTTTTCCTCGAGGTGAATCTACAAATGGCGCCTACTTGTGTCGCATAATTAATCCAATAAAATTTCATTTTGCATCTGCAAATTTGTTCGAGCGATATCAGGTCCAGTGGTGCCATACCTAAACATGCAGAGACACTCTGGCAAAATGATGAATTCGCATTCAAGGATGCTCCAATTCCATCAAAAATTAGAATGCAAATTTTTAATTCCAGTGTTCTTTCACTGTGCGTATACATCTTACTGTAAAGCAAGTAAAATGCCATTTAGTAAAATAAATCATTCATTTAAATTAAATCGCACAGACTACTACAAAAACAGCTAAAAGATTAAATAAATCAACTTGAAAAATCAGCAAAAATGGCATGAACCGACTTTTGAGCCAAAAAACAGCCTTCTTCAGATTAAAAACAAAGCAGAAACACCAGAAAAAGCTAGAGCAGATGCCTTCTACCCTTTGTTAGCGTAATTGCTCTGTCTTTTTATCTCGAAGGAAAAGACTACTTTTTGCCTCCGAAACCAACTGATAACAATTATTGATTGGTTTTATACTGTGTTTTTAAATTTTAGCTAAATTTATGATCCATATTTAAGAATTTCTCTAAATGCTCTTTTTTTTTCTGCTTCTACATTTCAGTCGAGATGATTAGTTCATTAATTAAACTATTTTTTTCACTCTGAAGTATCTAATTACTATTTTTTTCGCCTTTATCGATGCGTGTCATGAAAAAAAAAACTATCAATCACTTATTTTTCATAACATTTTATTAAAACAAAAGACGCATGATTTTAATTGTGAACAACACTGCTTTTCGAAACCGTGGAAAAAAAACCAAAATTCATCAAGCGATACAAGCAAAAAATGCGTAAAAACCAGAGCTTAAAAATTCTTCATCCAAAAGTCACGATAAAAAAATACACCTTGTCAAGAACGAAAATATTTTGGAAAAATAATTGCTTACCAAACCTGAAATGGAAAACAAATTTTTTCGTTCCCATCTGCTTATTCGTCATTTTTTTAAGAAATGCTTTTGTAATTTGAGTCCTATTGATAAATCGACGGAATGTAGATTAGTGGAATATTTTCAGTTTCTTATTTTTTTTTCAATGCTGTTTTAGCCATATCTTTTTTAAGTTTCTCTAAATGTTCGGGTTTTGTGTTTAGTTTTTATTTTCCAAGCTTCAACCATTGATCTATATTAAGATAATTGGAAAATGTAAACATAGTAAAATGTGGATTTTTTTTTTACTTATTACATATTTGAGCCTAAAAGATTAGAACAAATAGTACATAAAATTCTGATGTAAGCAGGAACATGACTTTCTTTGCAAGCTCACATTTAACTCTCTTCTGTTCTTTACCATATATATATATATATATATATAGTCATTGCATTCTGTTCTTTACCATATATATATATATATATATATATACATATATATATATATATATATATATATATATATATATATATATATAGTCATTGCCATAAAAATTTGCGCACCAAGAAATAATTGTCAGAATCGAACGAAATTTTATATATGTGAGTATAATGTTGATATAAGTGATTACAAAAGCAAAGCAAAAGGATCATTTATTACAGGAAAAACTACAAATGAATGGAGGTTATAGTACCCTGTTGGGCCACTTCTAGTGTGAATATACGATGCTATACATTCCCAGCATTCAGGTATACAGGTATATACATTAAGCCAGCATTGAGGTATACACGTCCCGTATGGTGTCCTGCGTCATCTCATTCCACAGTTGCTGTAAGCGTGCCTCTAGTTCGACCAAACTCGTAGGCTATCTAACTTGCCGTCCCAAGTGATCCCAGATAGCTCGATCGGTGACAAATCTGGGGATCGGGCAGGCCAGGGAAGGGTGGTAATGTGGCGAGGCATTCCTATGACACAATTGCTGTGTGTCGCCAAGCATTGTTCTGTTGAAAAATGTCTCTTGGGAGCCCTGCAATTGGTGGCAACACATGTGGCTGAAGGATATCCCGAAAGTACCGCTGAGGTGACATGGTTTTGTGGATCAATATTAGAGGTGACAGGGTGTAGTATGCTACAGCACCCCATACCATCCCACCAGCTGTGGGAGCGGTGTGCCACTGTAAAGCGGAAGCAGGATTGAGGAGTTCACCACGGGGGCTCCACCCATGTACACGGTTATCATCACTGCCCAAATTGAATCTCGATTCGCTGCTGAAGACGGCTTTGTTTCATTCGGTTGCAGTCCAATTCAGTCGAGCGCGACACAAACGGCGGCGACGGTGGGTGAGTGTCATAGGCAGTACACGTAATGGGCGCCTCTATGCCAAATGTCCTTCAGGCAGGCGTCTCGCAATGGTACGGACAGACACGGGGCCAATAGTAAAGGTGCTGCCTGTATCCGGATGGCGAACAGTGATACAGTTGGCGCTGAGAGTATGTGTCGGGTGATGTGACGGTCTTCTCGGTTATTGCTCTGCCGAGGGCGACCTGAGTCTTGCCGCTGTGTATGCGACCTCTCTTTCGTCCATTGGTCTCAACACCTCCTCACAGTAAAGTCAAAACGGCCTAGATATCGGGCTACTGGCCGAGCTGACAACCCAGCTTCCATCATCCCAATGAGTCTTCTCCCCTCGAACTCTGACAGCTGATCATATTATCATCAATAGCGGCATAACGGCATCCCTAATGAAAAAGCGTCCCTCTGCAACAGATTAAGTACAGGCAAAAAGCTTCTGCCTACCTTTTTTCTGCGAAAGTTGAATGAAATTCAACGCCCTCTGGTGGCACGAAAAAGAAAATGAAATCACCTAAAATACGCTTTCTTCAGAGAATTTAAAATGAATTAAATGTAAAGAAATAATGTTTCAGAATCGGTTCAAAGCTCGTTGGAAAGAACGTTTTTCGAGCTTTCCTATGTTGGATGTCGGAAACTCTGCGATAACATTTTAAATCTCTAAATTACCGATTCGTGTAAAAATCGCTTAAAATTGCGCTTCAACATACAATAAATGAAAAACATATCCGAATTTTTACGAAATCACTCTGAGGTATTTACGAGAACTTAATCTATCACTGTACCGAATTTCGCAGCTACGGGGCGCCTAGATTTTACGCTGTGTCACCAATAGACAAATATATTTTAATAGTATGTGAGTGTATGTGTATGTTTGTCTATAAATTAACTGCCTCAACTCGAACTTCTCGTAACAGAATTCATTTTTTCTTTGAAGTTTTACATGAAACGCTGCCCCTCCTAGTAGTAACTTGCCCCCCCCCCAAGGGTGACTAATGACTTCAGAAACAAAAATAATTGTATTGCGGCTATATTTCACAACAATCATTGGAAAAATCTGATGTGGGCAACACATGGTTTTCCTTATATAATGCAATGAATTTACTGCTTTTACAATAAAAAAAAGGTTTTTCTTATAGTAGCTATTTATATTCTTTCCAAGATATTGAATTTTCGTCAATTAGTCGTCATTTTCATTGATTTAGTGCCACTTTTATCCATTTGGCGAGATTTTCGTTAATTTGGCAACATTTAAAAAGTCGCCAAGTTGGCGACATTCCACCAAATTCGTCGCCAAAATATCGCCAAGCGTTATGGACGAAGAAATAAGTTATTCTTACAGCAGATAAATGACTAGTGGTGTTCAAATACAAAAGTATTACTCAAAGTATCTTTTTTCATGAATGGAACGAGCTAGATCCACGAGAATGATGTCACCCAATTTATCGCATGGTATTACATATGAAAAGTGAACATGTTTCTCAATAGGAAATATTTTTTTTTATTTTATATGACTTTTTGATAATTTATTTGAAAAATGTGCATCATCTCGAGAACGGTTCTTGCTAGCGTTCTAAAGTTTATGTCAATTGTTCTCTAAGGTAAAATTACATAAGAAATGTCTATTTGCGTAACTTTATTAACGGTTTTGATTTTTTGATGATTTTTTTATTTTTTCACTCGAAAATTTAGTGAGGTTCTGAACATTTGATTACGTTTAAAAACAATAGACTTCCAGTTTTCATGGATTGTGATTTTTGTACCAAATTTCATTCGAATCGCTCTATTTGTTCGTGAGATATCGTCTCCACAGACTCACCGACACACACACACAGACATCACCTCGAAAATGTTCGATTCGTGATCAGGGATGCTTGAAATGTGCTCTCCTGTCGAAAACTCGAATTCGAATTTTTGAACCCCCTCACAATACTTTCCTTATACATTATGTATATAAGGAAAGTAAAAATTAAGTCTAGTGATTATTGATCCATAAATAAACCCTTTTATGCATGATTGTATCAAATTTTTTACTGTGATGTACTGTTAAAAAAATATAAAATTTTGAATCAATTTCAAAATAATAGCTCGATGTTTAAAGAATCCTATCTGTTCCTATATTTTTCGATAGCAAAGCCGGACTGAAATCATTATAGACACTGATTTTACTGTTGACATTTCTATTGCCGTTACATTAAACTTATGCAAAAAGTGGATGAGAATAAGAAAACCTTTTCCACGACGGAATTTCAAAATATTCGAACAAAATAAATCAAACATTTCTGGGAGATTGAAAAAGGTTTGCAATATTCCATTTTCAAGTGGATGGAAAATCCTAAATGATGTTTCAATCCATACATCACAAATCCCCCCCTCCCCTCCATACCAAATCTACTCCCAGAAACATTCGTCTTAAAACTAAGCAAATATGACATTCATCTCAAGTATTGGCAGATTTGATACATCTTAAGCTGCAGCAATTCGTAGAAATATGTTGGAGAACTATTACTCGTTCAGCCTCTTCAAATAAGAAATATTGCTGATAAAAAGAAATGTTTTATAGGATTTCATATAAAATGAAATTTGGTTAATGCGAAAACTTTAAATTTTGGGGTAGGTTCCCTACAGTAGAGTTCTGTTATTATAGGTGACAAATTATTTGCTATACTATAGTTTTTGCTAAACAAAATTTTTGAAGCATATATTTTTCAGAATCTACTATCGATTTGGATCTGCTACGCATTCGAATGTTCAGAAATCCCTAAATTAATTTTACCCCCATGGTTTTAAGTTTTGGAGTAAAAATTATTGTAGTATTGTGATGAATGAAAGGAATGGAATAAAAGTATATGCATGAAATATTTATTGCTTTTACATAGAGAGCCAGGCAATTTATATTTCAATGATGTCATTTGAATAAAGTTAATTTTTTTGGATGAAGTTTTAAGTTTTCAAATATAATAAATTATTGTAGTATTGTGATAATTTTAAAAGTATTACCGCTGCAGTTATCGCATTTTAGAGATGTTTAAATTTATATTTCAATGACGTCATTTGAATAAAGTTCATTTTTATGCCTTAAGTTTTCACATATAAAAAATTAATGTAGTATCGTGATAATTTTAAAAATTTTACCTCTGAATGTATCGCATTTTAGAGATGTTTAAATAAAATTGCATTGCAGTTGGAAAGTGTTTCATAATCAATCCTTTATGCATGACTGATATTTCTTGTTTATTTTAAACATAGTTTAAGAATACAACCAGCACAGACATTAATGAACAACAAAGTAGGATGAAAATTGACTTAATAACATAATTATGAAAATTTGACTTATTTTTCAAATTACTCTTGAGTGTGCGGGTTTAATTTACAAGACCATTATTTTTAATACACAATTTACACGTTTAAAGTTTAAAATCAAAGCAAGTTTTAATTATCGGCTCTTGGCTGAAAATTAGGTAGGTGAGCTATGGAAGGGAGGTGACTAACACCATTGAATTCCAAACTTCCTTCCTTCTAGGGAAGAGATGACCCCCCCCCCCCAGCCCTGGTCTTGGATTTAAACATGGCGAAATTCCAATGAAAGCACTCTACACGAAAACTATGTTTCGCTCAAACAAGGAATCCATTAACATTTCTAATGTTTTCGCCATATTGTACAATTTGTGGTAGCACAATAAAAAAATCTGATGTGGGCAACACATGACTTTCCTTATATAATGTAATGAATTTACTACTTTTACAGTAAAAAAATAGGTTTTTCTTATAGTAGATACTAATATTCTTTCCAAGATATTGAATTTTCGACAATTAGTCGTCATTTTCATTGATTTAGCATCATTTTTATCCATTTGGCGAGATTTTCATTAATTTGGCAACATTTCAAAAAAGTCGCCAAGTTGGCGACATTCCGCCAAATTCGTCGCCAAAATCTCGCCAAGCGTTATGCACTAAGAAAAAAGTTATTCTTACAGCAGATAAATGACTATTCGCGTTTAAATACAAAAGTATTATTCAAAGTATATTTTTTCATGAATGGAACAAGCTAGATCCACAAGAATGATGTCACTCAATTTATCGCATGGTATTACATATGAAAAGTGAACATGTTTCTCAATAGGAATTTTTTTTTTTATGTGACTTTTTCATAATTTTTTTTAAAAATGTACAATATCTCGAGAACAGTTCATGTTAGCGTTCTAAAATTAATGCCAATCGTTTTCTAATGAAAAATTACATAAGAAATGTCTATTTGCGTAACTTTATTAGCGGTTTTGATTTTTTGACGATTTTTTCAAAATTTTATTCGAAAATTTAGGGGGATTCTGAACATTCGATTACGTATAAAAACAATAGGCTTCCAGTGTTTACGGATTGTGATTTTTGTACCAAATTTGGTTCGAATCGGTCCATTCGTTCGTCAGTTATCGTCTCCACAGACTCACTGACACACACACACACATACTTTCACACACACACACACACACACACACACACACATACACACACACATACACACACACAGACATCACTTCAAAAATGTTTGATTCGTGATCAGGGATGCTTGAAGCGTGCTCTCCCGTCAAAAACTCGAATTCGAATTTTCGACCCCGTCACAATACTTTCCTTATACATTATGTATATAAGGAAAGTAATAGGTTTTTCTTATAGTAACTATTTATATTCTTTCCAAGATATTGAATTTTCGTCAATTAGTCGTCATTTTCATTGATTTAGTGCCATTTTTATCCATTTGGCGAGATTTTCGTTAATTTGGCAACATTTAAAAAGTCGCCAATTTGGCGACATTCCGTTAAATTCGGCGCCAAAGTCCCGCCAAGCGTTATAGACTGAGAAATAAGTGATTCTTATAGCAGATAAATTATTGGCGTTCAAATACAAAAGTACTACTCAAACTATCTTTTCTCATTAATGGAACGAGCTAGATCCACGAGAATGATGTCACCCAATCTATCGCATGATATTACATATGAAAAGTGAACATGTTTCTCAACAGTTAATATATTTTTTTTAATTTATGGGATTTTTTGATAAATTTATTTGAAAAATATGCATCATCTCGAGAACGGTTCTTGCTAGCGTTCTAAAGTTTATGTCAATTGTTTTCTAAGGAAAAATTACATAAGAAATGCCTATTTGCGTAACTTTATTAACGGTTTTGGTTTTTTGATGATTTTTTTATTTTTTCACTCGAAAATTTAGGGAGGTTCTGAACATTTGATTACGTTTAAAAAAAATCTGATATGGGCAACACATGACTTTCCTTATATAATGTAATGAATGTACTACTTTTACAGTAAAAAAATAGGTTTTTCTTACAGTAGATACTAATATTATTTCCAAGATATTGAATTTTCGACAATTATTCGTCATTTTCATTGATTTAGCATCATTTTTATCCATTTGGCGTGATTTTCATTAATTTGGCAACATTTCAAAAAAGTCGCCAAGTTGGCGACATTCCGCCAAATTCGTCGCCAAAATCTCGCCAAGCGTTATGCACTAAGAAAAAAGTTATTCTTACAGCAGATAAATGACTATTGGCGTTTAAATACAAAAGTATTATTCAAAGTATATTTTTTCATGAATGGAACAAGCTAGATCCACGAGAATGATGTCACTCAATTTATCGCATGGTATTACATATGAAAAGTGAACATGTTGTTTCTCAATAGGAATTGGAATTTTTTTTATGTGACTTTTTCATAATTTTTTTTAAAAATGTACAATATCTCGAGAACGGTTCATGTTAGCGTTCTAAAATTTATGCCAATCGTTTTCTAATGAAAAATTACATAAGAAATGTCTATTTGCGTAACTTTATTAGCGGTTTTGATTTTTTGACGATTTTTTCAAAATTTTATTCGAAAATTTAGGGGGGTTCTGAACATTCGATTACGTATAAAAACAATAGGCTTCCAGTGTTTACGGATTGTGATTTTTGTTCCAAATTTGGTTCGAATCGGTCCATTCGTTCGTCAGTTACCGTCTCCACAGACTCACTGACACACACACACACACACACACACACATACTTTCACACACACACACACACACACACACACACACACACATACATACACACACACAGACATCACTTCAAAAATGTTTGATTCGTGATCAGGGATGCTTGAAACGTGCTCTCCCGTCGAAAACTCGAATTCGAATTTTCGACCCCGTCACAATACTTTCCTTATACATTATGTATATAAGGAAAGTAACAATAGACTTCCAGATTTCATGGATTGTGATTTTTGTACCAAATTTCATTCGAATCGCTCTCGAATGTTCGTGAGATATCGTCTCCACAGACTCACTGACACACACACACGGACATCACCTCGAAAATGTTCGATTCGTGATCAGGAATGCTTGAAATGTGCTCTCCCGTCGAAAACTCGATTTCGAATTTTCGACCCCGTCTCAATACTTTCCTTATACATTATGTATATAAGGAAAGTAAAAATAAGTATAGTGATTATTGATCCATAAATAAACCCTTTTATGCATGATTGTATCAAATTTTTTACTGTAATGTACTGTTAAAAAAACATAAAATTTTGAATCAATTTCAAAATATTAGCTCGATGTTTAAAATATCCTATCTGTTCCTATATTTTTCGATAACAAAGCCGGATATAAAGTTTCATGAAAATCCGTTAATATTTGTGGATGCTATCGTATACACAAAAATCTGATGTGGGCAACACATGACTTTCCTTATATAATGTAATGAATTTTATACTTTTACAGTAAAAAAATAGGTTTTTCTTATAGTAGATACTAATATTTTTTCCAAGATATTGAATTTTCGACAATTAGTCGTCATTTTCATTAATGTAGCGTCATTTTTATCCTTTTGGCGAGATTTTCGTAAATCTGGCAACATTTCAAAAAAGTCGCCAAGTTGGCGACATTCCGCCAAATTCGTCGCCAAAATCTCGCCAAGCGTTATGCACTAAGAAATAAGTTATTCTTACAGCAGATAAATGACTATTGGCGTTCAAATACAAAAGTATTATTCAAAGTATCTTTTTTCATGAATGGAACGAGCTAGATCCACGAGAATGATGTCACTCAATTTATCGCATGGTATTACATATGAAAAGTGAACATGTTTCTCAATAGGAATTTTTTTTTTTATGTGACTTTTTCATAATTTTTTTTAAAAATGTACAATATCTCGAGAACGGTTCATGTTAGCGTTCTAAAATTAATGCCAATCGTTTTCTAATGAAAAATTACATAAGAAATGTCTATTTGCGTAACTTTATTAGCGGTTTTGATTTTTTGACGATTTTTTCAAAATTTTATTCGAAAATTTAGGGGGGTTCTGAACATTCGATTACGTATAAAAACAATAGGCTTCCAGTGTTTACGGATTGTGATTTTTGTACCAAATTTGGTTCTAATCGGTCCATTCGTTCGTCAGTTATCGTCTCCACAGACTCACTGACACACACACACACACACATACTTTCACACACACACACACACACACACACACACACATACACACACACATACACACACACAGACATCACTTCAAAAATGTTTGATTCGTGATCAGGAATGCTTGAAATGTGCTCTCCCGTCGAAAACTCGATTTCGAATTTTCGACCCCGTCTCAATACTTTCCTTATACATTATGTATATAAGGAAAGTAAAAATAAGTATAGTGATTATTGATCCATAAATAAACCCTTTTATGCATGATTGTATCAAATTTTTTACTGTAATGTACTGTTAAAAAAACATAAAATTTTGAATCAATTTCAAAATATTAGCTCGATGTTTAAAATATCCTATCTGTTCCTATATTTTTCGATAACAAAGCCGGATATAAAGTTTCATGAAAATCCGTTAATATTTGTGGATGCTATCGTATACACAAAAATCTGATGTGGGCAACACATGACTTTCCTTATATAATGTAATGAATTTTATACTTTTACAGTAAAAAAATAGGTTTTTCTTATAGTAGATACTAATATTTTTTCCAAGATATTGAATTTTCGACAATTAGTCGTCATTTTCATTAATGTAGCGTCATTTTTATCCTTTTGGCGAGATTTTCGTAAATCTGGCAACATTTCAAAAAAGTCGCCAAGTTGGCGACATTCCGCCAAATTCGTCGCCAAAATCTCGCCAAGCGTTATGCACTAAGAAATAAGTTATTCTTACAGCAGATAAATAACTATTGGCGTTCAAATACAAAAGTATTATTCAAAGTATCTTTTTTCATGAATGGAACGAGCTAGATCCACGAGAATGATGTCACTCAATTTATCGCATGGTATTACATATGAAAAGTGAACATGTTTCTCAGTAGGAAATATTTTTTTTTATTTTATATGACTTTTTGATAATTTTTTTGAAAAATGTGCAATATCTCGAGAACGGTTCATGTTAGCGTTCTAAAATTTATGTCAATCGTTTTCTAATAAAAAATTACATACGAAATGTCTATTTGCGTAACTTAGTGGTTTTGATTTTTTAATGATTTTTTCAAAATTTCATTCGAAAATTTAGGGGGGTTCTGAACATTCGATTGCGTAAAAAACAATAGGCTTCCAGTGTTTACGGATTGTGATTTTTGTACCAAATTTGATTCGAATCGGTCCATTCGTTCGTCAGTTATCGTCTCCACAGACTCACTGACACACACACACACACACACACACACACAGACATCACTTGAAAAATGTTTGATTCGTGATCAGGGATGCTTGAAACGTGCTCTCCCGTCGAAAACTCGATTTCGAATTTTCGACCCCGTCACAATACTTTCCTTATACATTATGTATATAAGGAAAGTAAAAATAGACCACAGACAGAGAGACAGACAGACAGATGGCCATCACTTCAAAAATTGTCAAAAGGTGTCTAGGGGGTCTTAAAACATATATTGATATCTTAATTAACATATATTGGTAACATATATTGTTATCATCATGGTATCATAACATATATTGGTATCATAATGGTATCATAACATATATATTGGTATCATCATGGTAACATATATTGGTATCATATTGGTAACATATATTGGCATCATCATTGGCATCATAATTGCCCTGTTAAAATAGTATAAAATTTCGAATGAATTCCTAAGTTTATGCTCGAATTTCAAAAAAGTCTATCTATGAGAAATTAAATATATTACAGATTATATAGCAAACATTGTACAAGCTACTTGGACTGAAATCATTATAGACGCTGATTTTACTGTTGACATTTCTATTGCCGTTACATTAAACTTATGCAAAATGTGGATGAAAATAAGAAAACCTTTTCCACGACGGAATTTCAAAATATTCGAACAAAATAAATCAAACATTTCTGGGAGATTGAAAAAGGTTTGCAATATTCCATTTTCAAGTGGATGGAAAATCCTAAATGATGTTTCAATCCATACATCACAAATCCCCCCCCCCTCCCCTCCATACCAAATCTACTCCCAGAAACATTCGTCTTAAAACTAAGCAAATATGACATTCATCTCAAGTATTGGCAGATTTGATACATCTTAAGCTGCAGCAATTCGCAGAAATATGTTGGAGAACTATTACTCGTTCAGCCTCTTCAAATAAGAAATATTACTGATAAAAAGAAATGTTTTATAGGATTTCATATAAAATGAAATTTGGTTAATGCGAAAACTTTAAATTTTGGGGTAGGTTCCCTAGAGTAGAGTTCTGTTATTATAGGTGACAAATTATTTGCTTTACTATAGTTTTCGCTAAACAAAATTTTTGAAGCACATATTTTTCAGGATCTACTATCGATTTGGATCTGCTACGCATTCGAATGTTCAGAAATCCCTAAATGAATTTTACCCCCATGGTTTTAAGTTTTGGAGTAAAATAAATTATTGTAGTATTGTGATGAATTAAAGGAATGGAATAAAAATATATGCATGAAATATTTATTGCTTTTACATAGAGAGCCAGGCAATTTATATTTCAATTATGTCATTTGAATAAAGTTAATTTTTTTGGATGAAGTTTTAAGTTTTCAAATATAATACATTATTGTAGTATTGTGATAATTTTAAAAGTATTACCGCTGCATTTATCGCATTTTAGAGATGTTTAAATTTATATTTCAATGACGTCATTTGTATAAAGTTCATTTTTATGTCTTAAGTTTTCAAATATAAAAAATTAATGTAGTATCGTGATAATTTTAAAAATTTTACCTCTGAATGTATCGCATTTTAGAGATGTTTAAATAAAATTGCATTGCAGTTGGAAAGTGTTTCATAATCAATGCTTTATGCATGATTTATATTTCTTGTTTATATTAAACTTAGTTTAAGAATTCAACCAACACACACATTAATGAACAACAAAGTAGGATGAAAATTGACTTAATAACATAATTATGAAAATTTGACTTATTTTTCAAATAACTCTTGAGTGTGCGGGTTTAATTTACAAGACCATTATTTTTAATATACAATTTACACGTTTAAAGTTTAAAATTAAAGCAATAGTAATTATCGGCTCTTGGCTGAAAATTAGGTAGGTAAGCTGTGGAAGGGAGGTGACTATCACCATTGAATTCCAAACTTCCTTCCTTCTAGGGAAGAGATGAGCCCCCCCCCCCCCCACCTGGTCTTGGATTTAAACATGGCGAAATTCCAATGGAAGCACTCTACACGAAAACTATGTTTCGCTCAAACAAGGAATCCATTAACATTTCTAATGTTTTCGCCATATTGTACAATTTGTGGTAGCACAATAAAATATTTTATGATAAATTCTGCAACTCATTTTAAATATTCGTCAATTTCAGGTGAAAACAGGCAGAGGAACACAATACATTTATCAAACACGTTTTCAACACTAAATGGCACACCAATAGTTTTTGCCACCTTACGATATGTTTCAGAACTAGGAAGGAAGGTGATGCGTAATCTATACCGGAATGGACAATTCCGATTATTTTTTAACTCTTAAAACCAATTCATATTTAAAGAGAATCGTTTTCCGATTCCAAATAACCAAGCGAATATATCTTAAAAAAATCTGATGTGGGCAACACATGACTTTCCTTATATAATGCAATGAATTTACTACTTTTACAGTTAAAAAAAATGTTATTCTTATAGTAGATACTTATATTCTTTCCAAGATATTGAATTTTCTTCAATTAGTCGTCATTTTCATTGATTTGGCGTCATTTTTATCCATTTGGCGTTGGTTTAGCAACAATTAAAAATGTCGCCAAATGGGCGACATTCCGCCAAATTCGTCGCCAAAATCTCACCAAGCGTTATGGACGAAGACATAAGTTATTCTTGCAGCAGATAAATGACTGTTGGCGATCAAATACAAAAGTATTACTCAAAGTATCTTTTTTCATGAATGGAACAAGCTAGATCCACGAGAAGGATATCACCCAATGTATCGCATGGTATTACATATGAAAGGTGAACATGTTTCTCAATAGGAAATATTTTTTTTATTTTATATAACTTTTTGATAATTTTTTTGAAAAATGTGCGATATCTCGAGAGCGGTTCATGTTACACTTCTAAAATTTATGTCAATCGTTTTCTAATGAAAAATTACATAAGAAATGCCTATTTGCGTAACTTTATTAGCGGTTTTGACTTTTTGACGATTTTTTCAAAATTTCACTCGAAAATTTAGGGGGGGTCTGAACATTCGATTGCGTATAAAAACAATAGGCTTCCAGTGTTTATGGATTGTGATTTTTGTACCAAATTTCGTTCGAATCGATCAATTCATTCTTCAGTTATCGTCTCCAGACTCATTGACACTTAGATCTTAGAATAATGGAGTTGATCTTATCCCTTTCGTTGTCAAAAATTACGTGTAAAACATGCATTTAATTGATACATATTATATTATATATAGTATTTTATTTTAGATGTTAACGACTTTTGAGAGCCATTTCGCAAAAAAAGGCAAGTTCTTAATTTCCAAATCACACCAAAATCTAATCAGCACCAGAGTAATCCACAAGTGACTTATCAACCAAATTTAGTGAATTTTGGTTAATTAGTTTTCAGTTAGAGTGAATACAAACAATTTTTGCGGGCCATTTCTAAAAAAAAAAGAACGCAGGTCATTTTACCCCGAATCGTACCAAAATCTAATCAGCATCAGGCTCACCCAAAACTGGCTTATCTATAAAATTTTATGAAATTCGGTTAGTTTGTAAGCCAGAGTGGATACATACATTGCACAGATAGACTCACTCACACACACAGACGCCACTTTAAAAATAGTATTTTTTTGTGTTCCAGAGATTTCAAAACGTTGTTGTTGTTGAGACCCAGAGCGTCCGACCTACCAGAAAGGTGTAAGATAACCGTTTGGACGGCCGGGAAGTACCGCCCAATTTAGACCGGAACCCAGTGGGGTAGGCATCCACAGGGACCGTACCCTCCTTCCTCTACCACCTACCTCTCGGAAGGACTTACGGACCCACATGTTTAACGTGAACGTACTCCGCATGAACACGGCGGAAATTGTGGCAGCGTGCTAATCCAGCGCGCAAACCACCGGGCTACCACGCCCGAAATGTTCCAACAGCACGCGGTGTTCCCAGGTGGTCACCCATCCAAGTACTAACCGCGCCCGATGCTGCTCGACTTCGGTGATCTAAGGAGAACCGGTGTTTTCAGCACGGTAAGACCGTTGGCAGATTTCAAAACGTGTAGATCCGTAGAAAACGCGAGTTGCGATTTTCAAAACTCAATTCCAACACTTTCTCTTTACGTTACCATATATTGCAGGGAAAGTAAAAAATCTGTGGGCAGCACATGACTTTCCCTGCAGACTTAAATTCATATTTTCTTTATTTCTTTAATAATTCATTAGATTGAGTTTAATTGCGAAAAATAACACTAAGTTTGCATTTTAAATTCAATTTTTGTTTTTATTTGGTAATTGTACATTTTTCCGATAACGGCGCAACAAAAATGCAAGAAATCTCAAATATCTTAAGAACGGTTAGTCCTAAAGTATAACGGAGTGTGATATATTCTGTTCCTCGTCAAAAAATGCGTATAAAACAAGAATTTAATTGATGCATTTCAGAATACGGAGTCTTTTTTTTTTTTTTAGATGTTGGCGATATTTGCGGGCCATTTTGTAAAAAAAGGCAGGTTGTTATTTTCCGAATCGTTCCAAAATCGAATCAGCACCAGAGTGTCCTACAGGTAACTTATCTACCAAGTATTGTGAAATTTGGTCAAATAGAATTTTAGTTAGCTTGGATACATGAAATTTTTACGGGACATTTTACAAAAAAGAGGCGGGTTCTGTGTTTACGAATCATTCTAAAATCTTATCAACACCAAGGTCACATCCAAGTAACATATCTACCAAATTTTATGAAATTCGGTCCATTAGTTTTTGAGTTAGAGTGGATACATACATTGCACAGACACACACACCAACACACAGACCGACACACAGACAGACAGACAGACACACACAGACACACACACAGATGTCACTCGCTAAAAATAGTTTTTTCGTATTCTAAAGGTCTCGAAACGTGTAGATCCGTCGAAAACTCGAGTAGCGATTTTCGACATGATTCCAATACTTTCCCTGTACATTACCATGTGTTGCAGGGAAAGTAAAAATATGATGTGGGCAGCACATGACTTTCCCTGCAGACTCAAATTCATATGTTATTTATTTCTTTAATAATTTATTAGATTCAGTTTAATTGAACCAAATAACACTAAATTTGCATTTTTAATTCACTCTTTGTTTTTATTTGGTAATTGGACATTTTTCCAAAAGTGGCATTACTAAATACGAAAAGTCTCAAATATCTGGAGAACGGTTAGTCCTAGAGTAGTAGAGATGTTCTTATTCTTTTCCTCATCAAAAATTACGTATAAAACAAGCATTTAATTGATATATTTGAACATACGTAGTAGCTTTTTTTTATGATTTTGGCGATTTTTATTGGCCATTTCGTAATAAAAGGTAGGTTGTTCTTTTCCGAATAATACTAAAATCTAATCAGCATCAGAGTATCCTACATGAAATTTATCTACCAAATTTTGTGAAATTTGGTCAATTTGTATTTTAACCAGAGTGGACAGTGGATATATGACATTTTTCTGACCATTTCGTAAAAAAAGGCAGGTTGTTCTTTTCGGATTTATACCAAAATCAAATCAGCACCAGAGTATCCTACAAGTAACTTATTTACCAAATTTTGTGAAATTTGGTCAATTAGTATTTTAGCTGGAGTGGATACATGAAATTTTTATGGACCATTTCGCAAAAAAAGGCCGGTTCTGTTTTTACGAATCGTACCAAAAACTTATCAGTACCAGGGTCATACCCAAGTGACTTACCTACCAAATTTTATGAAATTCGGTCCATTAGTTTTTGAGTTAGAGTGGATACATACATTGCACAGATACACAGACAGACAGACAGACAGACAGACACACAGACAGACACACAGATGTCACGCTAAAAATAGTTTTTTCGTATTCTAGAAGTCTCGAAAAGTGTAGATCCGTCGAAAACTCTAATTGCGATTTTTGACATGATTCCAATACTTTCCCTGTACATTATCATGTATTGCAGGGAAAGTAAAACGTGTACACTCCAATGGACACCATAAGAAAGCTTCTTTTTACTTTGCCTGCAATATATGGTAATGTATAGGGAAAGTATAGGAATCATGTCGAAAATCGCAACTCGAGTTTTTAACTGATCTACACGTTTCGAGACCTCTAGAATTCGAAAAATCTATATTTAGCGTGACGTCTGTGTGTGTGTCTGTCTGTGTGTCTGTGTGTCCAATGTATGTATCCACTCTAACTCAAAAACTAATGGACCGAATTTCATAAAATTTGGTAGATAAGTCACTTGGATGTGACCCTGGTGCTGATTAGTTTTTGGTACGATACATAAAAACAGAACCTGCTTTGAATAGCCCGTAAACATTTCATTTATCCACTGTAGCTAAAATACTAATTTACAAAATTTTACAAAATTTGGTAGATAAGTTACTTGTAGGATACTCTGGTGCTGATTAGAATTTTTACGATTCGGAAAAGAAGAACCCGTCTTTTTTTACTTAATGGCCCGCAAAAATCTAAAAAGAAAAACTGCGTATGCTGAAGTATATCAATTAAATTCTTGTCTTATACGAAATTTTTGACGAGGAAAAAAATACAACACACTCCATTATACTTTAGGACTAATTATTATTTAGAATTTTATTAGAATTTTTACGATTCGGAAAAGAAGAACCCGTCTTTTTTTACGTAATGGCCCGCAAAAATCTAAAAAGAAAAACTGCGTATGCTGAAGTATATCAATTAAATTCTTGTCTTATACGAAATTTTTGACGAGGAAAAAAATACAACACACTCCATTATACTTTAGGACTAACCGTTCTCAAGATATGAGATTTCTTGCATTTTTGTTACGCCGCTATCGGGAAAACGTCCAATTACCAAATAAAAACAAAAATTGAATTAAAATTGCAAATTTAGTGTTATTTGGTGCAATTAAACTCAATCTAACGAATTATTAAAGAAATAAAGAAAGTAAGAATTTAAGTCTGCAGCGAAAGTCATGTGCTGCCCACATCAGATTTTTAAATTTCATATGACTATTGTATTTATTGCAGATTTGTATTTCATCGGTGTTCTACGCCATTTTATCTAGAAGTAAAGTTGGATTCCTTCCAAAAAAGCATTTTCTAAAGAAACAAGTGCGTATATTCTCTCTAATGAGGGATAATCATGGCTCCTGGGAAATTATGCCGTAAATAAATTAAGCTTGGAAAGCCGTACTAATAAAGTAAAGTGGTTGTATTGTGGGAAAATTGTTTACCATCTGATATGTGATTTTGTAATCATTTTCTGAGATGAAAAACCAGGATAATTGCTTCTTCAATTAAGAAATTTCACTTCGTTTTAAAGGATAAAATTTACAGTTGTTATTTATTAGGAATTTTAATATAACATGAAATTGGTAGAGAAAACTGCAAACTTTGACACAGCGCGCAGGCTCCCGACAAAATTAAATTTGAAATAAATTTGGGATATTACAATTTTGAATGAACCGAATTTAATGGGAGAGGTCCCTTTTGTTATTTAGTAAGAATTTTAGTATAACATGAAATTGGTATAGAAAAACTTCAAACTTTGCCACACAGCAAAAGTTCTCCGCAAAATTTAATTTGGATTAAATTTGGGATATTACTATTTTGAATAAACCGGATTCAACTGGAACGATCTCTTTGTTACTTAGTAGAAATTTTAGTATAACATGAAGTTGATATAGAAGAACTTTAAACTTTGCCACATAGCTCAGGCTCCATTTAAAATTCAATTTGGAATAAATTTGGGTTATTACAATTTTCAATGAACCAGATTTAACTGAAACGATCACTTTGTTATTTAGTAGGAATCTTAGTAAAACATGAAATTGGTAGAAAAATAGTTTAAATTTTGCCACAGCGCACAGGCTCCCATCAAATTCAATTTAGAATAAATTTGGGATATTATTATTTTAAATGAACCGGATTCAACGGGAACTATCCTTTTGTTATTTAGTAAGAATTTTAGTATAACATGAAATTGTTACAGAAAAACTTACACAGCAAATGTTCTCCGCAAAATTCAATTTGGAATAAATTTGGAATATTACTATTTTGAAGGAACCGGATTCAACTGGAACGATCACTTTGTTATTTTGTAAGAATTTTTGTATAACATGAAATTGATAGTGAAATAGTTCAGACTTTGCTCCAGCGCACTGGCTCCCATCAAAATTCAATTTAGAATAAATTTGGGATATTACTATTTTAAATGAACCGGATGCAATGGGAACGATACCTTTGTTATTTAGTAAGAATTTTAGTATAGCATGAAATTGGTATAGAAAAACTTCAAACTTTGCCACACAGCAAATGTTCTCCGCAAAATTCAATTTGGAATAAATTTGGGATATTACTATTTTGAAGGAACCGGATTCAACTGGAACGATCTCTTTGTTATTTAGTAGGAAGTTTAGTATAACATGAAGTTGGTATAGAAGAACTTAAAACTTTGCCACATAGCTCAGGCTCCCATTAAAATTCAATTTGAATATATTTGTGATATTACTACTTTGAATGAACCAGATTCAACTGGAACGATCACTGTGTTATTTAGTGGAAATTTTAGTATAACATAAAATTGGTAGAGAAATAGTTTAAACTTTGCCACATAGCTCAGGCTTCCATCAAAATTCATTTTGGAATAAATTTGGGATATTACTATTTTAAATGAACCGGATTCAACGGGAACGATCCCTTTGTTATTTATTAAGAATTTTAGTGTAACATGAAATTGGTATAGAAAACTTCAAACTTTGCCACACAACAAATGATCTCCGCAAAATTCAATTTGGAATAAATTTGTGATGTTACTAGTTTGAAGGAACCGGATTCAACTGGAACGATCTCTTTGTTATTTAGTAGGAAGTTTAGTATAACATGAAGTTGGTATAGAAGTACTTAAAACTTTGCCACATAGCTCAGGCTCCCATTAAAATTCAATTTGGAATATATTTGTGATATTACTACTTTGAATGAACCAGATTCAACTGGAACGATCACTTTGTTATTTAGTAGAAATTTTAGTATAACATAAAATTGGTAGAGAAATAGTTTAAACTTTGCCACATAGCTCAGGCTTCCATCAAAATTCATTTTGGAATAAATTTGGGATATTACTATTTTAAATGAACCGGATTCAACGGGAACGATCCCTTTGTTATTTATTAAGAATTTTAGTATAACATGAAATTGGTATAGAAAAACTTCAAACTTTGCCACACAACAAATGATCTCCGCAAAATTCAATTTGGAATAAATTTGGGATATTACTATTTTGAATGGACCGGATTCAACAGGAACGATCCCTTTGTTATTTAGTAGGAATTTTAGTATGACATGAAATTGGTAGAGAAATAATTTAAACTTTACCACAGCGCACACGCTCCCATCAAAATTCAATTTGAAATAAATTTGGGATAATACTATTTTGAATGGACCGGATTCAACGGGAACTATCCCTTTGTTTAGTAAGAATTTTAGTATAACATAAAATTTGTATAGAAAATCTTCAAACTTTGCCACACAGCAAATGTTCTCCGCAAAATTCAATTTGGAATAAAGTTGGGATATACTATTTTGAAATAACCGGATTCAACTGGAACGATCCCTTTGTTATTTAGTAGGAATTTTAGTATGACATGAAATTGGTAGAGAAATAATTCAAACTTTACCACAGCGCACAGGCTCCCATCAAAATTCAATTTGAAATAAATTTGGGATAATACTATTTTGAATGAACCGGATTCAACGGGAAGTATCCCTTTGTTTAGTAAGAATTTTAGTATAACATAAAATTTGTATAGAAAATCTTCACACTTTGCCACACAGCAAATGTTCTCCGCAAAATTCAATTTGGAATAAAGTTGGGATATACTATTTTGAAATAACCGGATTTAACTAGAACGATCCCTTTGTTATTTAGTAGGAATTTTAGTATGACATGAAACTGGTAGAGAAATAATTCAAACTTTACCACAGCGCACAGTCTCCCATCAAAATTCAATTTGAAATAAATTTGGGATAATACTATTTTGAATGAACCGGATTCAACGGGAACTATCCCTTTGTTTAGTAAGAATTTTAGTATAACATAAAATTTGTATAGAAAATCTTCAAACTTTGCCACACAGCAAATGTTCTCCGCAAAATTCAATTTGGAATAAAGTTGGGATATACTATTTTGAAATAACCGGATTTAACTGGAACGATCCCTTTGTTATTTAGTAGGAATTTTAGTATGACATGAAACTGGTAGAGAAATAATTCAAACTTTACCACAGCGCACAGACTCCCATCAAAATTCAATTTGAAATAAATTTGGGATAATACTATTTTGAATGAACCGGTTTCAACGAGAAATATCCCTTTGTTTAGTAAGAATTTTAGTATAACATAAAATTTGTATAGAAAATCTTCAAACTTTGCCACACAGCAAATGTTCTCCGCAAAATTCAATTTGGAGTAAAGTTGGGATATACTATTTTGAAATAACCGGATTCAACTGGAACGATCCCTTTGTTATTTAGTAGGAATTTTATAGTATAACATGAAATCGGTATAGAAGAACTTAAAGCTTTGCCACAAAACTCAGGCTCCCATCAAAATTCAATTTGGAATAAACTTGGGATATTACTATTTTGAATAAACCGGATTCAACTGGAACGATCACTTACTGGCATTTATACCATAAGTATTTGTCACCTACTTTTCTTACTATACATAATATAGGTGAAAAAAAAGAGTTATTACGAACATATCCTCTGCCATGGTGGAGGCATATCCAGAATACAAGAATGAGTCCAGGTTTTTGAATAACTTTTTTTTTATTCACAAGCACAACCTAAACAGGAACAGCACACAGAAAAACAACACTTAAATGCTCAACTAATTACACAAAAATACCGATAATATTCTCAAAATACTGGCGAAAATAATTTCACAAAACAACTGCTACTATTCTCAAAACATTGATAAAAGTCCCAGTTCACTGTGGCTTGTATATTGTGAACTCCTCAATTAAACTCTCCTATTCAGTAATGACGCCTATTTTTAGTCTCTCCAAAGAAACTTCGGAAATCTCTATATCTCAAAGAAAAATCGTTCTATGAGAAGTTTCTGGAACATTCCGGAAGTCGCCAAATGTCGCCAAATTGACGATAGATCGTCAAATCTGGAAATCCTTCTTCTAGTTGGGAAATCCTGGAAACCCTAGGCTCACGTCATCCTGACGTCATAGACTGTGTTTTCTTCGCCTGGCCTTCCAGACAGATAAAGAGGAGACGCCAAAGGAAATATTGTGCGTTCCCAACAGCATTGTGATGAGATCAAAAATTAGATTAAAGCATGCTCTTTGTTTGGCATTTGTTTAAAAAACACTATTTAACCGTAAATCAGCACACTTCACTAACCCTAACAAACCATTTCAGAAATAAAAACTTTACAAAGCATTTTAAAAGCATATTTTGAAGTTCAGCTTAACTTTCCTGACGTCATCGACTATGCTTTCTTCGTCTGGCCTTTTAGACAGATAAAGTGGAGACGGCAAATGGAATATTGTGCGTTCACAACAGTATTGTGATGAGATAAGAGCTTGTGATTAAAATATCTGAACAGCTAACAAATAACTATCGAAAATTATAGTTGTAAGTGTCTGAAAGAAAAATCTTCTCTTGGTATCAATATCTTACAGGTTCCGTCGTTCTCTCTCGCCCCGAATGTAAACTCAACAGTTCACTATCTTTGATTCAAAGTAAGTAACTTGAATATTCCTGTAGCATCAAGCTTCTTCTTGTATCACGTGATCGTCCAGTTGTCTCACCTCCTGATTATTTTTGGAAAATGGTGAGCATTGTTTTTATTGCTCTGGTTATTATTTCAATCCCATATATCTGTCCTTTTCCTGTAATCAAAAGGTCTGACCAATTATTCAGAGCACTTAAAGTTTATTACATTGAACTCACATGTAACACTTTTGTCGTACTTGGATGGCCACTGCTTTATTTACACCTCTTGTCCTTATACTTAAATGTTCGCAAAATAATTACAATATTGCATTTGGCATATTAATATTATAAACATCTCTCTATCTATCTCTCGGTAATGCTATTACAAAATGTAGCCAAGCGTGTTTTATCACGAATAAACACTTCATGAACTCAGGGGCTTTACGAGCGTATAACATCAGATACTAAAAGTGAGTCCGTGATATGGGCAGCCCGTTCCCTACATAATGCTATGACTATACGTCTTTCACAGCGAAAAACTGCGATGTAACCATGGAGCTTTATGTAGTGTATGACATCCGATAGAAAGTGAGACCATGATGTTCTTTTATATCTTATAATATTTTTTAAATTTTAATTTGATATATACGACTCAGCTCGGTAAATAAACTCAACAAAAGTAGGAAAAAGAAGATATTTTTTGTTTATTACTTACAGGGCAGAATGCCCGCGGATCTCACTAGTACCAAAATATTACCTTACATTGAGTTTTGCGTCATTACTATGTATATTTATAATTAAAAAAAACATGACGCGCATAGAAAGCATAGGAAAGGTTACATGTACGGATATTTTCTCTGTCTGGATTTCAAAATAGATTCCAGTGAAGGCAGTTTACACGTTTACCCCATTTACGAAAATTTACATTTCATTTAGCATATTTGCAATGTATTGTTTATATTCATATTCTACATATATACTTTAAATAAATACGAGTATACTAATGATCTTTTGAAGTACATAATGTGCTGTCAGAATATAAAATTAGTTCAATTTCAGAATATTTTTCCTGTGAAAAATAAGTTTATTCGAAACACTTGATAATTATACCCTTAGCTGGCAAATAGCGCTAGTTACTGATGACAAGAATACCAATAACATAATTCTCACAAGTGATAAAAGATCAAAAACTATAACAATCTTTACATATGATAAATTTCGATTCATTGCCTACAATTTTCCGCGTCAAGAATTTTCTTCCAGACTATTTATGACGTCACTAACACTTTTTGTTCAATCGTCGCTGGTAATAAAATATATGGGTTCATAAATTAGAAGGGACAAATAAAAAGAACCATTCAGTTACATAAAACAACGACATCCATGAAGTCAAAATTGTGACTTTTTATCTCCTACAGTCAGATAGATTGCGGCTACACCTTAGTACAAAACAACAAAGATCAATCATGCATAAAGCATTGATTATGAAACACTTTCCAACTTCAATGCAATTTTATTTAAACAGCTTTAAAATGCTATATATTTCCTCGGCAATACTTTTAAAATTATCACAATACTACATTAACTTATTGTATTTGAAAACTTAAAACTTCATCGAAAAAAATGAACTTCATTCAAATGACGGCATTGAAATATAAATTGCCTGGTTTAAACATCTCTAAAATGCGATACATTCCACGGTAATATTTTTAGAATTATCATAATACTACAATTATTTGTTATATTTGAAAACTTCATTGAAAACAAATGAACTTTTTCAAATGACGTCATCGAAACATAAATCGGCTGGCTCTTTAAATAAAAGCAGCATTTCATTCATGAACATTTTTCCATTCATTTCATTCATCACAATACTATAATAATTAATTTTATTTAAAATCATGGAGATACAAGTAATTTAACTCTATGCTCGAAACTATGATTTTGACACAAGATGGATGCCATATATTATTATGAAGTGGGTCACGTGATCTCTTCATATAATGGTCACGTGATCTCTTCATATAATGATCACGTGATCTCTTCATATAATGGATGTAATTGCTGTTTTAATTTTTATTTACGAAACTACTGAATATATTTTGCTGAATTTTTTTTATATATTTTATGGAATAATTTGAATATTTCCTTAAACTTTCGAAGCAATTTGTGAATTTTAAATCCGCTTAAAAATTGTTTGAAAAATTAGGTCCCATAGAGGTTAATGTATTTCATTTTTTCAACCCGGGTTCAATCCAAAACTAATTGGGTGATATCATTCATTTATATTCCCATAGGTCCCACAGACCGTCTGAACAACATACTAAAATTTCAATTTGATAAAGTCATTTTTACGGCACTTATCGTGCTAACGGACAGACAGACAGAATGAACAAAATCATAAACACTTTTCAACTATGTTGTAAAGTGCTAAAAATGTACTCCTCAAATCTGTTGAGCATCAAGGTGAGCAGTGCCTATGAAACTTTAAAAGGTATGGGCTGAAGAAAAATGTTATCACTCTCTCCATGTCTCATTTTCGGCGTTAGCCGTTGACCATAAGTTTCTTTAATATAAGGTTGGACTATGAGACCGTCAACCAATCAAAAAATGTTGTCAGCCTAACGTCAGGGGAGTAACATTTCGTCATTCGTGACCAGGAGAGTTATTGGCAAAACACAGTAAGTTTTCCCATTATTACAATTAAAAATCGTTTGTTATTTTTGAGGTGGCAATGTTCAGTCGTAAAGAACCTGATCAGAGAATTTTAATTGTGCTGTGCACACCTTCCTCAGTGATAAAAGAGATTCGTGGTCTCTTCAGAGAGAAGCGAGAACAAAATGCGAGCTTTTGCTATTTCCGTGGCATCATTTGCTCAGAGCCAGAATTAAAACAAGAAAGATTAATCATGCATAAAACATTGATTATGAAACACTTTCCAACTGAAATGCAATTTTATTAAAACATCTCTAAAATGCGATACATTCAGCCGTGATATTTTTAAAATTATCATAGTACAATAATTGGAAACGCAAAGCTTCATCAAAAAAGGGTGCTATAAAATCGCTTGCTTCTCTCTCTAAGTAAAATCAATTCCATTCATATCATTTATATTACAAACTCCAGAGCTAAATAATTTTGCGTTAAAAAATTCAGCAATTCTTATACAACTCATCTTACAATCGCTTGTTTTGTTTACATTTTACATACTTTAAAATTAGACTTCGTTGTAAAAATAATCAAAGTTTAGTAATCATTTAAAGTAAAAAATATTGTAATTACTTAAACACAGAATTTGGAAACGCAGATAATATGCAAAAATAAAGCGGTTTTAGGATGGATGCAACACTAAATATAAATACAAGAAAAATAATCATGCATAAAGCATTGATTACAAAACACTATCCAACTGTAATTTTATTTAAATGTTTCTAAGATACGATACATTCAGCGGCGATATTATTTTAATTAACACAGAACAACAATAATTTATTTTACTTGGAAAATTAAAACCATGGAGGTAAAACTACGTTCTAACTCCATGCTTAAAACTTCATTCAAACTTTATTCAAATGACGTCATCGATATATAAATCGTCTGGCTCTCTATGTAAAAGCAGTTAGTATTTCACTCATACAATTTTATTTCTGATTCCAGAGTTAAATAATTTTGCGTGAAAAAAATTCAGCAATTCTTATACAACTCATCCTACAATCACCTCTTTACATATATACAGCATGGTAAACACATCAATCAATAAACTCTAAAATCAAAGACAACCAAATAAGTGGTTTAAAAGTCATTTGTTAAAATCGTCTTATTATGACGTACACAATCACATAGCCAAAGTACTTTCGGAAATTGTCATGTGGATGTTAAAAATGAAGTCAGTCATACCTGAGATGATCCCTCTCTGGTTGACCATAACTTTGCTCGTTTACCCTGAGCCTATGTAACTTTCTTTGCTTCCCCTGTCAGGATATTTTCGCACTGCTTAAGCTTATTTGATGTGTAAACATATTTCACCTTTTCTGGGGTAAAATGCATGAAAATGTGGTTCAATACGTGAGAAATGCAAGGTTTCCGTAATAAAAGGTTTCACTTTTATTTTGGATTCGAGTGAGATTCTTCTACTTTAACATGAGGAATCTGACTCGTGGAAGCAATCGTTAAGACCTAGGAAGCAATCGTTAAGAACAGGATCCACCCCAAACGACCTGTGGAAAGTACCACTCCTTGAAACCCATTGGTAACCACAAGTATTGTAGCCACGCGATTTCCTGAAGCTGTACATATGCATGAGCTGTTGATCCTGTTCGACTTTAGGTAAGAACTAAATGAGAACGCATGATATGAGAACGCAACCCCACTATAAGTGGCACCAGTCCAGACTTTCTCATAACTTCATAACCTTCAAGACATACACAGTATAATCAGTACTTTGTAAAACATGGTCACCCAGCTATTCTGTAGGATTCCGAAATTTATCTTCCGGATTCTTCGACAATAATTCTCGCCTAATTGGTTTCCACAAATAATTCTCGCAGTAGTATTTGTCCCACTATCCTGGCGTCAGCTTGTAAAAGCAGCTCTCTCTATAAAAGCATAAACATTTTTCCATTCGTTTCATTCATCACAATACTATAATAATTTATTTCAGTTAAAAACTTAAGACCATGGAGGTACAAGTATTTAAACTCTATGCTTAAAACTTCATCGAAAAAATTGTCATTCTCTGTGTAAAATCAATGAATATTTCATTCATATCAGCTATATTGCAGAATCCATGAGTTATATTATTTTGCGTTAAAGAAATGCAGCAATTCTTATACAAACTCATTCTACATATTTTGCTGTTTACATTTTCCATAAGTGAAAATTAGGCTTCATTGTAGAAATAATCAAATTTGGATGATCAGTTAAACTCAAATATATTGTAATTGCGTTGTTTCAGTATGTAGATGCACAGAATTTAAGCAAAAATAAAGCGGTTTTAGGACGGATACAACACTAAATATGAATTAAAAAGAACTTTAAAAATCACAATGTTGACACAAGATGGATGACATATTTTATTTTAAAGTGGGTTACGTGATCCCTTCATATAATGGTCACGTGATCGCTTCATATAAAAGGTGTAATTATTATTTTAATTTTTATTTAAAGAAACTACTGAATATATTTTGCTGAAATTCTTTTTATATATTTTATGGGATAATTTGAATATTTCCTAAAACTTTCGAAGCAATTTGTGAATTTTAAATTCTTTTAAAAAATGTTTAAAAAATTTGGTCCCATAGGGTTCAATGTATTTCATGTTTTCAACCCGGGTTTATTCCAAAACTAATTGGGTGATATTATTCATTTATATTCCCATAGGTCCCAGAGACCGTCTGAACAACATACTAAAATTTCATTTTGATAAAGTCATTTTTACGGCAGTTATCGTGCTAACGGACAGACAGACAGACAGAATGAACAAAGTCATAAACACTTTTCAACTTTGTTGTAAAGTGTTAAAAAAATATTTGCTACGATTTTATGACCGTCAACTTAATTATTGGGCTCAGTACTTTTTTAGGATTCCAAATAGCTTCATCTTTTGCGCCACCTGATAAAACACGCCGACACAGAATTAATTTTACCTAAACTATAGACTGGGTCAGTTGTTCAAAGCATAGACTTTCTTAAATGAGAGGAAAATGGTATGAGAAAACGTTGCGAAATTGTGTTTACTTTCTAACACTCAACACCCATGGAGGTAAAGGTAAGAATTTAAAACTTTATACTGGGAAAATGATAATATCAATTGAGATAGTAATTCAGGTAACACTGCGATAAGATAAGCTCACCTCATTGTGTATTTCTATGGAAAGAGGTTTAAAACATTAATTTAAGCTGTCAATTTTGTAGAAATAAATGAGTAACGCATTGCAAATTAGAATTAAAACAATAATGAATTATCCTACATATTCAAAATTATTTTGCCTTTTTTACTTTCCTTATATGCATAATGTATAAGGAAAGTATTGCGACGGGGTCGAAAATTCGAATTCGAGTTTTCGACGGGAGAGCACGTTTCAAGCATCCCTGATCACGAATCAAACATTTTTGAAGTGATTTCTGTGTGTGTGAAAGTAGCTGTGTGTGTGTGTGTGTGTGTCAGTAAGTCTATGGAGACGATAACTGACGAACGAATGGACCGATTCGAACGAAATTTGATACAAAAATCACAATCCGTAAAGACTGGAAGCCTATTGTTTTTATACGCAATCGAATGTTCAAAACCCCCCTAAATTTTCGAGGGACATTTTGAAAAAATCGTCAAAATATCAAAACCGCTCATAAAGTTACGCAAATAGACATTTCTTATGTAATATTTCATTAGAAAACGACTGACATAAATCCTAGATCGCTAACATGAACCGTTCCCGAGATATTGCATATTTTTCAAAAAAGTTGTCAAAAAGTCATATAAAATAAGAAAAAAATGTTTTTTATTGAGAAACATGTTCACTTTGCATATGTAATACCATGTGATAAATTTGGTGACATCATTCTCGTGGATCTAGCTCGTTCCATTCATGAAAAAAGATACTTTGAGTAATACTTTTGTATTTGAACACCAATAGGCGACTTTTTAAATGTTGCTAAATTAACGAAAAACTCGCCAAATAGATAAAAATGACGCTAAATGAATGACGACATGGAAAATGACGACTCATTGACGAAAATTCAATATCTTGGTAAGAATATAAATAACTACTATAAAAATAATTTATATTTTTTACTGTAAAAGTAGTAAATTCATTGCATTATATAAGGAAAGTCATATGCTGCCCACATCAGATTTTTATTTTTATATCCCTATATTTTTAACTCTGTTCTACAACTGTGAAAAATACCGATTAATTATACTGATAATTAGGGAATTTTAATTTAAAAATACATATTCTCAATACTATGCCCCACTATTGTCAAATGGAAACAAAGGGAGCTTTTCTAACACTAGTGACACCTAGATATAATTCTCAAAACGTTATGGCATTTTCAAGCTTTTCACTCTTCTTTTCTCTAACCCCATGCTTACACGTCTATCATGTAATTGATTCCTGATGAGCCTATTCTGTCTTCGCCAGAGAGAGGTTCCCAAAGGTTTTACGAAATATTTCAATAGTTCATCGAAACAGAAAAGGTTGGGAATCACTGGTCTAAAGATCACTGCCCAACTGAGACAGTTTCCGAAGCACATACTAGAAAAAGAGAAAAATTGTGGGAAATAGCAATGCGAAAGTGTGTTTACCTTGTAACACCTTACCATGGTTCCCACCAGGGGCTGGCTAGCACGGCTACACCCAGGGGGCCCGGGACAAACGGATGTGAAAGGGGGCCCGGCTTCATGATTTTTTCTAATTGACTAATTGACAGCTGTTGAGAAAAAGGAGGCACTGGTTTTTGTGACTTTGAGAAATTTCAAAAATAACAACGCTAACATGATTTTTTTTATCAAAGAGGGCCCAATTCATGGCCATGTCCACGGTCACTGTCCTTAAAATATGGCGTGACAAAAAAATCAATCACGATCGCAGTACCATCGCATCGTTTCCATTTTTCCAGGAAGAAACACTACTTGTACTCAGGGGCGCTGACAAAATTTCCGGGCCCCTATGCAAAATTTTAGGATCCTGGGCAACTCACGGTAGCTGCTCCTTACGCCCCCCCCCCATATATTATTAATGCTCAATTGTCCATGAATTTTTTAAAGTTCGTTTTTTTTTTCGAGATTCGCCATAAAGGGAGGAGGATAAGTGGAAATAATGTCCAAGGGCCCGCAGCCCATAGGGTTTTTTCTAATTGACTAATTGACAGCTGCTAAAAAAAAGAGGCACTGGGTTTTGCGACTTTGAGAAATTTGAAAAATAGCAACGGTAACATGATTTTTTTTATCAAGGAGGGCCCAATTCATGGCCATGTCCACGGTCACTGTCCTTAAAATATGGCGTGACAAAAAAATCAATCACGATCGCAGTACCATCGTATCGTTTCCATTTTTCCAGGAAGAAACACTACTTGTACTCAGGGGCGCAGACAAAATTTCCGGGCCCATATGCAAAATCTTAGGATCCTGTGCAACTCACGGTATCTGCTCCTTACGCCACCCCCCCCCCCACCACCACCACCACCCCACCACCACCACCACCCATATATTATTAATGCTCAATTGTCCATAAATTTTTGGAAGTTCGTTTTCTTTTTCAAGGTTCGCCATAAAGGGAGGAGGATAAGTGGAACTAATGTCCAAGGGCCCACAGCCCATAGGGGCCCTTAAAGAATTTTGACCAGGGGGTCCGTCCTAGGATGTGGGGGCCATGCACCTTACACCTACGTCTATTTTGTAATTTACCACTGACAAGTTATGTGTTAGCCATGTAGTGACTATCCGTGGTTTTACGAAATATATCAAATGTTCTTCTAAACAAAACAAGGTTGGCAGTCAACGATCTGAAGATCTCTGATAGCAGAAACTGGATATTAAATTACAAATTTGATCACAGCGAATATCCAATATTTTGTTCCATTTTCGTTCGTAACTGTTAATACAGAAAATCGGTATTTATTCTTTGTTGAGGAAAAGGAGATGAGATGAAATCGATGGCAGAAGATTCGAGGCGTGATATATCAAATGTATCTTTCTCATAGAACGTACGACAAAATTCGACGGGTGATTTATCTCTCCCGTTACAATCACGCCTTAAAATACGGAGCATCTCAGATCCTAATATGAATGTTGAATTCTCTGATTCATAATGGATGTCATGAAAACCCGGCATTCCCTACTCATCATCAATATGTGTTTTTTTTTTGTCTGTGTTTTTTTTTTTTTTTTTTTTTTTTGGTTACTTTTTTTTTTTTGTAAAATTGGGGCTTCTTTATATGTAAATATTAGAAAATGTGACAGGCGTTGCCTGGGATTTAAGCTACGGATTAATTGCGCTCATATCTTCATTTTTTACGTTCTCATACATAGTATTGAGAAAGTGTTGGTTTCCCAAAAATTTTCAATTTCGAGATTTTGATGCCAATTATGTTTTAAGACCTTCGAAGACCTTGTTTTAAGACCCTTAAGACCTTGTTTTAAGACCTTAGAACACGTTTTGTCTTATGAAGACTGAATAAAAAGCATCTATAGCTTCTCAATTTTCATGTTAGCTTTGTGAGGAACATCACACAATACTAATGGTCTTATAGGCTGGTCTGCGAATTTCCAACTAATGCCACTTTAAACATAAAGTTTTGACATAAAATGAAGTACAGAGATTCCTGATTTTACTGTTGAGAAAAAATGACTTTCTAGAGTCTTGATGACGTACTTGCGGATATGATGGCATTTTAAACCTTCTTACGAATAAAATGACATTATACTTTCTTACGAAGTACCTTACAATTACTTTGGCTTTAATAAGCTGATGTGTGCTCCTGTATATAAAACAAGAAAGATCAATCACGCATAAAGCATTGATTATGAAACACTTTCCAACTTCAATGCAATTTCATTTAAACATCTCTAAAATACTATACATTCCTCGGTAATATTTCAAAAATTATCACAATACTACATTAATTTATTATATTTGAAAACTTAAAAACTCATCGAACAAAGCGAACTTTAATCAAATGACGATATTGAAATGTAAATTGACTGGTTTAAACATCTCTAAAATGCGATACATTCCTCGGTAATGTTTTTAAAATTATCATAATAGTACAATAATTTATTATATTTGAAAACTTCATCGAAAACAATAGAAATTTATTCAAATTTATTCATCGAAATATAACAAGTTTGGCCCTCTCTATAAAAGCAGCATTTCATTCATAAACATTTTCCCCTTCATTTCATTCATCCCCGTATTATTATAATTTATTTTATTTAAAAACTTAAGACCATGGAAGAACAAGTAATTCAACTCTATGCTTAAGACTTCATCGAAAAAAATCGTCCATCTCTCTGTAAAATCAATGAATATTTATTTCATTCATATCATCTGTTCAGACTCCATGAGATAAATAATTTTGCATTAAAGAAATGCAGCAATTCTTATACAACTCATTCTACATATTTTGCTGTTTACGTTTTCCATAAGCGAAAAATAGGCTTCGTTGTCGAAATAATCAAATTTGGATGATCATTTAAACTCAAATATATTGTCATTGCGTTGTTTCAGTATGTAGATGCACAGAATTTAAGCAAAAATAAAGCGGTTTTAGCACAGATACCACACTCAATATGAATTAAAAAAACTTTAAAAATCACAATTTTGACACAAGATGGATGCCATATTTTATTTTGAAGCGGGTCACGTGATCGCTTCATAAAATGGTAACGTGATCGCTTCATATAAGAGGTGTAATTAGTATTTTAATTTATATTTAAAAAACTACGGAATATATTTTGCTGAAATTTTTTTTATATATTTTATAGCCTAATTTGGATGTTTCCTAAAACTTTCGAAGCAATTTATGAATTTTAAATCCGCTTAAAAAATTTTTGAAAAATTAGGTCCCATAGTGTTCAATGCATTTCATTTTTTCAACCCGGGTTCAATCCGAAACTAATTGGGTGATATTATTCATTTATATTCCCATAGGTTCCACGGACCGTCTGAACAACATACTAAAATTTCATTTTGATTAAGTCATTTTTAAGGCAGTTATCGTGCTAACGGACAGACAGACAGACAGACACACAGAATGAACAAAGTTATAAACACTTTTCAACTTTGTTGTGAAGTGTTAAAAACATAGTGGGACGATGAATGCCAAGAATCGAGTGTGCAGTAAATAATATGTGCTCCTAGAAAAAGTGTGTGAGAGAATAGCAGATGACTGGACAAAGAGTCCAGGTCCAAAGAGGCATCAGCGATTAATTCAGGTAACCTTTTAGATAAACATTTCGAGGAAATATTTTGAAGACTCAGTAGCCAGTGTGCTAAATTAGTAGCATTCGTACTGTATTACAACACGAAGACCGCTCTAGTAACTATTATTTTAATAATTGATAAATTTGGTAAATAATTTTTAATGATAAAATTAATAATAATTAACAAAGTTTTGTTTGAGCAATTTAATGCCTGTTAATGGATAAGTGAAATTAAATTTATGTTATTAATTCAATTGCTTTTCAGAAGAAACACTGGGCAACATAATAAATTAATATGGTGGATCATTGCGGCCATTATAGCAGGTACTAGTTTAAATACGTGATAACATGTTAATATTTATAAATTAACTTACTTTCTTATTCACAGGTGGGAATAAAAGAATGATTTAAATCCGAGGCAGAAAAATTGCCTCAATAAAAATTTAATGTGTAATACGAATTTGAATGAAACAAAATTAATGTGATTTAAATTTATTCTACATCCATAAAATACAATTTCCTCAAATAATCCGGCGTTTCCTGTCAAACACAAACAAAAATCATAAACACTTTTCAACTCTGTTGTAAAGTGTTAACAAAGTCATAAACACTTTAAAACTATGTTGTAAAGTGTTAACAACTATGTTGTAAAGTGTTAACAAAGTCATAAACACTTTTCAACTATGTTGTAAAGTGTTAACAAAGTCATAAACACTTTTCAACTATGTTGTAAAGTGTTAACAAAGTCATAAACACTTTTTAACTATGTTGTAAAGTGTTAACAACTATGTTGTAAAGTGTTAGCAAAGTCATAAACACTTTTCAACTATGTTGTAAAGTGTTAACAAAGTCATAAACACTTTTTAACTATGTTGTAAAGTGTTAACAAAGTCATAAACACTTTTCAACCATGTTGTAAAGTGTTAAAAAAAGAAAATCTCGAAAACGCATATAGGCCCAGAAATTCAACTACAGCTGTGCCGAATTCCGCGACTGTCTGTAGCTCTAATTTTTCACTACAGACGATAATAACAGACACATACATAGACTTCCTCTATTATGTAAAGAATGTATTTTTCGTCGGATAATAAAATTACTTATACACTATTTCATTCATCGTAAAATTCCAGCACACGGAAAACGGATATTAAACTGGATTTGATCACAATGCATAGCATATTCTACGCCATTTTTTCGCAGTTATTTATCCCTTCTATAGTAATCCAGGTACAGCAAGGTAGGGAAAGGGGGGAAAAAGTGAATAAGCTAAAATTGATGGAAGTGACTTACTGAAGTGATGTATTAAATATGTTTCATCATATATCGTGGAACAGAACTTGACGTGTGATTTATCGCTATCCTAGAATTTATTACTTTCCCTTCAATATATAGTATATACGGTGTTTCTGGGAAAGTCCTTAAGTACCTCCATTAACTTTGTAAGGAAAGGTCGTTGAGCGCACAAGTAGCGGAGAATTTGAAAAATTAGGATAACGAACTCGGCAAAGCGAATGTCAAGAAAAATGTCAATTACAAAGTTGCATGGGATTATTTAATGAGTAGTAATAGAAATCAGGAATACAGGAAACACATATCTGATAGCCAATAAACTGCAAAATAAAAAAAAAGTCCTGACTGCAATATGGGGACAGATGCGATGATTGTCAAAGTACGCAGAAGTTTTCTTTCTCGAATTAAAATATTTATTGTTAGTGACGGAGGACATTTTTAAACTATCTCAAGACGAGATTTCGACGATTGTTTATTGTATCATTTCTAATTATAAGCTATACTATATATCTAATATGCTTGTTTATTGTATCATTTCTAAATATAATAGCAATTCGTCAATAGTCATAATGTATCAAATATGCCTTTAGAATCAATTTCATTGTCAATTACTATTATGAGAAAATGCTCTAAGACTTTTTAACTGGCTTTTTTGTTTATCTCGCTTAGTTTCCTAGTTCATTTTTTATTTCTCCATTCTGGACGCTGACATGTCACTCACCGACATTGTTACTTCCAATTGATCGGACTTGGTCGCTTTACTGTAGATATACCTAACGTGCACACTTTCCTTACAAAGTTGTTTAAGAACTTTCCTAGGAATCCTTTATGCATTGCATGTCTACGTTGAGAGCAATAATACCTGAAACATCAAAATAAATTATCTGTGCGAACAAAAGTGTGGAGTAGAAAATTTATCCTGCCTATCGATCTAAGATATATTTATATTCCTAGCATTAAACCTTAAAACTAAGAAAATATTTTTGTATTCTGGAACTATTTTTCAAGTTCTCTATTATAAGTCGTTAAATCGTCGGATTTCTGGTTTTGTAACTTAAGAATAAGTAACTTTTAACGTTATCATTTATCATGTTCGTGAAAAATTCAGTTCAAAGAGAAAAAAAAGTGGGGAGGGGAATTACGCCAGGGAATTCCAGTCACGAACGTGTTTTTAGCTGCTTCAAATCCTGCGAGAAAAAAAAAGTCACAGAAAAAAAAAGAAAATTTCTCTAGCCCTTCTATTTCCAATGGGGATAAAATTGGATTTGGGGAAACACGTGGCCAGCGGACTAGATTTTCCCTTTCTCCGTCTATTTTTTCCCCGGGCATCATTAGAGATTTGTCATTGGACAAATTGTTTCGGTTTCGACCAATAGGAAAAAAATAATGGCCGAAAAAAGGCGAAAAGTTTTTTTTTGCTTATCTATAAATGTACTACAATGCTGTATTAGGGGACATTAACAGAATAGACGAAATCACTGCGGAATTCGTTTTTGTCATGCGTTTAGTGAGATATTTTGTGGATCCGTGACGAGAATGGGGTTATCATTTACTGCAGCAAAGTTTTGGAAATAACTATACTTTTATGAAGAGATAACTTCTTGCCTTTAGCTGAATTAATAAATTACCATATTTCCCTTATGAATAACCACAGTGGCGTAAGCACCTGCATAATCGAATATACATACAACAGAAAATAAACAGAACGCACCGCATTGGAAATAAATAGTTTTTAAAGTGGTATCACGTCTACTTCAATATTTAAGCATAAATTAAAGGCACAAATCATAGATGTAAAGGTAATTTAACCAAATAAAACCATTCTATAAGACTTACAATTATTGTATATCTTATAGGAAGGTTTTGTTTGACGTGCTCAGGGGGTCCTGAAACATATATTGTCATCAAAGTCTCCGAATTCGAAAATTTTCGTGAAAACAATACTTTCTCTATAGTATATTACATAGCATGAGAAAGTTAAAAATTGTTTCGGCAGGGAAAAAATAAATATTATGCATTTAAAATAAGATAATTTTGAGCACTTGTGATTTCTTTCAAATTTATTGCTGTGGAAACCACAGAAACTAAAAATTCAAGATAATTACTTGGTAATTACTTAATGACTTTCTGGAGATAATATTTTTACTTTCCTTATATATATATACATAATGTATAAGGAAAGTATTGTGACGGGGTCGAAAATTCGAATTCGAGTTTTCGACGGGAGAGCACGTTTCAAGCATCCCTGATCACGAATCAAACATTTTTGACGTGATGTCTGTGTGTGTGTGTGTGTGTGTGTGTGTGGGTCTGTGGAGACGATAACTGACGAACGAATGGACCGATTCGAACGAAATTTAGTACAAAAATCACAATCCGTAAACACTGGAAGTCTATTGTTTTTAAACGTAATCGAATGTTCAGAACCCGCCTAAATTTTCGAGTGAAATTTTGAAAAAATCGTCAAAAAATCAAAATCGCTAATAAAGTTACGCAAATAGACATTTATTTTGTAATTTTTCATTAGAAAACGATTAACATAAAATTTAGAACACTAACATGAACCGTTCTTGAGATATTTAACATTTTTCAAAAAAATTATCACAAAGTCATATAAAATAAAAAATATATATTTCCTATTGAGAAATATGTTCACTTTTCATATGTAATACCATGCGATAAATTGGGTGACATCATTCTCGTGGATCTAGCTCGTTCCATTCATGAGAAAATATACTTCGAGTAATACTTTTGTATTTGAACGCTAATATTTATCTGTTATAAGAATAACTTATTTCTCCGTCAGTAAAGCTTAGCGAGATTTTGGCGACGAATTTGGCAGAATATCGCCAACTTGGCGACTTTTTGAAATGTTGCCAAATTAACGGAAATCTCGCCAAATGGATTAAAATGACGCTAAATCAATGAAAATGACGACTAATTGTCGAAAATTTAATATCTTGGAAAGAATATAAGTATCTACTATAAGAAAAACCTATTTTTTTTACTGTAAAAGTAGTAAATTCATTGCATTATATAAGGAAAGTCATGTGTTGCCCACATCAGATTTTTGAATATATAGCGCAAATAAATTCCCTCAATTATAAGTAATTTATTTATTTTAAATTTAAAAAAAAAATGTTCCTCATAATTATTATATTTTTCGTCTAACTAGTTAGTAATAGTATAGAAAAAATTAAAAAAAAAATTAGTAATATTTTAATTGTAACTGAATTCGACGGATAAACCGTTAAGCACCCAATTGACTTCGGAATATAAGGTCTCTGATTGTACACTTTAAGTCTATCTATATTAAAGAAACTATGCTCGAAGTGTTAACAAGGCCCATACCGGAGAGATGAAGAAGTTAAGAACACGAACTCCTCCACAAAGTGAGATAGAGAAAAGAATACTAGTTACAAAGTTGTAGAATATTGTCTAATGAGTAACAATGAATCCAAATTAATCTGTTGCTATATTCACAGTCACTAATTATACGTAATTATAGTGTAATATTCTTTCTAGAATTCAAATGTGCGTTATAGGTAGTGGAGGGCATTTGAAACAGGCTCTACAGTAGATTCTTCTGCATGCTAATGATGTTCATTATATAATTTCTGAACATAACAGTCATTTTCTTATAACCACATCGACATAAATATATGCCTCCTGTAATATATCCATTAAGTAACAATTCCTACGTATTTAGACAAGTCTCTATGATGTTTTTTTTTTACTTTCCTTATACACATAGTATAATGTATAAGGAAAGTATTTTGATGGGGTCAAAAATTCGAATTTGAGTTTTCGGCGGGAGTGCACGTTTCAAGCAACCCTGATCACGAATCAAGCATTTTTGAAGTGATGTCTGTGTGTGTGGGTGTGTGTGTGTGTCAGTGAGTCTGTGGAGACGATAACTGACGAACGAATGGACCGATTCAAACGAAATTTGGTGCAAAAATCACAATCCGCAAACACCGAAAGCCTATTGTTTTATACGCAATCGAATGTTCAGAATCCCCCTAAATTTTCGAATGAAATTTTGAAAAAATCGTCAAAAAATCAAAACCGCTCAAAAAGTTACGCAAATAGACATTTCGTATGTAATTTTTCATTAGAAAATTATTGACATAAATTTTAGAACGCTAACATAAACCGTTCTCGAGATATTGCACATTTTTCAAAAAAATTATCAAAAAGTCATATAAAATAAAAAGAAAATATTTCCTATTGAGAAACATGTTCACTTTTCATATGTAATACCATGCGATAAATTGGGTGACATCATTCTCGTGGATCTAGCTCGTTCCATTCATGAAAAAAGATACTTTGAGTAATACTTTTATATTTGAACACCACTAGTCATTTATCTGCTGTAAGAATAACTTATTTCTTCGTCCATAACGCTTGGCGATATTTTGGCGACGAATTTGGTGGAATGTCGCCAACTTGGCGATTTTTTAAAATATTGCTATACTAACGAAAAACTCGCCAAATGGATAAACACGCTAAATCAATGACGACTCATTGATGATGACGACATGGAAAATGACGACTCATTGACAAAAATTCAATATTTTGGAAAGAATATAAACAATTACTATAAAAATAATCTATTTTTTTACTGTAAGAGTAGTAAATTCATTGCATTATATAAGGAAAGTCATGTGCTGCCCACATCAGATTTTTTTGTAGGTAATGTCTGTGAGTGCGCGTGTGAGAGAGAGATAGAAGACGATATCTCACGAAAGGATGAAGCGATTTGAACGAAATTTGGTACAAAAATTACAATCTGTGAATACTGAAAGTGCGAATACTGAACTGTGAATATTGAAAATTACAATCTGTGAATACTGTGAATACTATTGTTTTTTAATGCAATCGAATGTTTGAATGATCCCCAAATTTTCGAATGAAATTTTAGAAAAATCATTAAAAAATAACAATATTTAATAAAGCTACGTAAATAATCATTTCTTATGCAATTTCTTATTAAAAACTATTGACATAAAATTTAGAACGCTAGCATGAACCGTTCTCTAGATATTGTACATTTTTCAAATAAATTTATCAAAAATAAAATTAAAAAATCTGATGTGGGCAACACATGACTTTCCTTATATAATGCAATTAATTTACTACTTTTACAGTTAAAAAAAATATTATTCTTATAGTAGATATTTATATTCTTTCCAAGATATTGAATTTTCTTCAATTAGTCGTCATTTTCATTGATTTAGCGTCATTTTTATCCATTTGGCCAGAATTTTGTTAATTTGGCAACAATTTAAAATGTCGCCAAGTTGGCGACATTCCGCCAAATTCGTCGCCAAAATCTCTCCAAGCGTTATGGATAGAGAAATAAGTTATTCTTACAGCAGATAAATGAATATTGGCTTTCAAATACAAAAGTATTACTCAAAGTTTCTTTTTCATGAATGGAACGAGCTAGTTCCACGAGAATGATGTCACCAAATTTATCGCATGGTATTACATATGAAAAATGAACATGTTTCTCAATAGGAAATATTTTTTTTTATTTTATATGACATTTTGATAATTTTTTGAAGCATCTGCAATATCTCGAGAACGGTTCGTGTTAACGTTCTAAAATTTATGTCAATCGTTTTCTAATGAAAAATTACATAAGAAATGTCTATTTGCGTAACTTTATTAGCGGTTTTGATTTTTTGACGATTTTTTCAAAATTTCACTCGAAAATTTAAGGGGGTTCTGAACATTCGACTGCGTATAAAAACAATAGGCTTCCAGTGTTTACAGATTGTGGTTTTTGTACCAAATTTCGTTCCAATCTGTCCATTCGTTCATCAGTTATCGTCTTCACAGGCTCACTGACACACACATATACACATACTTTCACACACACACGCACATACTTTCATACACACACAGACATCACTTCAATAATGTTTGATTCGTGATCAGGGATGCTTGAAACGTGCTCTCCCGTCGAAAACTTGAATTCGAATTTTCGACCCCGTCACAATACTTTCCTTATACATTATGTATATAAGGAAAGTAAAAAGTATTAAATATTGTGAAATATGTTCGTTTTCATATGTAATGAATGCGATAAATTTGTTTACATCATACTCGTGAATCTAGTTCATTCCATTCAAGAGAGAAGATAATTTGGGTAGTAGTTTTGTATCTTTTTGCCTAACAATTCTTCAATAGCCATTTATCTACTATAAGAATAACCTATTTCTCCATCCTTAACGATTGACGAAATTTGGGAAACTAATTTGTCTGAATATCGTCAACTTAGCAACTTTTTTAAATGTTGCCAAACTGACGAAAATGTCGCCAACTTCATAAAATAACGCTAAATTAATGAAAATGACAATTGATAAAATTGCAATATCTTGAAAAGAATATAAGTACCTACTACAGGAATAACCCATTTCTACGTCTGTCTATAACGCTTGGCGAAATTTTCGGCGATGAATTTAGCGGGATGTCGCCAACTTGGCAACGTTTTTAAATGTTGCGATATTGCTGAATATTTCGCAAAAGTGATAAAAATGTCACCAAATTGATAAAAATGACATTATGGTCTATAGATAGACCTGACGTGTAGACTTGTAGCCATTTCCTTACAATGTTTTTGAAGTGCTTAAGGACTATCCTAGGAACCCTATATGATGAGGGTTCTGCTTTTATAGTCGCCTATTACGTGTTTCACTTTAGTAGACCAGAATTTAGTTCCAGAAACAAATGCAAGTCACATTCGAGACCTCTGACATTCCAAAACAGCCTTCATTAGTCGAAGGAATGTCCGGTCGAAGGGGATATAGAAGCTTTATTACCTACAAAAGATTTTTACGATAAGTTTTATTAGTTTTAAAGCTGAACACTTTTCCGCCATGGTTTTAAAGTTCACTGGGAAAATAAGCCTTTCAGTGGCCTTATTTGAGAGCTGGATATATTTTTTTCATTCTCTAAGACTATTGTATAGAATTGTATAATGAAAGGATTGTTTTACGAAATTTTCCAAATAAGATATTTTGCCGATAAAATACGTTTTAGGACTTATTAGATACGTTTGTAATATTTTCTGATGTGATATATCTATGCCTGTGTGTGTAATCAAGCCCGTAGGTTACTTTTCGTGTCAATGATTAAATTGTATAGAAAACGTTAACCTGATGCGACCAACACATGACTTTCCTTGTATAATCCACAAAAATGTTTTTAGAAATATTATACTGGGACAATTAATACGTAGTCAAAGAATAAACAGTAAAATGGAAGATCGATATTTATGCGATTATCGTTTCCTACAAAACACCATCTCACAGGGTTTTCCCAAGTATTTTTTAAGTGACATTATCTACAAATTTTATAAAATAACTGTAACCGATAGTTACCGTTTATATTTAAATAAAACTGATGGCAATATACATACTGGATTGTCACAGGTAAAGCGTGTGATAACTGATACGGGACCTCTTGAATAGGGTCTATTGTATAATACGTTATGGAAGTTTGCATCGTCTTGTATGAAACAATATTGATGTACATCTGCATGTAATATGCTGTTGATTGTCATTCAGGTATATGGTTTTAGAAATAGACTTTGTTATTATTGTTCTATTATGTGTCAATATTTAAAGTCTTCTTTAAGTAGAAGCTAAGTAATGTTGATAATTTATACTTGTGAACATGTTTCAAACTTTATTCAAACACTTTTTAAATATATTTCAAACATTTACTGTTGATGAATTTTGATAGGGCTGGATCTCGACAATTATATCTTATATTTGTTTGTGTATGTTGTCTATTTACATCTTACAATTTGATACATTCGTATTCTTTTTTGCAATATACCGGCTCTCCGGGAGTGTTGTCGCGACGCAAAGCATGCTTAACCGGGGTGAGGGGGTCACAACTCCCCCCGGCCATCTTTTGGTATATTGTTTCCATCCATACCTCTTTTCTTTTTGAAAATATTTTAATCCTCTTTTTAGTGCAGCTTTGCGCCTTTTAAGTGTGATTTCAGATGATTTTGTAATGTTGTATTTCACGGTGTTTTCATATTATATCATTGATGTTCAAGTAATGCAGCAATGCGCTTACGAACTTCAATTCTTCACATATTTTTATGTTTCTCAATTGTTTTTTAATAGTAGTTTTTTAATATTAAACATCTCGCATAGATATTAGGGTGTTTGTGATGCCTCGCCACGGCGAGCTCGCATGGTGAAGCGGCAACTTCGGGATAGTTAGGGCCATTGCTTATGTGATCGTGTGTATTGTTGTATTCAGCAACTTGTCATGTATATTATAAAATAAAATAAAAAATAAAAAATAAATAAACTCTTATAATAAAAATCATAATAAAATAATATAAAACAAAAAAATTAATAGATAGTAAAAAACTATTTCTCACTTGGGGGATATGGGAGGATATTGGTAAAGCGATCGACCGATCAGGTGTGTTTATGTGATGTTGATATAGTGCTTATACTGTACGGGTGTTCAATGTGCTCTTATACAATATACTCTTATACATGCTTTAGTTATATTCCTTTGGGCTTTTGGAATTAAAATAAAATTCCCATATATTATATATGAAATATCTAAAAGGAAAAATAAAGCGACTGGCAATGTCGGGGCTTGTGCAACGATAGCTCGGTTGACTAGTTGTGGGGGAACTAGCCAATCGTCATACAGTAACCCTGAGGAAAATACAATCGACAGATATTTTAAGCCTTTGCCATCTCTGAGTGAGAAATACAAAAAAATCGTAAATTCGTGTGATCAGAATAAAGATTGCAAAATTGCAAAAATACATAAACCTAATCAATTTGTTTTCAAATATAGAAGATGTAGTTCTTCACTTTGTAAATTATGCCCAATGGCAGACCCTCTAGTAATGAGCAATGATCGTGATTATTACGTATTTTGTAAGGTATACAACTGCGTATATTGTATTAAATGTACTAAATGTGGATCTCAGTACATAGGACAGACCAAAAATTGTCTCAATATTAGAGTCAACTTGCATCGCAGCCAAATTTATAAATTTCAAAAAAATCCTGCCAATGAGTCATCAATTGAAATAAGGCATTTTGGCGTACATGGTGTTGAAGCCATGCAGGTCGCTATTATGGATATAGTGATAGACTTGAAAGATCGCCTTTGGTGGGAAAATTATTACATGCAAAAACATAATACTATTTATCCATATAGATTAAATTCTATGTTATATAACGTGAAGTACAACTTTGAATATATACAAAATCCTGTTTCTTCAGTTGTAATAGAGAATTATGACAATACAGTGAGAAATGGTATTTGTAGACGTCATAAAAGGGCTGGAAGAAAGGTAAAGCTGAAACTTAATGATTCTATTACTGAGCTCGTGTCTTTTGTAAAAAATATTACAGAAATGAACGATGTTCCACATTCATGGATTAAAAACTTCACTTATGGTATTAGAAAACATTATCTTGTGGATCTGTGGAAATACTGTTCAGAAGTTGATTTTAAACATCGTTTCGTGAATGATTCACCACTTCCAGCTATTTTTATTGATCTTATAAAATTACGTGCCAAAAGATTAAATATTTCTTTACAAGATAATAAAACTATTAAAGTAAATCAAGAATATCTCATAATTACATACAAAAATAAAAAATTCGATAATGTAAATTTTTCAAATATTTTAAGTAAAAATCAATTTAAATTACCAGTCAATATTAACATAAAAATTGCATATAAATATGCTAAACCTCTATGTAGATGCCTTTTTAATTATAATACTGTATGCAGAGGTATTAAAGATAACGATATTGCATGTGATTGTCAGCGGTATACACCATATGTAAACGAAAAATTTGGTCACGTAATCACTGGAGACTTGGAAATACTGTCCGGATCAATACTTAAACCTATATTTGAACTAGGTACTAAATACAGAATGCATGACTATCGATCGATAGACAAATCTTTTGAAACTAATATCAATGCATTTGTTTATAAAATGGCAGTGAAATACAGTATCCCTATTGAAACCTTCGAAGAATGGAGTTGTGCTATTCGGAAGGCATTTAAGTCAAAATATCATAATGTTGTAACCCCTACTATAATACATAGATATAGCAAAGAAGCATTGTCATCTTTACACAAAAAATTTGTAATAACTTACGTCGACAAGGTAACGACAAATTATGCATTTACTTGTGCTTTACTTTATAAACAGTTATTATACAAAAGTTATCACGATCCATGCGTATACCTACCTTTACAGCAATCTAAGTCAGAAATTGAGAATCGCATTAAATCGAAATACATTAAATTAGGATACAGGATGGGGCAAATCCGTTTTCCGTATATTACTTTAATACCTAAACTTCATAAAGATCCTGTTAAATTTCGACCCATTACAAATGGTTTTCAATCATATTTGACAACAGCTAACAAAAAACTCTTATCTATTTTAAAAATAGTAATGATTAAGATTAAAAATAAAGGTGCATATTTTATTAGTAATAGTATAGAAGCTATTAAAAAAATAAATGTAATTAATGAAAATTTGTATTTTAAAAGTTTCGATTTTAATGATTTGTTTTCAAATATAAACATCAAGGACTTATACGTTATTGTCATGGAGATATACGAAAAATACAATCTGCAGTCGATTATTGACAAATATAAATTTAAAACATTGGTGGAAATGGTTTTATTCGAAACTGTACTGTTTGATGGCACATCTTATTTTAAACAATTACATGGTATACCCATGGGGGGTGGTTGTTCATCAATACTTGCTGATATATATCTGAATAAATATGAAGATGGAACACATATATTAAACGAAATTCTGTTCATTCGCTACGTTGATGACATTTTGGTAGCGTATCCATGTGAAGCATATGAGATGGATTTTACTTTCTATCCACAAAATTTAAAACTTACTGAAACTCCATATAATGTCAACAAAAGTCTAAATTTTCTAGATATAACGATATACAAGCAACCAGGTGGTTCTACTGGTTTCTGTTTGTACGATAAACGCAACGACTTCCACTTCAAAATCAATTATATCATAAACTGGAACTCATGTATGCACAAAAATGTTTTTAGAAATATTATACTGGGACAATTAATACGTAGTCAAAGAATAAACAGTAAAATGGAAGATCGATATTTATGCGATTATCGTTTCCTACAAAACACCATCTCACAGGGTTTTCCCAAGTATTTTTTAAGTGACATTATCTACAAATTTTATAAAATAACTGTAACCGATAGTTACCGTTTATATTTAAATAAAACTGATGGCAATATACATACTGGATTGTCACAGGTAAAGCGTGTGATAACTGATACGGGACCTCTTGAATAGGGTCTATTGTATAATACGTTATGGAAGTTTGCATCGTCTTGTATGAAACAATATTGATGTACATCTGCATGTAATATGCTGTTGATTGTCATTCAGGTATATGGTTTTAGAAATAGACTTTGTTATTATTGTTCTATTATGTGTCAATATTTAAAGTCTTCTTTAAGTAGAAGCTAAGTAATGTTGATAATTTATACTTGTGAACATGTTTCAAACTTTATTCAAACACTTTTTAAATATATTTCAAACATTTACTGTTGATGAATTTTGATAGGGCTGGATCTCGACAATTATATCTTATATTTGTTTGTGTATGTTGTCTATTTACATCTTACAATTTGATACATTCGTATTCTTTTTTGCAATATACCGGCTCTCCGGGAGTGTTGTCGCGACGCAAAGCATGCTTAACCGGGGTGAGGGGGTCACAACTCCCCCCGGCCATCTTTTGGTATATTGTTTCCATCCATACCTCTTTTCTTTTTGAAAATATTTTAATCCTCTTTTTAGTGCAGCTTTGCGTTTTTTAAGTGTGATTTCAGATGATTTTGTAATGTTGTATTTCACGGTGTTTTCATATTATATATATATATATATATATATATATATATATATATATATCTGATATTCACAACTTCTATTAAGTGTGGAGTTGTCACATTTTTTGAAAACTATACATTTTATCCGTGTGAACAGTGGATGGAAATGGCTAATACGCGCATAAACACAGACGGGTATTTTTCCAAGCGTGTTCAAAATTTGCCAAAATTTCTCAAAACATGCTTATTTGTCAAAATCGCGAATCAAATAAACTGGAGTGAGGCGCAACTCGACTTTTCATACGAGAATTTTTCTTTTTCAATCAAATTTTAAAAGAAAAATTTTGAAAAATCGTCATCGTGTGTCCAAACACAATTACAATTATAGCGTGTTACCCTTCACTTTAAAGAGCGTGAAAAAATATTTCGCTTGATACTATAGTTGACAATATACCCCCCCCCCTCGGGGGGGGGGGGGGGTAATCGCGGCCATTTTTCAAAACAATGATTGAAACTATTAAGTCTTCTGATCACTGAACGATAAATAAACCCTTTTATTCATGATTATGTCAAATGTTATGCCATGCTGTCATGTTAAAAATATATAAAATTTCGAATTCATTTCAAAGTTTTCGCCCGAATTTAAAAAAATTCTATCTAGATCTAGATCTTTTGATACCAAAGTCAGATATATATATATATTCATGAAAATATATTAATATTTGAAGCTGCTACACAAGAAATCGTCCACAGACATCAAACAGACAGACGAACATCACTCCAAAAATAGCCAAAACGTGTTCGGGAGGTCTTAAAACATATATTGGTATCAAAATCTCGAAATCGAAAATTTTTCGTGAATACAATACTATCTCAATACTGCGTATGAGAAAGTGAAAATTTCTTGGATAACAATACTTTCTCTATACAATGGTACAAGAAGACAAATATAAAATCGTAATTACACCTTGGTAGTTGGGGGATTACATTTTATTTCTAAAATTTCCGTCAGCGTTTTGGAAAAGTTTTTTTTTTGTCATGAGTACATGCTGTTTCTGGTAAAGTTTCAAAGTAATCAAAATACACTTATATCCAAAAAAACTTAATCTTTTGAACAGAAAAGATTTAACTTCTTTCTTCATTACAAGAAAACGCCAAATGACGCTGATGTACAAGAAACAGAAAATTACTTTTCAACAATTGCTCACAACAGATGTTGATTGCATTTTAGCAATGCGACTTTTTTTTTTGTTCCAGATATTAAAGTGATTCTGTGATTTTACCAAGAAAATACTGTGATCTATTTCCTAATTTATGGGTTTTTTTACTTGTGATGCTGATTGAAAAGTCTATTTACTGACTAAATGTTTTATTTTGAAAACAAACTGGTATATATTACTTGAACTGGAAATGAAAGAAAAAAATAGTTAGTAACTCTGTTACTCGGTTTAGATTGATGTGAAATATCAGTCTTTTTGAATGAGAAAAGGTTGATGAGGGACGATAATACAAGGTACCTATTAGGGAAGCAAAGATGTCGATGCACGAATGTCGAAATTTGATTTTTTTACTGTTTTTAACCAGAATTGTTTATAAAACTTAAAAGGTATATACAGGGTGTCCCAAAAAGATTGAAACAACGCTTTAATTCCTTACCTGTTAGAGATAAGTGGGCAATGTAAATTGCAAAAATGTTGAAAGTAAGGTAGGAAATAAGACTACGTTAATGAAATAGTCCTCACATTCATTTTCAAAATTTACACTTTTTAAATTTTTATACGACCCCCTTAGACAAATTTGGTCAATCCGAAAACTTTTATTTTTAATGCAATAACATCATTAAAAAAAACGAATATCTGTATCTTTAAAATCAACTGAATTATGATAAAGGAAAAAATCTGACTTATGCCAATTTTTCCGTACCATGTGAAAGGCTGTGTCATCAGTGAAAATAGGGACCATAAACAAATTGACGTTGTAAATTGTTTAGATCAAAAATATGTTAATATGCGTCAATTTTTTTTATCACAAATGCATCTAAATCTTAAATAATAAAAGGCAATGTCTGTGTGTGTGTGTGTGTGTGCGTCTGTCTGTCTTATACACTATACGTTTCGCGACCGCGCGTCGGAGAGCTACGAAATTTGGCAATCGGAGACCCGGGGGGGAGGGAAGGGGACACGTGAAAACCGATTTTCAAAATTCTAATTATTTTTTTATTTATTTAATGTTTTATGCGATTTCGACCTTTTCTTGCCCTTTTTTCTCCACGATCCAGACGTCGTAGAAAAAAACAACTCACACCATCGGAAAGAGCAGACAATTGCGAGTAAAAATATATCAATTTCAAATCTCCATTTCGATTTCTAATATTTTTTAAAGATTTTAAAACAAAAGTCACTTTTGGCTCAAGAAAACGATTTTTGGTTTTTAAATTCTCGCATCGTGAAAAGTACTCATAATTTCGACTAATAATTTACATTTTCAGAAAGGTCAAACATCTGGCATTCTTACAAGTCTAATCTGGTCCAGAAATAATGAAAATTGTCTTCAGAATCGCAATTTTAAAGACGTCATGATTTTAAATTTCTCGCCGTTCCGCTCGGCGTTCCGTTCGTTTCTCCCTCGCTGAAGCAGGGAAGGTGGTGGGTGGGGACGTCAAGGTGGAGGTGACGTCACGGTTCTAAATAGAGCGCCTTTGCTCTATATAAATTATTATATTTATATTTTAAATGATGGGACGATCTGGATTTTTTAAATGTATATTTTAACTTTTGGATATTTTAAATGGATATTTTAATTTTATGGATATTTTAAATGATGGAACAAAGAAACAATGGAATGAGGATGATGGAATTAAGCATATGGTCATTTTAAATTGCAAATTAGCGCGCGGGAAGTTAGCGGTAGGCCCGGGTTCGATTCCCGCCACTGCCAAAACTGCCGCCGTGTTTACGCGGAATACGATCACGTTAAATATGTGGGTCCGTAAGTCCTTCCGAGAGGTTGGTGGTAGGGGGAAGGAGGATACGGCCCCTGTGGATGCCTCCCCCACTGGGTTCCCGTCTAAATTGGGTGAATATGTAGAAAGTTATGGAGATTGTCGCGGAGGGCGCGGCAGCCCAGTGGTTAGCGCGCGGGAATTGCACTCAGTAGGCCCGGGTTCGATTCCCGCCACTGCCAAAACTTACGCCACGTTCACGCAGAGTACGATCACGTTAAACATGTGGGTTCGTGAGTCCTTCCGAGAGGTTGGTGGTAGGGGAAGGAGGGTACGGTCTAAATTGGGTGAATAAAAAGAAAGTTATGGAGATTGTCGCGGAGGGCGAAGTAGCCCAGTGGTTAGCGCGCGGGAATTGCACGCGGTAGGCCCGGGTTCGATTTCCGCCACTGACATGGAGTACGATCACGTTAAACATATGGGTCCGTATGTTTTTCCGAGAGGTTGGTGGTAGGGGAAGGAGGGTACGTTCCCTGTGGATGCCTCCCCCACTGGGTTCCGGTCTAAATTGGGTGGCACATCCTGGCCGTCCAACCAGTTACCAGGCCCGGGTTCGATTCCCAAAATTGCCGCCGTGTTTACGCGGAGTACGAGCACGTTAAACATGTGGGTCTGTAAGTCCTTCCGAGAGGTTGGTGGTAGGGGAAGAAGGGTACGGTCCCTGTGGATGCTTCTCCCACTTGGTTCCGGTCTAAATTGGGTGAATAAAAAGAAAGTTATGAAGAATATCGCGGAGGGTGAAGTACCCCAGTGGTTAGTGCGCGGGATTTGCACTTGGTAGGCCCGGGTTCGATTCCCAAAATTGCCGAATAAAAATAAAGTTATGGAGATTGTCGCGGATGGCACGGTAGCCCAGTGGTTAGCGCGCGGGAATTTCACTCGGTAGGCCCGGGTTCGATTCCCGCCATTGTCAAAACTGCAGCCATGTTCACGCGGAGTACGATCACGTTAAACGTGTGGGACTGCAAGTCCTTCCGAGAGGTTTGTGGTAGGGGAAGGAGGGTACGGTCTCTTTGGATGCCTCCCCCATTGGGTTCTGGTCTAAATTGTGTGGCACTTCCTGGCCTTCCAAGCAGTTACCTTACACCTTTCTGGTAGGTTGCGCCAACGAGTTTGCCACGGTCAGAATTTTCAAGGGTAGCGAACAGGCTGGTCGCCAAAGGCGGCTAGAGAATTGCACTCGGTAGGCCTGGGTTCGATTCCCGCCACTGATGCGGAGTACGATCACCTTAAACATATGGGTCGATAATTCCTTCCGAGAGGTTGGTGGCAGGGAAAGGAGGGTACGGTCTCTGTGGATGCCTCCCCCACTGGGTCCTGGTCCAAATTGGGTGAATAAAAAGAAAGTTATGGAGATTGTCGCGGAGGTCGCGGTAGCCCAGTGGTTAGCGTGCGGGAATTTCACTCGGTAGGCCCGGGTTCGATTCCCTCCACTGACAAAACTGCTGCCGTGTTCACGCGGAGTACGATCACGTTAAACATGTGGGTCCGTAAGTCCTTCCGAGAGGTTGTTGGTAGAGGAAGGAGGGTACGGACCCTGTGGATGCCCCCCCTACTGGGTTCCGGTCTAAATTGGGTGAATAAAAAGAAGGTTATGGAGATTGTCGCGGAGGGCGCGGTAGCCCAGTGGTTAGCGCGCGGGATTTGCACTAGGTAGGTCCGGGTTCGATTCCCGCCATTGCCAAAACTGCCGCCGTGTTCAGGCGGAGTACGATCACGTTAAACATGCGGGACCGTAAGTCCTTCCGAGAGGTTGGTGGTAGGGGAAGGAGGGTACGGTCCCTGTGGATGCCTCCCCCACTGAGTTCCTGTCTAAATTGGGTGGCACTTCCTGGCCCTCCAAACAGTTACCTTACACTTTACTGGTAGGTCGCGCCAGCGAGTGTGCCACGGTTAGAATTTGCCACGGTCAGAATTTTCAAGGGTAGCGAACAGGCTGGTCGCCAAAGGCGGCTAGTAAAGAATAAATGCATCTATTAAGAATCCGTGATTGCATAGTGAGTCTACGCGGAATTCGCAAAATGTATCCTATGTATTATTCACTCCTATGTAGATTCTAATTTGATATATACAATGTTCAATTTTCAATTAAATATAACTCGCTCAATTTTAAAGATACAGATATGCGGGGTTTTTTTTAAGGATCATGTTGCATTAAAAATAAAAAAATTCTAATTGACCAAATTTGTCTAAGGGGGTCGTATAAAAATTAGAAAGTGTAACTTTTTTTAAATTAATGGGAGGACTATTTTATTAAAGTAGTCTTATTTCCTACCTTACTTTCAACATTTTTGCAATTTACATTGCCCACTTATCTCCAACAGGTAAAGAATTAAAGCGCGTTTCAATCTTTTTGGGACACCCTGTATAATCAGAAGAAAAATTACATATTGGGTAAAAGTTGTAATTTCTGTTTTAAGTTGTGCAAATACTCATTTAAAGAAAATAAAAATTTTTCAACGGGAATTGAAAAAATACCGGAAGTGAAGATCCTTATTAAACCTCTACTTAGTCTGGAATTTGTGACTGAATCCATATCAGTCATCATCTAAATTCTGCAGCCAATCCTTAGATACAGATGTTGTAAAAAATATTTTTAAACCTGAAATGGAAATCCTTATTGAACCCCCAATCACCCCCTCCCCTCCAAAATTTGATACTGAATATATATCAGTTACCTAAACTCTTGCCATGGAACATCTCGAGAAGGACATCGAAAGGAACATCTCGAGAACCGGAAATCCCCTAACATAACGTAATTAATTTACCATCTCCTAACATAACGTAATTAATTTACCATCTCCTCACATATCTTAATTAATTTACCATCTCCTAACATAACGTAATTAATTTACCATATCCTAACATATCGTAATTAATTTACCATCTCCTAACATAACGTAATTAATTTACCATATCCTAACATATCGTAATTAATTTACCATCTCCTAACATAACTTAATTAATTTACCATATCCTAATATATAGTAATTAATTTACCATCTCCTAACATATCGTAATTAATTTACCATCTCCTAACATAGTAATTAATTTACCATCACCTAACATAACGTAATTAATTTACCATATCCTAACATAACGTAATTAATTTACCATATCCTAATATATAGTAATTAATTTACCATCTCCTAACATAACGTAATTAATTTACCATATCCTAATATATAGTAATTAATTTACCATCTCCTAACATAACGTAATTAATTTACCATATCCTAACATATCGTAATTAATTTACCATCTCCTAACATAACGTAATTAATTTACCATATCCTAACATATCGTAATTAATTTACCATATCCTAATATATCGTAATTAATTTACCATCTCCTAACATAACGTAATTAATTTACCATATCCTAACATATCGTAATTAATTTACCATATCCTAACATATCGTAATTAATTTACCATCTCCTAACATAACGTAATTAATTTACCATCTCCTAACATAACGTAATTAATTTACCATATCCTAATATATAGTAATTAATTTACCATCTCCTAACATAACGTAATTAATTTACCATATCCTAACATATCGTAATTAATTTACCATCTCCTAACATAACGTAATTAATTTACCATCTCCTAACATAACGTAATTAATTTACCATATCCTAATATATAGTAATTAATTTACCATCTCCTAACATAACGTAATTAATTTACCATATCCTAATATATAGTAATTAATTTACCATCTCCTAACATAACGTAATTAATTTACCATATCCTAACATATCGTAATTAATTTATCATCTCCTACATAACGTAATTAATTTACCATATCCTAACATATCGTAATTAATTTATCATCTCCTACATAACGTAATTAATTTACCATATCCTAACATATCGTAATTAATTTACCCTCTCCTAACATAACATAATTAATTTACTATCTCCTAACATAGCGTAATTAGTTTACTCGCCCCTAAAACTCCCTAGCAGAACATAACTGTCCAGCACATAGTGAAACTCACTATACATTGAATACAGAATAGTAAATTAATGTTTTCAGAGAAACAGTAATAATCAAAGTAATTAATCTTAATTAATAGTGAGATTTTCTGAGTTATTGAATGTTCGACAATTTGGCAATTTTTTGACGATTTAAGGATCGAGTTTAAGACATTTTCTAAAAGTCGTCGCGGTAGCCCAATTTGTCGCCAAGCGGGACAGATGGACAGACAGACAGCCCATTTTGTAACATAATTATTATGATATCTGTTTATTAATTAGTTTGACATCTACTCCCAAAGATTAAAATGAAAATCCTACTTGCGTTTCAATTTTAAATATTATCAATTTAGCGTCATTTTCGCATTTATCAATTTGGAGTCGTCCTCAATTTCGTTAATTCTTTCATTTTCGTCTTCATTTTCGTTTGAAAATTCAGCAAAGTAATTCTCCAAAAGTTGTCAAATTCATTGCCAAGGTCGACATTTGTTTACCAAGCATTTCAGATAGACAGATAGATAGACCTGAATCATTATATTATTAATTGTCTAAAGAAAAAAGGCCTTCACGAAAGACATTTCTTATTTTCTATCATGGCTATATCTGGCCCTTCCTTTCTAAATTATTTCCTTCCAGAAACGCGTTTGTCACAAATTGCACCATGTAAAATTGAAACAAATTTCGAATTGAAAGCAATCAGTAATATTGATTATTTTTCAAAATTGCCACCTTCAAAAAGATAATTATCCTTTTTTTTTCATTAATTTACTTTTCTGATAAACATTTCTTACAGAAAAAACGCCATCACTAAAATTTAAGAATTTAAAAAATATACAACAGAAATTCAATGCAGAAGCAATTGTAAATTTTAAATCAATATACTATTTCTCCCTCCTCCATGGTTTTCTTCTGAATTGAAATCAGAAAATGACTCCTTTCATCATCTCCTTCCATTCAATTTGAATCTTGTTTCTGATAAGAAAAGTCATTTTATTATCTTTTGTCGTTTGGTGAAAAGCGAAGATTAAATGATGAGATGGATATTAAATCTCCTTCCTTCACGATAAAAAATTTGAAAGGAAAAAGGAATTAATTAGTTATAAAGTTAGCAATGAAAGTTTAAAATGATTTACACTTAATACGCTTCAAAAATTGATAAAAATATTAGTAATTTGTAGAATAATACACAGAATTTCTTTCAATAGAATGTAATTTTAGATTAGCATTTCCTAGTGTAGAAAAAATTCTATATGTAAGCATTTGTCTTCATATTTTAATTGCATTATATAACAAGCTGTACACACGTTCTTCGTATATAATATATAATGTAAAGAAACCTAATTTAAATTTTTTATTGAATCTTTCTCAGAATAAAGAAAGAAGCGAGTTCCTTCATACTAAGGTAATAAACAGACATACAGAAACACAACTTACAAACAAATTATCGTTCTAAAATCAATAATGCATAGAAAATTCTAAGAGAAATATCACTTCTCCGTTTATTCAATTAAACGAAATATTTGTATTTCTATTGAAAGATTAAGCAAAATATATATCATCATTACAATAAAATCTAAAACTATAATAACCAAAATAATTTTAAAACTACAGAAACCCTTTATTTTTTGTACAGAATATTCTAAATGAAATATCACTTTTCCATTTATTCAAGCAAATGAAATATTTGCAACTCTATTGAAATATGAATTCTAAAATTCTTATTAAGCAAAATATATCATCATTACAATAAAATCCAAAACTATAAAAATCAAAATAATTCTAAATCTATAAGAACTCACTATTTTATGCATTAGATATGCTAAACGCACTGACTATATCTCTTCCATTCCTTCAAAAGTAAACGAAATATTTGCAACTCTATTAAACTATAAATTCTACAATTCTTATTAAAACAAATATCTCATCAGTACAATGAAATCAAAAACTATAAAAATCAAAGTGATTCTAAAACTATAAAAACTCACTATTTTATGAATAAAATATTCTAAACTAAATATGACTATTCCATTTACTCAAGTAAGCAAAATATTTGCTACTCTATTAAAATATTAATTCTAAATTTCTTATTAATCAAAATACATCATCGTTACAATAAAATCTAATACTATAATAATCAAAATAATTCTCTAAAGCTATAAAAACTCACTATTTTATGCATAAAATATTCTAAACGAAATATCATTCTTCCATTTACTCAAGTAAACCAAAGATTTCCAACTTCATTGAAATTTGAATTCTGAAATTTTTATTATACAAAATATATCATCATTACAATAAAATATAAAATTATAAAAATCAAAGCCCTTCTAAATCTATAAAAACTCACTATTTTAAGCATGTAATATTATAAACTAAATGTCACTATTCCATTTATTCAAGCACATTACATATTTGCAACTCTATCGAAATACAAATTCTAAAATTCTTATTAAACAAAAAATTCTTATTATATATAATTACAATAAAATCTAAAACTATAAAAATCAAAACGATTCTAAAATTATAAAAACGGACTATTTTATGGATAGAATATTCTAAACAAAATATAACTCTACCATTTAAGTAAACAAAATATTTGCAACTTTTTTAAAATATGAATTCTAAAATTCTTATTAAACAAAATATCTGATCATTACAATAAAATCGAAAACTATATAAATCAATGTGATTCTAAAACTAAAATAACTCATTATTTTATGCATAAATTATTCTAAACGAAATATCACGCTTCAATTTATTCAAGCAAATAAAATATTTGCAACTCTACTAAAATATGAATTCTAAAAATTTTATTACGCAAAATATGTCATCATTACAATAAAATCTAAAATTATAAACATCAAAATAATTCTAAAACTATAAGAACTAACTATTTTATGAGTAGAATATTTCAAACGTAATATAACTCTTACATTTATTCAAGTAAACTAAATATTAGCAACTCTTTTAAAATATGAATTCTAAAATTATTTTTAAACAAAATACATCTTCATTACAATGAAATATAAGTCTATAGAAATCGAAATTATTCCAAAATTATGAAAACTCACTATTTTAAGCATGGAATATTATAAAGTAAATGTCACTATTCCATTTATTCAAGTAAATTACATATTTGCAACTAGTATATCTGAATGCGAATTCTAAAATTCTTATTAAACATTCTATATCATCATTAAAATAAAATCGAAAACTATAAGAATCAAAGTGATGCTAAAACTATAAAAACTCATTTTATGCATATATTCTAAATGAAATATTACTCTCCTATTTATTCAAATAAACGAAATATTTTCAACTCTACTGAAATATGAACTCTGATATCCTTATTATACAAAAAAATCTGATGTGAGTAGCACATGACTTTCCTTATATAATGCAATGAATTTACTACTACTAGAGTAAAAATAATCTGATGTGGGCAACACATGACTTTCCTTATATAATGCAATGAATTTACTACGTTTACAGTAAAAAAATAGGTTTTTCTTATAGTAGATACTTATATTCTTTCCAAGATATTGAATTTTCGACAATTAGTCGTCATTTTCATTGATTTAGCGTCATTTTAATCCATTTGGCGAGATTTTTGTTAATTTGCCAACATTTCAACAAAAAGTCGCCAATTTGGCGACATTCCACCAAATTCGTCGCCAAAATCTCGCCAAGCTTTACTGACGAAGAAATAAGTTATTCTTATAACAGATAAATGACTATTGGAGTTCAAATATAAAAGTATCACTCGAAGTATCTTATCTCATGAATTGAACGAGCTAGATCCACGAGAATGATGTCACCCAATTTATCGCATGGTATTACATTTAAAAAGTAAACATGTTTCTTAATAGGATATATATATATTTTTATTTTATATGACTTTTTGATAATTTTTTTGAAAAATGTGACATATCTCGAGAACGGTTCATGTTAGCGTTCTAAATTTTATGTTAATCGTTTTCTAATGAAAAATTACATAAGAAATGTCTATTTGCGTAACTTTATTAGTGGCTTTGATTTTTTGACGATTTTTTCAAAATTTCACTCGAAAATTTAGGAGGGTTCTGAACATTCGATTACGTTAAAAAGCAATAGGCTTCCAGTGTTTACGGATTGTGATTATTATACCAAATTTCGTTCGAATCGGTCCATTCGTTCGCCAGTTATCGTCTCCACAGACCCACTGACACACACACACACACACACACACACATACTTTCACATACACACAGACATCACTTCAAAAATGCTTGATTCGTGATCAGGGATGCTTGAAACGTGCTCTCCCGTCGAAAACTCGAATTCGAATTTTCGTCCCCGTCACAATATTTTCCTTATACATACATTATGTATATAAGGAAAGTAAAAATAGATTATTCCTAAAGTAGATATTTATATTCTTTCCAAGATATTGAATTTTCGTCAATGAGTCGTCATTTTCATTGACTTAGTGTCATTTTTATCTATTTGGCGAGTTTTCCGTTAATTTAGTAACATTTAAAAAAGTCGTCAAGTTGGAAGCATTCCACCAAATTCGTGGCCAAAATCCCGCCAAGTATTATGGAAGGAGTAATAAGTTATTCTTACAGCAGATTGGCTATTACAGACTACGTTCAAATTCAACAGTATTACTCAAAGTATCTTTTTTCATGAATAGAACGAGCTAGATCCACGAGAATGATGTCACCCTATGTACCGCATGATATTGCATATGAAAAGAGAACATGTTTCTCAATGGATAATATTTTTCTTTATTTTATATCATTTTTTGATAATTTTTTTTAAAAATTTGCAATATCTCGAGAATGGTTCATGCTAGCGTTCTAAAATATATGTCAATCGTTTTCTAATGAAAAATTACATAAGAAATGTCTGTTTGCGTGACTTTATTAAAGGTTTTGATTTTCTGATGATTTTTTCAAAATTTCACTCGAAAAGTCAGGGGTGTTCTGAACATTCGATTGCGTATAAAAACAACAGGCTTCGAGTATTCACGGATTGTAATTTTTGTACCAAATTTCGTTCGAATCGGTTCATTAGTTCGTCAGTTATCGTCTCCACAGTCTCACTGACACACACATATACACATACTTTCACACACACACACACACACGCACATACTTTCACACACACACACACACACTGACATCACCTCGAAAATATTCAATTCGTGATCAGGGATGCTTAAAACGTGCTCTCCCGTCGAAAACTCGAATTCGAATTTTTGACCCCGTCACAATACTTTCCTTATACATTATTGCATATAAGGAAAGTAATATATCATCATTATACCGAAATCTATAACTACAAAAATTAAAGTGATTCTAAAACTATAAAAACTCACTATTTTATGCATTGAATATTCTAAACGAAGCTATTGGTAATAACAAATATCCTAATAATATTGCAGCGCAGTGAGAAACAAATAACTAAACTTTGCCGGTGTTAAAAAATACTTGCAAATACTCGTATATAATAGTCAGACGATAAAAACACTCAAACGATTGAAGCAAATTTTTCATTTTTACTTTCCTTATATACATAATGTATAAGGAAAGTATTGTGACGGGGTCGAAAATTCGAATTCGAGTTTTCGACGGGAGAGCACGTTTCAAGCATCTCTGATCACGAATCAAACATTTTTGAAGTGATATCTGTGTGTGTATGTGTGTGAGTGAAAGTATGTCTGTGTGTGTGAAAGTATGTCTGTGTGTGTGGGAAAGTATGTGTGTGTGTCAGTGAGTCTGTGGAGACGATATCTCACGAACGAATGGAGCGATTCGAATGAAATTTGGTACAAAATTCACAATCCGTGAATACTGGAAGCTTATTGTTTTTAAACGTAATCGAATGTTCAGACCCCCCCCACACACACACACACACACACACACACTTAAATTTTCGAGTGAAATTTTGAAAAAAATCATCAAAAAATCAAAACCTTTAATAAAGTTACGGAAATAGACATTTCTTATGTAATTTTTCCTTAGAAAACGATTGACATAAACTTTAGAACGCTAGCATGAACCATTCTCGAGATATTGTACATTTTTCAAACAAATTTAACAAAAAATCCCATAAATTAAAAAAAATATATTAACTGTTGAGAAACATGTTCACTTTTCATATGTAATATCATGCGATAGATTGGGTGACATCATTCTCGTGGATCTAGCTCGTTCCATTAATGAGAAAAGATACTTTGAGTAATACTTTTGTATTTAAACGCTAATATTCATTTATCTGCTATAAGAATAACTTATTTCTCCAGCCATAACGCTTGGCGAGATTTTGGCGACGAATTTGGCGGAATGTCGTCAACTTGGCGACTTTTTTAAATGTTGCCAAATTAACAAAAATCTCGTCAAAAGGGTAAAATTGGCGCTAAATCAATGAAAATGACGACTAATAGTCGAAAATTCAATATCTTGGAAAGAATATAAGTATATACTATAAGAAAAACCTATTTTTTTACTATAAAGGAGGTAAATTCATTGCATTATATAAGGAAAGTCATGTGTTGCCCACATCAGTTTTTTTACGTATTGTCTGCAAATTAAAAGTTTTGTTTCTCAGTTCGATAATTTGAATGTTACTATTTGAAAGGCAGACATCACGCGTCTTAACCACTGAGCTGTTCGGACCTTACATCTAACATTCGAGATTTTCTGGTAAACAATTATTTCTCTATATAATGAGAAGTTAAAAATCACAGAAATGAGAACGTTAAGATCATAAATCGCACTTCGATCTGAAATCTGAAGGAGGACAATATTGGATTCATTTCAGAAAGATAAGGATGGTTAATGGTTCATCCAGCCAGAAATAAATGATTTGATTCCCGCTGTAATGTAGTTCTTTACAATATTTTCCTCTGTATATAAAACGTGCCATTATTCCTACAGAAATACAAAATAATGTTATTCTTAGCGTTTCAGTTTTACTTATTTGAGCGTTCAGCTTAAAATTGGTTCTCATACTCCTCTGCAAGTAACGTTTTCGTTTAAACTATCGAGCTCCTTCAAACTTACCAAAGTTCTTTAAAGCTTTCTCTGAGAACAGAAGTGTTTCTAAATTCTTCAAGAACTAGGGAGAAGAAAGAGTAAAACTGGTTAAAATTCAATTACCAGACTTTTGAGATAAGGAGGTAGTATAATAATTAGGAAATAAGCACTCTAAAAAGTTTCCTCTTTTGCACTAGAATAAAGCTACACTAGAATAAAGTTGATAAGGATATTACCATGCAATACAATTATTGAACTTATTGAATTATTACAGCTAAATTTAGACTTATATTCACAAACTTTGGCATACATTAGTAATGTAAATATTGGAAGGCATTATATACTTTTTGGATGATTTAGGCTTATTGCAGTTACCGATTACAATCTTTTGAGATGAGGAGGTAGTATATTAATTAGGCAATAAGCACTCTAAACAGTTTCCCATTTTGCCCTAGAATAAAGCTACAATAGAATAAAGTTGATAAGGTTATTACCATGTAATGTAATTATTGAACTTATTAAATTATTGGAGCTAAATGTAGACTTATATTCATAAACTTTGGCATACATTCGTAATGTGAATATAGAAAGGAATTATATACTTTATGGATGATTTAGGATCATTGCAGTTACCCATTACAAACTTTTGAGATAAAGAGGTAGTATATTAATTAGGCAATAAGCACTCTAAACATGTTCTCCTTTTACCCTAGAATAAAGCTGCATTAGAAGAAAGTTGATAATGTTATATTACCTTGCAGTGGTTATTCCCATACCACTGGTACTCGGTTAAGGGATCTGGCTTATCGCTCCAATATAATGACTTTAGATCCTTTCAGACAGCGTTTCCAGGTTAAAGAGCTGCCATACTAAGGATATGAAGTTTTAACGAGGAGATAGAGCTTTCCCTCCTTGTACCTGCTCTTCCTCCTTAGCTACACCCTCTCCTGCTCTTGACTGCATGGCAGGCTCTTTAAATCTCTTAGTAGAGATCCAAGAGAGGGTAGCCTTATTTCTTTATGGGCGGCGTGATTTTTTAGATTTGACCTAACATTCTATGGGTCAAGGGGCTTACAACAATCATGCAATGAAATTATTGAACTTAATGAATTATTACAGCTAAATTTATTTCATAAACTTCGGCATACATTAGCAATGTGAAAACAAGACGGCTATTATATATTTTATAGACGATTTAGGCAAAGCAGTTACCGATTAAAATATTCTTACCTAAGTTGACAGAAATCGTTTAACTATTTCCAAAAATATTATGCTCAAAGAAAACTAAATTTCTGTTTTTACCTTCACTGCATACATTGTTTAATATATATGAAAATTATTGTAATGGGGTCGAAAATTCGAGTTTTTGACAGAAAAGCACGTTTTAATCCATCTCTGAATCCGAATCAAGCATTTTTGTGGTGATGTCTGTGTGTGTGTGTGTGTGTGTGTGTGTGTGTGTGTGTGTGTGTGTGTGTGTGTGTGTGTGTGTGTGTGTGCGTGTGTGCGTGTGTGTGTGCGTGTGTGCGTGTGTGCGTGCGTGCGTGTGTGTGTGTGTGTGTGTGTGTGTGTCGAAAAGTCGAATACCCAGACCACTCGACTAACCCGAGAGTTTACAGAAGCCGTTTGAGTGTCCGGGAGTGTGTGTGTCCGCAAACCTGCGGACGCGATATCTCACAAACAAATGAAGAGTTCAGAAAAGTATTTCGTGATATTATTGCATTCAAGGAATATTAGAACAAAACTGATTTTTCAAGCAATCTAATGTTTGGAAGGTTCCCCGTGTAATTTTCGAATAAATTTTAGAAAAATTCATTAAATATCATTAAAAAATTCCCACCGCTAATGATGATAAATAACTAATCATTTCAAATGTAATTTACATATATAAACGTTTGACCACTATCATGAATCTTTTGTGAGATATTGTACGATTGCCGAATGAATTTTAAAAGATTACAATCTTCAATACTATTAAATAAATAATCATTTTATAAGTATTTTTTTATTTTTAATAAAAAACGAATAAGAGAAATTTTAAAATTCTAGCAAAAACCGTATTCTCTTGACATTGCACGTTTCTAGATATTGCACATTTTTTTAAATAAATTTACCAAAAAAATATTGCATAAAATTAGAAAAGTAGTGAACATCACTCAGTAGGTTTATTTTTCAAATACGATAATATGCAACATAATTATTAGCACCATTCTCGTTAACTTGGTTCGTTCCATTCAGAAGAGAAGATTCTTTCTATAATAATTATATATATTACCCCAAAGAATTCGCCAATAATAATTTACTTCACGAGACATAAATGCAATGCCAATTGCATTTTCTTCTGCTTCGAACCAGATCGTCTGTCCCAAAGGTGCAACGTATCAGTTTAGACGGCCGGAAGTGTCACCCATTTTAGACCAGAACCCAGTGGAGAGGTATCTACAGGGAAAATACTCTCTTTTCCCTATCACCAACGTCTCGGAAGGACTTACGGACCCACAGATTTAACGTACTCGTACTCCGCTTTGACACAGGGACAGTTTGGGCAGATCCGGGAATCGAATTCGGGTCATCCGAATGCAATCCCCGCGTGCAAACCACTGGGCTGCCCTCCCCCCCAACCAATTGCATTTTGCTCTATAACATAGGCGTTGACAGTTTGATCATTTGCATAACTCTTAAAACGATATTTGCTTAACGAGTTTTGCAGTTGTAGCTCAATTTCTATACCTTCATATAATTTTTTGCAATACAGTATAAATATATTTCCCTTTATATAGTGTAGAAAAAGTTTGAATATACTATTTCCCTTTATGTATTGTAGGAAAAGTAAAAGCATGCTATTTCCATTTATATACGGAAAGTAACAACACAATATTTCTCTTTATGTATTGTAGGGAAAGTAGAAATGTACTAGCTTCCTTTATGCCTTTTAGAGATAGTAAACACGTTCTAAGTCTTGCAGGGAAAGTAAAATTGTACTATTTCCCTCTATGCATTGTATAAAAAGTAAAAACGTTCTATTTTCTTTCATGTATTGTATGGAAAGTAAAAGGGTATTATTTCCTTTCGTACACGGAAAGTAAAAACGTAATAATTCCTTTATGTATTGTAGAGAAAGTAAAATAAGCACGTACTATTTCTCTTTATATCTTGTAAGAGAAGTAAAAAGCAATATTTTCTTTTATGCATTGTAGGTAAATTTAACACCTACTAGTTTATTTTATTTATTTTAGAGAAAGTAAGAACGTAGAGCAATTTAGAATTATAATGTCAAACTAAGTACAGATAATCGTCTCAGCAGCTCAGTAGTTAAAAGGGTCATCTTAGATAGTCGGACATCAGTGCTCCAATTCCTTACAGATAAAAGAGTTCTTTATAATATTTTACTATGAAAATAAAAGAAATATTTACCCCTAAAGAACTAATAAATAATGTAAACTTAAGCTGTTTCAATTTAACTTCTTCAAGCATTCAGTTGTAAAATTGATTGTATTATTCCTCTCCAAGTAACACTTTCGTCCTAAGTCTTCGAAACACCGAAGTTCTTTAAAACTTTCTCCGAGAAGAAAAAGAATTTCAACATTCTTTGAGAATCTGAAAAAAGGTACAGTAACTGAAATTCAATTACAGACTTTTAAGATAAGAGGGTAGTATATTAATTAGTACTCTTAAAGTAGTTTCTTTTGTATTGCTTAAGTACTGAAACAAGGTTCTATAACGTTATTAATTGTGGAGCTATTATTTAATTTATTAATTAAATAAACTTACACTTAATATTCATAAATTTTGACATTAGTTAGAAATGGAAAATATTGGAAATATTGGAAATATTGAATTTGAAAGTATTGGAAAGGACAGTTTCTTTCACAAAACTGCAAAGAACTCATCTTCAGTATTGGATTTGAAAATATTGAAAAGGCCAGTTTCTTTCGCTAAACTGTAAAGAACTTATCTTCAATATTGAATTTGAAAATATTGGAAAGGCCAGTTACTTTTGCTAAACTGCAAAGAACTCATCTTCCAGATTCAAACAACTGTCCTCTACATGATCAGTCAACGCACTATGTATTGATTTGGATTTTGAGGAAAAATTTGAGGATAGAGCTACTGGAGATTATGAGGATATCAATTCATAGGCAAGAACATGCCTTATCGAAAGAAATACCTCTATCGCTAAGTAGCAGCATCTGGCTGGTAGTTAGAACACTGACACGATGTCGGATAGCATGAGCTAAATTCTGATACCATGATCTGATCCTTTGATACATCGTCAATTGATCAATCTTCTTCACTAAAGTCGTATCTGTACTATTCTTACTGGTCATGTCTCCCCAACGTCCAGCAAAATCTCGAATAACAGTCTAAGGTGCGCCATATACGTGCAGCTTGTCCTGCCAATCGGCTTGAATAGTCAATTGTTGAAAGGTCGAATGGATGTGAGTGGACCAGCTTGCAGGCAAATCGTTTGGACTAAAGTTAATATAAAAACAAGCTAATGCAACCACCATATTGATTCCAATCGGTCCAATCAGTTATCGTCTGCCTGTGCTATTTCAATGGCGCACGCATATTACATAGATGATATTTGGTACGGAATTTAGTTGCAAAATAGATGCTCCTGCTTTCAAAAAATTTCACCAATTATTAAAGAAAGAAGTCTAGAATGTTTCGATTTCCTCGAGAACCCGAGGAAAGGACGAAAAAGTAACTCTTTTAGCCATGTTCAGCCATCGCTTCAACTAGGAGTCAAGATAGCCACTGTTGCGCCAACCTATATACTTAGGAGCCTTAGTTTAGACTATGGGAATCACGTTTAAGAATGCGGTCAAACTGACGTATATGGCGTGGTCTTCCGGCGGAGTCTTCATTCCACAAGTTTTTAGCACGTGTTTCTTAACATCGTCTGTGTTTGTATTATTTTCGTTTAAAAAAACTAAAGATGATGAACCAGCAATCCCGATCTGTGCGTGTGTAAAGCGCGGGATAGACAGGCATGACTGTCATAGTTTGGCTAAAAGTGAAAACCAAACTGAAAACCAAACTGTGCGTGTACGGCAGGCTTAAATGTAGTTCCACTAAGAACTAAAGATGATGATCCAACAATCCCGATCGTGCGTGTTTAGAGCGCGGGACAGACAGGCATAGCTGTCACAGTTCGTCTAAAACTGAAAGCCAAACTGAAAACCAAACGGTGCGTGTACGACAAGCTTAACCTTTTGCGGACGGCGGCATTCCGTAACTACCGTGGCTCAAAGGACGGAGCGCTTCGCCTCCAAACTGTTCCCAAAGGACTGCTAATTTTTTGCGCTAAGCCTAACTTTCGAAAAAAATTCACTAAAAATCACCTGTTCAACACAGCAATCTACTTTTTTCAGGAATAAAAGAAATACTTATTTTCTATTTGATGTATATATTTCATATGAATCTCAATACAAAATACTCATTAGTTGCTTTTACTATGAATTCTACTATTCATCATCGAAAACTATGCTAAAAAAATAATTTCCTCATCTAAATTAGACGGCATAATATTGTGATTGATTCCAAGTATGCTCAAAAACTCAAAAGATCTCAGATCTTTCAAATCTCCTTTCCAAACATCATTCGCAGAAACAGGTACTGAAGCTGGCGGCGTTGTAAAAACAGTACGCTTAGAATCTGAATAATCACTTGCATTTTCATATTCATCTTCAGAAATACCACAGTTCCACGAATCTTTACGATCTGCATCACTTTCATTACTACCCGGTTCGTTTATCATACGAGTATATTCTTCCACAGAAAGAAAACGTCCTGGTCCAGCCATTCTTTGATCCGAAATAACCTAATAATTTCACTGCCGCGCATTCCTCTAAAGCCCAAACTTAAAAAAAATACTCTCTTATATTCCTATGATTCATCAACGAAATCAAAAAGCGAAAAACAAAACGAGAACAGAAACTCAATTTTAAAATAGCAAAGGATACGAGAAATGTTCAATTTGTTTATATTACAAACCATGTTTCACAGCTCCAGATGGAGAAATAATTCATTGGATTCCCCCTATAAGGTCAAGTATCTGCAAAATACATTGCAGTTGGTTGTTCGCATGGACATTTATCGCCATCTAGTAGACAAATAAATTAAAATATAAGCGTTCCATATGAAAACGCGCATCCGTGACGTCCGTCCTTTAAGGTAAAGTTTTCTCCGACGCGAATGCTTGCGACTGTCCTTGAATGCAATTTCTCAGTCGACACGCAGGTCAACCGTCTTCAAAGAGTGTAGCTCCACTGAGAACTAAAGATGATGATGATGATGATACCCAGACCGTCGGACCTACCAGAAAGGTGTAAGGTAACCGTTTGGACGGCCAGGAAGTGCCATCCAATTTAGACCGGAACCCAGTGGGGGAGGCATCCACAGGGACCGTACCCTCCTTCCCCTACCACCAAGCTCTCGGAAGGACTTACGGACTCACATGTTTAGCGTGATCGTACACCGCATGAACACGGCGGCAGTTGTGGCAGCGTGCAAATCCAGCGCGCAAACCACCAGGATACCGCGCCTGAAACGTGCCAACAGCACGCGGTATTCCCAGGTGGTCACCCACCCAAGTACTAACCGCGCCCGATGCTGCTTGACTTCGGTGATCTAACGAGAACCGATGTTTTCAGCACGGTACGGCCGTTGGCGAACTAAAGATGATGAAACAACAAGTCCGATCTGTGCATGTTTAGAGCGCGGGACAAATAGGCATAGCTGTCACAGTTTGGCTAAAACTGAAAGCCAAACTGTGCGTATATGGCAGGCTAAACTGTAGTTCCACTACAAAAATGGTGTGTTTTTGACGGAAAGGCCTTGAGACGCGAAAACTCTGAGCACAGGTTCACTTATTCGTGGAAAATTACCTATATGTCCCCAAATTTAAGTTTTTTAGAGGACGAACTATTTCAGAATTAGTTGCATTTGAGTGGACTCATATTCCTCTTTGTGTCACTCTGTCTCACGAAAGACCATCCTGATTTATGAACCTTTATACATCAATTATCTTTGTTATTGACAACTTCTGGTGATCTTTTGACCTCACTAGACTTCTGCTGTTACTCCTTTATTCCCCTGCTACCCAGCGTTGCTCGAACTTTGAGATAAGAACCTCTAATTATTTTTTCCACCAGTACTCTCAGCGATTGTTTGAACATCAACGAACGCTTTTAAAAGTACGGCCATTTCGAACGAAATATATCTAAATCGTGTTATGACGTCACGACTTCAGAAAACGTATTCCATCTTTTTCAGGATATGATTTAATCTCCCTTTGCGGACGTTTTTTTATGGGGGAGGGGCATGGTACCAGCCAGTTATGACGTCAAGAAGCAGGAAATTGTCCAGCTCGCTTTCTCCAATAGTTGTCGAAATTGAAAATCACAACTTTTCTGCACAGACATTAAAAATCCAATAAAATTTCAGAAATGAAGTAATTACAAAACAAAATTAGAATGCAAGGATATCCCTCTATATTCATTCCAAAACTTAGAATCGTGTGAACCTTCAAATAGCCGATGTCCAAACGTAAAAATGAAATTGCGCAAATTACTCGTATTCCGGTGAATATTCTAAAATATTTCAAAATATGCAAGAATTTCTGTACGTATGTAGTTTAAAGCTCGCTGAAAATAACATTCTTTACAATAATGTTAAGATGGAAACCATGGAGGTTAAAGTAGAGAGTTAATTTTTCATATAAAGAAAACACCTTTGAGACAATCATTCGGGTGGCACTGGGATACTATAAGTAGTCCTACGTTGTATGAATTTCAATGGCGATAGGCCTAAAATATTTCTTTAAACTGTCAATTTTATAAAAAATAAATTATTAGCGCAATTCAAAGTAGAACGGAAACAATAAAGAATACTCCTACGTATTCAAAATTACTTTACCATTTAATTTATTTTTATCTCCTTATATTCTGTACTGTATCCTACAACTATGAAAAAATATTGGTTAATTATACTCATAATAAGGGAACCCCTAATTTAAAAGAAATCAAAAATACATATACTAAATACAATGCCTTTCTGCTGTGTCAACTAACAATAGCAGCTACTTTACTTACATTATCGACACGTAGACATAATTCTCAAAACATTCTGGGATTTTCAAACGTTCTATCCATAGGAGTTTTATCTACTTCTTTCTAACTCCATGATGGAAACTCCGTGATAACATTTCCAATCGATAAAGAACAGATTTGTGTGAAAATCGCTCAAAATTGCGCTTTAAAACGACAAAACTGGAAAATATTTCGAATTTAAAAAAAAAATCTGATATGGGCAACACATGACTTTCCTTATATAATGTAAGGAATTTACTACTTTTACAGTAAAAAAATAGGTTTTCTTATAGTAGTGACTAATATTCTTTCCAAGATATTGAATTTTCGACAATTAGTCGTCATTTTCATTGATTTAGCGTCATTTTTATCCTTTTGGCGAGATTTTCGCTAATTTAGCAACATTTCAAAAAGTCGCCAAATTGTCGACATTCCGCCAAAATCTCGCCAAGCGTTATGGACGGAGAAATAAGTTATTCTTACAGCAGATACATGTCTATTGGCGTTCAAATACAAAAGTATTACTCAAAGTATCTTTTTTCATGAATGGAACGAGCTAGATCCACGATAATGATGTCACCCAATTTATCGCAATGTATTAGATATGAAAAGTGAACATGTGTCTCAATAGGAAATACTTTTTTTTTATTTTATATGACTTTTTGATATTTTTTTTGGAAAATGTACAATATCTCGAGAACAGTTCATGTTAGCGCTCTAAAATTTATGTCAATCGTTTTCTAATGAAAAATTACATAAGAAATGTCAATTTGCGTAACTTTATTAGCGGTTTTTATTTTTTGACGATTTTTCAAAATTTCATTCGAAATTTAGGGGGGTTCTGAACATTGGATTGCGTATAAAAACAATAGGCTTCCAGTGTTTACGGATTGTGATTTTTGTACCAAATTTCGTTCGAATCGGTCAATTCCTTCGTCTCCACAGATTATTATCGTCTCCACAGACTCACACACACACACACACACACACACACACACAGACATCACCTCAAAAATGTTTGATTCGTGATCAGGGATGCTTGAAACGTGCTCTCCCGTCGAAAACTCGAATTCGAATTTTCGACCCCGTCACAATACTTTCCTTATATATTATGTATATAATGAAAGTAGAAATCAGTCTGAAATGTCTTGAAAATTGACCTGCATTATCACTGTACCGAATTTCGTAGTTGTGAGTTGCTTAGATTTTCTGTTACACGAACAACAGACGAACAAAGAAACGTATATCTGTTTTATTATTATGTTAGATCTTTTTAATGTGGATCTTGGACCTTAGAGGCTTCAGTAAGGAAAGTAAAAATTCAGTCAAACTCTCTCTGCTCTTAAGATGAAAAAGAAAAAAAAACAATATATTTTTATTTTGATAGATTATTTATTTAATCAACTAATGGTATTCCCAATTTGCACAATACAAAAACTATGATTTATTATAAAATAGATTTTCAGTTATTTTTTTCTGTTGATTAAATTACAGTTGCCTCGTTTATCTATCTCTTGAAAAATAAAAGACGAAATTTTCAAATCAAATCAGTGGTGGAAATCAATTGTTGAAAAAGTTGTTTGGGGGTTTGTTTTCAACTTAATTTGACATTAATGATAAAGAAAGAAAAGCGGCTCTTTGTTTGAAATAGATTGTTTTGAGAATTGTTTCAAATTGTTGAATTAATTCTGAACACATACAATTTTAACATAAAATTTCAGTACATTTTAGTGTTTTGAATTAACTATAAATACACTGAGACTTATATAAGATTATTACTTGCAGTATTTAAAGAATGGGTCTTTAAGACATGTAAATGAAAGTGACAAAAGCTGAATATATGTATGCACAATAGCAAAATTTACAATCAAACATGTGATTATTATTAGTGTGGTTGAGTAAAATTTACATAAATACACTACACTCACAACAAATATGACTAAGGCTCCTCTATATACGAGCTGACTTATCAAGCATATTGAAGCCCACCCTAGCTAGAAACGCAATCCATTAGCATTAGGTCTATTCGTATTTTCACTTTAGGAAGTATAATTGAAATAATTATGAGTGGTTGTTCTGCACCGAACTGCTCTAATCATTCTAGAAAGGGTTTTAGGTTATTTTGCTTTCCTAGAAACGAAGAAAGAAGAAAATAATGGCTAATAAATAATTGGATACCCGGTACTGGAGCATACTTGTGCGATCTAAATTTTACAATATTCTAATTGAATTTTTTTTTATATAAAGTATTTATTTTAAATACTTATTTTATAATTTCTGTAACTGTAGTATGGAACCCTATAGGCTTCAATATGCTTGACAAGTCAGCCTGTAGAAGAGGAGCTGTATGTGTGACAGTGACGTTGTAGTCAAGTGACACCTGGGTCACAATGTGACATCATATTTGTGACTTCTATGCGACGTTAAGTATTAGTGACTTTGTAACTTCATTGTGACTATATTCTGTGACGTTTCCACAATTTAATTAACACGTAACAATGTGACGACAATATAATGGCAACTACAATGTGACGTCACAAACAAGTTAATATGCGACGTGACAAACGACCATGAAAATGACCAAAATGACTTCACTGTGACCTCAATATGACATTGCTGAGACGTACTGCGACGTCCTGTGAAGTCCCAAAGTCACGGTGTGACGCAAATCTTACGTCGTTGTGAAAGAAAATACTGTTAGGGTACTGATACTTACCCATAGTGCCCCCCAGTTGACCCTGAAAATAGTATAGTGGAATCTGAAAAGATCAAAGTACATTGCGCATACACTAAAAGGAACCAGTCGATTTGTGGCCACTAATACATTTATTTAAACACATAAATTATTAAAATAGTGACAATAATAATAGAAATACACTCTACTTAAATATACCAAGCTTGACCTCGGGGGGTGTACGGAATTATTATGATAATTGCTACCTCAATTCATTAATTAAAATTCAACTTATCCAGTAAGGAGAATTTCCCAAAAGCTTGAAATTACACTGATACTTAGCTTTCGATTAACACATATTTATACGTTGCATCACAATGGGAACTTAAAAAACAATACCTCCACCACAGATGAAATGGCTTGTAAAATCCAGAAATAGACAATTCTAGTTCATAGGGAAGAGGGCTTGGGTATGCAAGGCATATACAGTTCACACGTGCCTACACTCGAAGGCGACGTTGCGTAGATTGGGAGGAGACTGTGGAGATGACTGCGCTATTCTCCGCCGTCCAACTATAGGTTGATGTCAGATCCGACCAAAGGTGCCTGCGTGCGTCCAGATCCTGGCTACTCGCTGGCCATTCACAATGTCGCTAAGGGCCGGGTTGCCTGCTGCATATGAGCCAGGGAGGTGACAAGAGAATCAAAGTATTTCGCGGCTGCCCGATTATGGTTATGACAATCATCTGGATCAATTCCAGTTCGTTCTGTGGAATGATGTACTAGTGTTCCTCAACCCCGGTAGAAGAGCCCTACGGTAGTAGATGATGCTCCAACATCTATTGCCTCGGATTCCGTCTCCTGCGATCGGCTCTGATAACTTTCGTTACAGAAATAGCCGGGGTGCAGATATCCCGATTACCGTAGACTGCTACAGTAGGACGGCTCGATCCGCAGTCGGGGCGCTTTACACAAAAATGAGACTCTCTCAAAGACAAATGAAATCTGACTTGGCCTTTTTAAACTTGAGTCTCTTCACATTTTGAAGAGGACGGCGTAAAATTTGGGTGGAAGTCACCTCGTCCACTCATTCGTTATTTCACTGATGTGTGAGGACAGGGCGGTTCTAATTCCGACCAAATTATTGGATTGCGTAGTGACGCTCATTTTCTATGCGTCCCAATAGAAATTGATGACCGGAGGGATTCCAACAGCCGGGAGGTCCCAGCTGGGCCCCTGTGTGAGCTGACAGTTGACAGGGGCTATAATTTTGAGAGATTTGTAGTTTTCAATTTAACATTTGCTACGACATCTCTTTTTACAAAATTTACAACTTCTGACTCGTGAATTTAAACCATGGCGCCGAACTGTCCCATCTCGTCTATGAGGAGGCATCGTGTAGCAATAACTTACCGTTCCCATATCCTACATTGAGTAATTACTACTCCTCCCCCTTTCATTCCTAGGGGTAACCCGGGGCAATGAACAGTAATTGCATTATGTGCAAGTATGTTATGCTTCATAACGTATACGTCGCAATTTATAATGTAAAATGTGTTGAGGACAAGTGAAGATTAGAGAATGACATGTGATTAATGGCACCCGCATTTTTCAAGCGTTTTTAAGCATTCTAATGTAAACACATGTAATTCTGCCACTGTTTTAGATAATAAATCTAAAACCAAAAATAAAATTTATTAATTTCAGCATATATTTCAAGTTCGATTCCCTCTATCTTATAATTAATTTACTAGAGATCTCACTGTTTTATTAGTTTTGCTTTTTCAGTGTTTATTTTCGTTGCTGCTTTTTTAAACTGTATTTTTTCTAAAATGATTAATTCATGTTTTGAAGGATTTTTCTACTATATTTTGTTAAGTTTCAACTATTAAAACCTTCTCCAGAATTATTTCTATAGAAGAAACAGGGAAATTTTGTATTTGTTAGTACTACCATGTATCTAGTTGCACATCAAATATGCTTTTATGTGAAGTAGAATATAAAGTAAAATAAATAAGAATCAATGGCCCACAGACACATTTACGTTATTCATAACGGAGCTATATAGATCATGCTTAGGTTTGTGCAATTCTTCAGATTCTCCCTGAATAGCAATAGACAAATTTCAGAAGTACATTGCGAGTACATAAAAAGATATTAAATATAATTTATAACAATTTTTTTCCACTAGTTTTATCATATCTTCTTTCATTGTTTTGTTTCTTATATTGTTCATACATTAAGTAATCGTTGATGTTGTTACGTTCCAACTAGTTTCAATTTCAATCATGCAATCACTATCCGACATCGGAAAACAATGTTCAATGCTTTGATTTATTATTAATGCTCCTGTAATGTGTTTACTAATACTAAATGGGTAAAAGTTGTAATAGGCAATAAAGAAACCGTTGAAACTATGACGTTCAAACTTGTTGCAAACAGATGTATTCGAAGTAAGCCTGAATCTTGTATTCGTCTAAGTATCATGTTCAATGTTTTGGCTCACTGTTAATGTTCACGTAATGTGTTTATTAACACTAAATACGTTGCCATAGTCCCCAAATATACGAGTGCAAAACTTCGGTTAATTGGTATTCCTCCTGTTACAGTCATTGCAACTTCTTTATCAGTATTAAGGAGGAGGAGGATGTTACTCAGATCAGGCCCCGATGATTGTTCTGGAAGAGATCTGGCAGTTTCGGCAGCATCTGATGCAATGGACGACACACTTGATGCTGATAAATAAATAACAAAGAATGATAATGTATAGCTTGAAATATGCAAATATATAAAAATGGTTCCAAGTAGTCCATTTACGTGTTTATGGTCTAGAACTTGATTGATTGCAAAGAACAGTGTGCCAGAAATTATAAGAATACTGCAAAACAGTATTGCAGATAATTCTTTGTCCACTTTTAAAATTAGTTTCTTGATAAGACGGAAGTTTCCTAATAATTGTGTAAATGAAGGAGAAATCTCTGTACTCATTAAATTTATAAAATATTTCAAGCATGAAGAGATATGAAAACAGACAGAAGCGTAAAATATGCAAAATATATGAGTAGGCATGTTAATAATAAACTTAGTAATAAAAGAATAGATAACATAAATTATTTGCTTTTGTTCCATTGACCTAGGTTCGTATCCAAACATAATAAAGGTGATATATCTCTGGGTTTGATTATCTCGATTTTCAAATCTTGAAAATATTGCAAATAAACTTCCAGATAAATGAAGGGCAAAACTAAGCAGGATTAAAATAATTATTTTTCGTTCCAGATTCTTTCTTTTCACAATCTTACATATTTCTTCCGTGATGCTTATAAGCCTTGGTAATCTCTTGCATACAAGACATCTAAAAATGAAGCTTATTATTAATCGGAAAGCTATGCCTAAAAAATAAGCAGTTCTTCTTTCGTTTGAAACTATAATGAATGATAGAATGTTCATCCCTTGAATAGCGAACACAAGAAGATTACACATTCTTAAAATGCAATCCCGCAGCATTGGTTTTACATTTCCATTGAGTTTACAATGGAAGTCTGTAATAAAAAACCGGCGAAACAGAGAAAATATTATTCGGAAATGACGATCCATGCTTGTATAATAAAGGGAAAATTATATTTAATTATTGTATCTTTAGTCGCTATTATGAAAACATTAACACAAACACTTTACTGCTCTTTTACATATGTTATATGTTATTACTTGTTTATAATATATTACACAAAAATTAATCTTAGGATTTCCCTTCCTAGACTTCCATTGAATAATTTCTTTCTTCCATATACATACATACGTGAGTGATGGGAAACTGCTCTACAAGTATGACATGTAAATTGACTGTCTTTTGTTATATATTTTGTATGTTGCTATATCTATGGTAACAACTAGCAGTTATAATCAGACTTAAGAGATAGCAATTGGATTAGTTATAGAAAGCAAATATATGGTGGGACACATTCTTATATGGGCACAAGTGAATTTTGTATGCAAGTCATTATCCAAATTGAAAACTGAAAATAAGAAGTCAATAGTTGAGACGAATTAAATCAATGTGATTTTATCATACCACTTTTCCAATTGCTTTTACTTTATTAATCGAAACGTTTCAAAAACTATTTTCGTTTTACTTTACTGAAATATATGTGAATGCAAATAACTCGAATAAAATCTGATATCGGAATCAATATTTTCGGCTTTTTCGCAATTGTCGGGCACTTTAAAGCACTAATCAGTTTTCCGAATCGCGAAGTGCTTAAAAAAGCACGAATCTGTCACGCTTTTTTTAGGTACTTTCCGAATAAATACAGATTTGAAATCTGGTACATGTGCCGATCATTCGATAACCCCCATCCACAGGGAACATCTGGATCAATTCTAATCCGTTCTGCGGGATGATGCACTAGTGTACCCTCAACCCCGGTAGACGAGCCATAAGGTAGTAGATGATGCTTCAACATCTATTGCCTCAGATTCCGTCTCCTGTGATCGGCTCTGATAACTATCGTTACAGAAATAACTATCTTTATCGGTGCTGACTTTCCGATTACTGTAGACTGTAAGAGTTGGGAGCGGCTCGATGGGAGTCGGGACACGCTATGCAAAAATGAGACCATCTATCTCTCTCTCTCAAAGAAAATTGGAATCCGTTAACCGTTTCGAAAATTGAGTCTCTTCACATGTTGAAGAGAGCGGAGCAAAATTGAGGTGGAAGTCACCTCGTCCTCTCATTCGTTATTTCACTTATGTGTGAGGAATGGGTGGTTCTAATTCCGAGCAAATTATTGTGTTACTTAGTAAAGCTCATTTTCTATGCGTCTTAATAGAAATTGATGACCGGAGGGATTCCCAGAGTCGAGAGGTCCCGACCGGGCCCCGGTGTGATCTGGGGGCTATAAATTATGACAGGGACTATAAATTTCGAGAGATTTGCAGTTTTCAAACCGATATTTACTAGGACATCTCTTTTCATGAAATGTACAACCTCTGTCCCGTATCATTTAAACCATGGCGGCGAACTGTCCCATCTCGCCTGTGAGGACACATCGTGTAGCAATAACTTACCATACATATAGCCTACATTGAGTAATTACTACTCCCCCCCCTCTTTTCATTCCTGGGGCTAACCCGGGGCATGAACAGTATTTGCATTCTGTGCAAATAAATGTTATCTTTCGTAGAAATTAGTGCAACTAGCTAATCAATTATCTATATTTTGAAATTTTCACATGTGTTTCCTCAATATAAATGCAGGAATTTCAAATTCAAGAATTTAACTGAAAATTATATTTTATGACTTCTAAAGCACATTTGTGTTCGTTTTCGAAGATATGCTCGTCTATCTCTTGCCTTTCTTTCTCTTATCTCGTTTTGCTACTTCTCTCTATTTTTCTCTTGCTTCTCTATTCTCCTTTTATTTCGCTCTCTCTTCCTTCTCTCTCTTCCTTCTCTCTCTTTCTATCTTCTCTCTCCCACCCCTTTTTCCTTTATGCTATCTCCTTCTTTTCCCTCTCATCTCTTTCCTTCTTCTCTTCTGTCGTCATTTCGTTCTTCTCTCTCTCCTTCTTCTCTCTCATTATTTCCCTCTTCTTTCTATCTTTCTTCACTCTTATTATTTCCTTCTTCTCTCTCTCCTCTTTATTATTTCCCTATTCTCTCTCTCTCTAATTCTTTTCCCACTTTTCTTTCTCCCTCGTTCCACTCTATATTTTCGCTATATTCTCTTTGGCTCTATCTCTTTAAATCTCCGTTTCTCTCTTCTTTTTATCTTATTTTTTCCCAAATCGTCCTTTTACTCTCTTCTTTCTCTCTATTTTTATCTTCTTCTGGATTTTCGTTCTCCCTACTCTTTTCTATCTTCATTTATCTTCTTTCTTTCTCCCTCCTTTTTCTCTTCTTTCTTTCTTTCTCCCTTTTTCTTCTCTTCTTTCTTTCTTTCTCCCTTTTTCTTCTCTTCTTTCTTTCTTTCTCCCTCTTTTTCTCTTCTTTCTTTCTTTCTCCCTCTTTTTACTTCTCTCTCTCCCCTCTCTTTTCTTCTCTCTCCCCTCTCTCTCTCTCTCTCTCTCTCTCTTGTATATTATTTCAAAATATACAAATTTTCAGATTAAGGAAAGACGTGTGTTATCATGCATCCAAATATAAATAACTACAGATTTTCTTTAGTTAATTTCCAATTACTTTAATTTAATTATTTTGCAAGTGTTTCAACCAGATTTCATAAAAATAACTCTTTTAAGTGTTGAACTCTAATCCTCACAACTTTACAAGTAGTATTTGTATAAAACATTCAATTTCTATACTTCCTTCATAACGGCACATCCTGACAATGAAAAGTAAAAAAAAAACTTATACTCATATCTTTAAGAACTTCCAACATAAAGGAAAATTCTTTGAATTGTCCTCTTCTTGGGCGAAAAAAGATGCATTAATTAAGAAACAGAAACTTGAGGGATATTTTTACTTTCTTGCTGAAAATTTCTTTAGCAAGTTGATGGTAAGACTTGTATATTTAGAAGAGTAAATTATTATTAGCTTGAATACAACACAGCCATAGTGTTTGTTACCTGATATTTTACGAAACGCATTTCATTAATTGCTGTTGAACCAGGGAACATTTACCTTATTTATTTGAGATTGAAAGTTATCTAATTCAAGATTTTAAAGGCAAAACATGTCTCAAGACCTTCTGAACACATTATAACGCTGTCGGAAAGATCAATATGTCTCGTGTATTTCTCTCTTTTTCTTATCTTCTCTCAATGCGCTTTCTCTCTCTTTGTCTTGTCACTTTTCTCTTCTCTCTTTTCTTCCTCTTCTCTAATCTTTATTATCCACTTCTATTTCTCCTCTCTCTCTCTCCCCTCCTGTATCGTGTCCTATATTTTTATCAACTTGGGGATATTTCTGAAATTCACTTATGTGGCCATAATTCGCCAAATTTATCGCCTCTTTGGGGATGTCTTCCCAAATTTGTCGCCAAGGGAGTGCCACACACAGACAGAAAAAAAAGCTTTTCGCATATATTATTTTTAATAATAATAATTAACTGACGCAATTAGCACTTGAATCTATAAATTATTTTGAACCAAGTATTTTCTATTCCAGTGCAGTACATCCGAAATTCTGCGAATTATAATTTTGGCATTAATATGTATAAAAGACCATATATTTCATTTTCAAATGAAAACAATGCACTTCCAAGGACATCCTTAGAAAATGGCTGGAAATATTTTTGATTATCTTTACCAATAACATGACTCAACTTCATATATCTCAACTTCATGAAATTAATTTAAGTATTAAACAGAAAAAAAAATAATAATAATTTGTTATAAAAGATTTTCTGCTTTTACTGCAGGGCATATGTTGGCATCGTGATAGTGATTTCAGCTATATATAAAGAATCATTTCTTTATTGCCTGAATATAAATGTTTAGTGTTATTTCCTTTTTAAAAATGTCTTCTATTTAATGATTTTATTAATAAGAGTTTTATGATTATTGCCACTTTAATTTTTATCTAACTGCAGAATGTTGAAATTTACTAGCTTTGGAGGACAATTCTATTCGACTGATATTTCGATTATGATATTTCAATTATTTTTATGATCATTTAGATTTAGTACATTTATGTTTGGTTTACCATTTTTATACAAAAGATTTTCTGGAATCGCAAAATTATTTTAACTTTTAATTGTTGCTGCATAAAAAAATTACGATTTTCACTTCACATATTATATTTCACGAATTATAATTTTGGCATTAATATGTATAAAAGACCATATAATTCATTTTCAAATCAAAGCAATGCATTTCCAAGAACAGAAGAACCTCCTAGTAAGAAATAAGCAAATCTATAATAACACAAGATAATGTATGTCTGTCTGTTTGTTTTCATGTCTGTCTGTTGGTTTCGTAGCGGAAAATTTAAGTGGCCTACAACTACGAAATTTGATACAGTGATATTTTAAGTGAGGTAACTCAAAGCATTTATTAATTTAATTCAAATTTGTTTTTCAGTTAATTATAATTAAAGCGCAGTTTGAGCAAGTTTCGCACAAATCGGTTGCTTGGCGTGCAAAAATATAATCACAAAGTTTCCATCTTAACACCATCCGAAGAATCAAAGAATTATCTTTCACAGAAGCTTAAAAAAATCCATATTTTCGCATTTTTTTTAAATATATATTTTTCGGATTTTGAAAAGTAATCGATTTTAAAATTATGCTGAAAAATCGACTGACAATCCGATCTTCATAATTTAACAGGAGCTAAACTGAATATTGTACATTGCTCTAAAATATGAATTATGTTTATGGATTCATCCGTTCGTTAATCAGGATTTTTAGAAATCATCATTACATAAAAAATTTCGTAAAACTTCGTCGTTCAACCCGCTATTCGGAAAGTCACAATTTCGCTGTTCAGCGCATGCGTATTGAAACGTAAGATCCAGTGCGTCACCAAGCGAGTCCGTTGATCCGGGTTTCATAAAGGAGTTGGATTCCCGGAACTCGTGACGTCAAAACATTTTTTGTATTTTTTTCCCTAAACAGGCGTATAAAACGCGCCTTCATTTTGATAATTCGCTTTGAATTTCCAAGGTTTACATCTTAATTCAAAGGTTTACCTATTAATCTCAAAGTTATATCTCAATCCCAAGGTTTATATCTTAATCTCATAGTTAACATATAATTAGAGAACAAATACGTTTGTGACATTGTGCGCAAATACGTTTGTAATGTAAAATACTATATTTTATTTTTTACTATCCGCCTTCGGCGACCAGCCTGTTTACTACCCTCGAAAATTCTGACCGTGGCAAACTCGCTGGCGCCATAACCCTGTGGAGTTGTTGTTGAGATCCAAACCATCCGACCTACCAGAAAGGTGTAAGGTAACTATTTGGGCGGACAGGAAGTGCCACTCAATTTAGACCGGAACCCAGTGAGGGAGGCATCCACTGGGATCGTACCTCCTTTCCCCTACCACCAACCTCTCGGAAGGACTTACGGACCCACATGTTTAACGTGGTCGTACTCCGCGTGAATACGGCAGCAGTTTTCGCAATGGCGGGAATCGAAACCGGGCCTACTGAGTGCGCTAACCACTGGGCTACCACGCCCTCAACCCCGTGGAGTTAACAAAGTTTGTTTTAGTTTAAACCATAATTCAATCATTTAAATTTTTAATGACCATATGCTAAGCTCTGAATTCAATCATTTAAAATATAACGTAATTTTCTAATAAATATAATAATTTCATATAAATATAATAATTTCACTCTGTATACTATTACCACCACCTGATGTATACAATACATCACTACAATTCAATCCACCTTAATTCAATCATTTAAATTTTATAATGACCATATTCCAAAATATAACGTAATTTTCTAACCCGATGCACAATCTCCATAACTTTCTTTTTATTTATTGTTTTCTCCATGGAAACAGCGTGCGTCTGCGTGCGCAGTGCTTTGTGGGTGAAAAACTTCAAGAGCGGTTTTGCTGAGAAATTGAAATTCGGAAATTCTTAAAATCCGGATCCTGCAGCTAATTTTTATTATTTCTTGATCAGATTGGGCTTGTAAGAAAGCCTGATGTTTGAGCTTTCTAAAAATGTAAATTATTATTCGAAATTGTCGGTACTTTTTCCGATGCGAGGATTTAAAAACGAAAGTTCGTTTTTTTTAGCCGAAATTGACTTTTGTTTTAAAATCTTTAAAATATATCAGAGTTTGTCCCTGAGATTTGAAATTGATATATTTTTACTCGCAGTTCCCTACTCTTTCCGGTAGTGTGATTTGTTTTTTTCGACGGCGTCTGGATGGTGAAGAAAAAAGGGGAAAAAAGGGAAAAAACGGTCGAAATCTCATAAAATATTTAAACATTTAATAACAAAAAAAATATTCACAGTATAAAAATCGGTTTTCACGTATCACCTCCTCCCCATACCCCACCCACTCCCCGAATCTCCAATTGCCAAATTTCGTAGCTCTGCGATGGGCGATCGCTGAGCCTATAGTGTATAAGACACACACACAGACAGGCATTGCCTTTTATTATATAGATTTTGTTTTCTCGATGTAAGATGTTTTGAAAGCAACGTAATATTACGATATTCGAAATTGCAAAACGGTTTTTAATTTGTTCGATTATGGTGTAAAACTATACTATTAGCATGTATGGTGTAAAACAGTACTATATCTTATGCAGTCGTAATACTCGGACGAGGGCGTGTTTAGGTGCTTATCTAAGATATATTACGCCTGCACAGCGAGATATTTAAGTTTTTTAGCATTTTCACTACGCCACCTTTGAAACTAAGCCCAGTTACCAAATGAAAACGAAAATTGAATGAAAAGTTCAAATTCCGTGCAATTTAAGATAATTATGGGTGTTATTTTGAGTAATTAAACTCAATTTAAGGAATTATTGAAGAAGTAAAGAGAACGTGAATATGAGTCTGCAGGGAAAGTCATGTGTTGCCCACATCAGATTTTTTTTCCAAAAGGAAAACTAGAATTTTTTAGTAGACACATATATTAAAAAAGGAATTTATACTGATTTAATATTTATTTTGAGCCATATACCGCTTGCAAAGGAATCAGCATACTCAACAGAAAGAGTCAGCGACAGTTGATTATTGTTTTTTCTATAGTAAACATCAAAAATGATAAAGAGTTGAATAGGTAAACAATTTTTTTATACGGGAAGCATTTGAAAGCTCGTACAGGTAATTTTAAGATTTATCAGGATAGTAACTTTTTATACCATAAAGTATAACATATTATAGCATTAAATTTTTTAAAATGTTGTTTTGAGTGCTATCGACCGTCATTTCACTGAAGTTAGTGAAATGAATTTAGTGCTTGTCATTCCAAAAAACATTTCCCAATAATTAGTACGTTTCATTCTGAGAAGCACTAAATTTTGGCTCACGAGACTCAAGTTGAAGATTTATGTACGATATTTAGTTAAACAGAAGAAGCTAATATTTCGAAAAATTCGAATTAAGGGCGACGAAACAAAAGGGATATAAACAAGAAAGATCAATCATGCATAAAGCATTGATTATGAAACACTTTCTAACTGAAATACAATTTTATTCAAACAGCTCTAAAATGCGATACATTCAGCACTGATATTTTTTAATTATCACAGTACTACAATAATTTATTAAACTTGGAAACTTAAAACTTCATCATAAAAGCAAATCGTCTGCTTCTCTATGTTAAATCAATGACTATTTCATTCATATCCAGTGTTTCTTTCAGTATTGAAAACGTATCTCTAATCTTGAAATTTCGAAATACCCATACATATAGATTCGATTTTAACCGTTTCGATAAAATTTCTTGCAATAGAACGCTTCGTAAAATGGCATTGCATCAGCATTAAAACAATCTCCAAACTCTTAAAGTTACCGAGGAACAGTGCGTGAAATGCCGATACTAAAATCGAATTACCTGTTTTATGATGGGGATAGTCTACTAGAGTTTAGAATGATGACGTAAGAAATACTTTTATTGCTGTCAGTGACATTGATACGTATTCTAGAGACACTTTTATAAATCAGGGAACGAAAATGTAATTAGGGTAGTTCCGCTAAACTGTAAACGTAAAAATTTTGATATGTTTCTTTTCTATATTGCACCATCTTAACATTTTGCCTTAGATTATTACAATTAACTGGATTGCAACTCAACTCAACTTTCTCATACCAGAATCCATTTTTAATAGCGTTTTATTGTATTTTATTTCTTTTTCAAAATTTACATACTTTGACTTATAGCACAAATGTAAAGTTTAAGTTATTTTGTCTTAATAAAATACATATTTACAAATGAGAACATAATTTTTCAATGCTATATCTATTTTTGATAACATGAGCTAAGAATTTAGCCAATCAACACAGCATATGATAAAAAACAGTATAAAATTTAAGAACACAAATCAATTCAATCAGATGTATTTAATTGCGGCTAATTGTAACAGAAAACATTAATTCATATATTCCTTTTCGGTAAATTAGATACTCTTTAAAAAAATCTGATGTGGGCAGCACATGACTTTCCTTATATAATGCAATGATTTTACTACTTTTACAGTAAAAAAAAAATAGATTATTTTTATAGTAGTTATTTATATTCTTTCCAAGATATTGAATTTTCGTCAAGGAGTAGTCATTTTCCATGTCGTCATCATCAACGAGTCGTCATTGATTTAGCGAGTTTTTCGTTAATTTAGCAACATTTAAAAAAGTCGCCTAGTTGGCAACATTCCACCAAATTCGTCTCCAAAATCTCGCCAAGTGTTATGGACGGAAAAATGCGTTATTCTTACAACAGATAAATGACAATTGGCGTTCAAATACAAAAGTTTTACTCACAGTATCTTTTTCACGAAGGGAACGAGCTAGATCCACGAGAATGATGTCACCCAATTTATCGCACGGTATTACATATGAAAACTGAACATGTTTCTCAGTAGGAAATTTTTTTTTTATTTTATATGATTTTTTGATAATTTTTTTGAAAAATGTGCAATATCTCGAGAACGGTTCATGTTAGCGTTCTAAAATTCATGTCAATCGCTTTCTAATGAAAATATACATAAGAAATGTCTATTTGCGTAACTTTATTAAAGATTTTGATTTTTTGACGATTTTTTCAAAATTTCACTCGAAAATTTGGGGGGTTCTGAAAATTCGATTGCTTATAAAAACAATAAGCTTCCAGTGCTTACGGATCGCAATTTTTGTACCAAATTCGTTCGATACGGTCCATTCGTTCTTCAGTTATCGTCTCCACAGACTCACTGACACACACACACACAAAAACACACTCACACACACAGACAGACATCCCTTCAAAAATGTTCGATTCGTGATCAGGGATGCTTGAAACGTACTCTCCCGTCTAAAACTCGAATTCGAATTTTCGACTCCGTCACAATACTTTCCTTATACATTATTGTATACAAGGAAAGTAAAAATGAATTCAAATATTCCTTTCCGGTAAATAGATACTCTTTAAAAATATAGAACTGCTATATTATATATATTTGTTGATGTACTAATAGCCCTTCGCTAAAAGTATACATCGATATTATTACAGTATTATTTTTTTCCTTGAAAATTAAAAAGTTTATGGTATAAGGTAAAAAATCTGATTTAGGCAGCACATGACTTTTCATATTCTATAATACAATAAATTTACTACTTTTACAGTTTAAAAAAATGTTATTCTTATAGTTGATACGTATATTCTTTCCAAGATATTATTCTTTCCAAGATATTGAATTTTCTTCAATTAGTTGTCATTCTCATCAATTTAGCATGATCTTCATCGATTTGGCGAGATTTCCGTTAATTAGGCAACATTTAAAAATGTCGCCAAGTTGGCGACATTCCGCCAAATTCGTCGCCAAAATCTCCCCAAGCGTTAGAAACGGAGAAATAAGTTATTCTAATAACAGATAAATGACTATTGGTGTTCAAAAACAAAAGTATTACTCAAAGTATCTTTTCTCGTGAATGGAAAGAGCTAGATCCACGAGAATGATGTCACTAAATTTATCGCATGATATTACATATGAAAAGTGAACATGTTTCTTAACCGTTAATATTTTTTTTAATTTATGGGATCTTTTGATAAATTTATTTGAAAAATGTGAAATATCACGAGAACTGTTCATGCTAGCGTTCTAAAGTTTCTGTCAATCGTTTTCTAAGGAAAAATTACATAAAAAATGTCTATTTGCGTAACTTTATTAAAGGTTTTGATTTTTTGATTTTTTTTTCAAAATTTCACTCGAAAATTGAGGGGGGTTCTGAATATTCGATTGTGTTTTAAAACAATAGGTTTCCAGTATTTACGCTTTGTGATTTTTGTACCAAATTTCATTCGAATCGCTGCATTCGTTAGTGAGGTATCGTCTCCACATACTCACTAACACACACACACACTTTCACACACACACACACACTTTCACACACACACACACACACACACACACACACAGACTGACAGAGACATCACTTCAAAAATGATTCGTGATCAGGGATTGTTGAAACGTGCTCTCCCTTTGAAAACTCGAATTCGAATTTTCCTTACAACATATGTCACAATATTTTCCTTATGCATTATGTATATAAGGAAAGTTAACAATTTAAAATACTATATAATATTTTACTCGCCTTTGATAAAGTATAAACTGCAGACGTGACTGTTTTTAACACTTTACAGCAAAGTTGAAAAGTGTTTATGACTTTGTTCATTCATTCATTCTGTCTATCTGTCTGTTTGTCTGTCTGTCCGTTAGCACGATAACTGCCGTAAAAATGACTTAATCAAAATGAAATTTTAGTACGTTGTTTAGACGGTCAGTAGCACCTATGGGAATATAAATGAATAATATCACGCAATTAGTTTTGGATTGAACCCGGGTTGAAAAATAGTAATACATTGAGCCATATGGGACCAAATTTTTCAAACATTTTTTAAGCGGATTACAATCTCACAAATTGCTTCGAAAATTTTAGATAATATTCAAATTGTTCCATAAAATATATAAAAAAAAATTCAGCGAAATATATTCAGTAGTTTTTAAATAAAAATTAAAATAATAATTACACCTCTTACAAGAAGCGATCACGTGAACATATGAAAAAATCACATGACCCACTTCAAAATTATATATGGCATCCATCTTGTCTCAAAATCGTGATTTTTTAAGTTCTTTTTAATTCACATTGAGTGTTGTATCCGTCCTAAAACCAATTTATTTGTGCTTAAATTCTGTGCATCTACATACAGAAACAACCCAATTACAATATATTTGAGTTTAAATGATCATCCAAATTTGATTATTTCTACAACGAAGCCTATTTTTCACTTATGTAAAATGTAAACCGCAAAATATGTAGAATGAGTTGTATTAGAATTGCTGTATTTCTTTAACACAAAATT